>JBBPBR010000001.1:5741779-5765557 GCA_037974775.1 Cicer pinnatifidum
TAAAAAAAACATAAAGTTTAATTTTTTTTAAAGAATAAAATAAGATTTTTATTTAAATTTAGGAGTATGTGATAAAATTTTATTTCCTATTTAACACCAAGTTAAATAAATACCTCTATTGTGAATAAATTTTTTAGATGCAAATGACTATTCAAACATTCTTCTCTCTTTAATTTTTGTAAATCCTAAATAATAAATTATATTAAAATTAAAAAATGTTGTTGAAATATAATAATATAAAATTATTAATATGACTGATTAATATTTTTTTGAAATATTAGCTAGGTTGAAGAAATTAAATCACTATTAAAAAAAATTATAAAACGAGGTATAGGTGAAATCGTTTAAACACACAAACAAGGTGCTTTATTATTTATAGCCGCCGGTGAAGAGTAATATAATAAATTTGATAGATTAATAATGTAATCAAGAAAAATATAAAGACAAAATAGAACATTATATGAATGTAAGAAAATAAAAAACGTACATGTATAACTACAGTGTGAAAAATGAACCATCAAGCAAATAAGGTAAGGAAGAGTGTATAAATATAAAAGGGTGACATGGCATTTTACGATTTATTATCACGCAATAAAAATGGCATCGTCGTCAGAGGCCGGCCCAGCGGCGTTGTTGAAGACGGTGCTGGAGCGCGTCCATCAGTCCGCCGATAGATCGGGTCGGGATGTTAAAAATATCCGGGTAGTGGCGGCGAGTAAGACGAAGTCAGTTTCTTCTCTCCGACAGTTGTATGATGCCGGACATCGATGTTTCGGCGAGAATTACGTTCAGGAAATAATCGATAAAGCCCCTCAGCTTCCCGAAGATATCGAGTGGCATTTCATCGGCAATTTGCAGAGCAATAAAGTCAAACCTCTTCTTGGTATGTCATTTCTACTCTATTATTCTATCCCTAGTAATTCTGAGGATGGTGTTTGCTAACTTATTCAGTTATTGTGTATTTTAGAACACTCATTTTCAAGAATGTTTGTTCTGTTTAATTAATCTCATAAAATTAAGTTTAATCTTTAAGTTATTTATGTTTAAATGTTTTTATGCTGGTAGTGAATTTGATAGATAGTTAGTGAGAAATTTTCTAGTTAAAGTGAAAGTTAATTTTTATGACATTGAATGGAATCAAGTATCGAAGGTAGTAAAACCAATTTTTCCTTACAATAAACTATATTAGCAATGCAAAATCAATGCTGATAACCTGATACTTTCAATGTTGTACAACCTAATTTACACCTAAACTTGTATAACTGAAAGATGATTATGTTATTCTTCAAACATTACCTTAAATGTGACTCAACTTAATTTGCCCTTATGTATTTGTTTAGCTCAAATTTAATCAAGTTCTTGCATTAATAACAAAAATATAGACACATGTAAAAGAATTTTGCTTTAATTTTAGACTAACAATCTCTAATTAGACGGATGAAGGTTTTTTGAACAGGTAAATTTCACTTTTATAAGTGATGACATATTTTTCTATATATGTACTCTTCTCTAAAAAATGTTCAATTTTATGTTTGCCTTTGGGCTGCTTATGCATGGTGTGATGTTATGCTTGAAAACTTTGATTGTTACTTAACTTCTATTTTGTGGGGATAAGTACATTACCACATTCATAATCTTTGGTTTGTTATGAAGGAGCATAACATGTTTTGGTTCTTATTTGATATTTCTACAGCTGGTGTTCCCAACCTTGCTTATGTAGAGACTGTAGATGATGAGAAGGTAAATATTACTGTTTCCTCATAATTTGTTTGGGAAGATAAGATAAATATATTTTACACGTGAACTCAAGTTTATGAGTGCATAGAAGATTATAAGTTTTATGTGAAGTATAAATGGTGGAGTGGAACATACACTGATACACAAAACATGGAAATAGTTGCAAGTCGTAACAAAATGATGAATTTCATCATAACATTTTGGGATTTCTCTTGGAAACTAAATTGTTCATCTTTTTAATATTTGATTTTCAAAGTAGTTAACAGTATAGGATGTTTTTTAAATGATAACTTTATAGATAGACCATACATTAGATGTGCGCCACACTTAAAAATGTTTGATCAGATAATATATTTTGATTTAGTGCAGCATGATCTTAGCATTTTTTGATATTGTATTGCAAATGTCGCATGATCATCTCTGGTTTTAGTTCTTTTTTCATTTTTTTTCTTTGCTAGCAGATAGCAAACCTTCTTGAACGCGCCGTAGCCAAAATTGGCAGGAAACCATTGAAAGTTTTTGTTGAAGTGAATACAAGTGGAGAAACATGTAAGTTACACCTGATAGATTTGCCAGCCAATTCAGTATCTACCATCTCTTAATAAAGTTGACTTGGTTTTGTTGGAAGACTACTAACCCAAAATATTTCACATAACTTCTAATAGACTGATATGAAAATAGGATCACAGTAACAAGAAAATATAGTTCCCAATTATTTTTTTATAGAAATTATGTTTATCAAATCACTGATTCCAGCATCATAAGTAATGTGAAATGTTACCTATATTTATTATACTGAACTGCTTTATATAAGTGCTCGGTGGTTTACAAAATGTGCTCTACATAATAGTTATTCATTTTTCTGTCACGTGATAAAATGTTCTTGCCATTGTTTTCAGTTTACTGTCATTGTCAATCTCAAGAATGTCATTTGACGGATATTTTCTTGCAGCTAAATTTGGTGTTGAACCAGCTGTGTGTGTAGACCTTGCAAAACATATTGTTACAAATTGCCCAAACCTTGAATTTTGTGGTTTAATGACAATTGGCATGCCGGATTATTCATCCACCCCAGAAAATTTTAAGGTGACAACTATGTGTTTTGACATGTTTCTTTTGTATTTTCTGAACTTCCTATCCAGTCTTGGTAAGTCTCCAAACTAAATTTTATTTTGTACTTTTTAGACGTTATCAAATTGTAGAAGTGAAGTTTGTGCGGCACTTGGAATATCAGAAGCGCAATGTGAACTGTCAATGGGAATGACTGGAGACTTTGAGCAAGCTGTAAGAAATCCTTTTCTTGGAAAATACATGGATTACACATAAGGACAAGTATAGTGATATGATCATAATATTTCTTTACTAACTCTCTAATTGTGTAGATTGAGATGGGAAGTACAAATGTTAGGATTGGAACTGCCATATTTGGGCGCAGAGAGTATCCACGGAAAGAAGAGAAGTAGTTGCCTTCATTTCGCTGTCTTATTTGTGTGATATGGTGGTGCTTATTGATTCACATGTCAAAGTGGTAGAGCAGCATGGACAAATTATTTTAGGTGGAAATAAATATGCTCATGAGCATCATGGTAGTAGTCAACAAGCTCAGGGTGAGCTTTGTTTTCAGAATAACCTTCGAGGCTGAACATTGTATGCATTGTTGCTTGTAAAATGTAAAATCCAACCCTTTTTTAGAAGCAGAACTAAGATAATCTTGAAAATTCACAACCTTGTATAATCATTATGGCAAAATTTGTCATAGTCTTTTGCACGCTCGATGAGGAATGTTTGTGGTCTCAGACTCTCAGCCTCTCGGGATAAAAGTTAATTTTCTAATAAACTCTTGTGATAGGAACTGGATTTAAATGAAAAACTGAGAATTTCTTATTGAGTGAATGTCTCTCTGAACTGAATGCCCTTTTTATTCTAAAGAATCTGGATTCTCCCATAAGAATTTCCAAACTATCTTAAATCAAAGACTTCATAACTAACTTTCCTTTCCTCTTATTAATAACCTATCATTTCATATTCTGTAACTCATTCACCAACTAATAATACCTATCAATATTTCCTATTAAACACACTCATAGTCCTCAAAGTGAATAGTTTGTAGTTGTTGAAACAAAATTCTTTTAAACAATGGGTGTGGCTCATTTTGCAACACGCGTAGAGTGTGTAGACGAGAAGACTAAGGTTCCTTTCAAACAAAACACACTTTCGGCCAGGGACAATGAGCTTTTATGTGACCAAGCTCAAATTGAGGGTTAATATCAAATTGGCACAAATGGTTGACATCATGGGGAAGCGTTTTGATTATAGATTATTGCGTAGAATTATGTTAAGTCGCAGCTGATGTGATTTCAATCACATTTGTAATTGTGAAGAGAAGACTTCAAAAACTATCATGTTGCGATCCGAAACATAGTTGTGAGCCTTTCCTTTTAAAATCATGCGAACAAGATTATAATTGTACCCTCTGATTTTGGCATACAAATTATGGGTGGGTGGGAATATTTTTGTTAATTACAGTCCTGTTTTTTTCGATTACGCTCAAACAAATTATTTACATAAACTGAATTTACATAATATTTAAATTTATTTATGTAGTAAATTAATTTCATGTAAAATACATGAATTGAATTCCAGTAACTTATTTAAGGTAACTTATTTAAACATAGCTAGAATAAAAAAGGGAACCAACATAAATGAAAATCATTTGACTTGCTCACAATTTCAAGAAGTTGGCTTTAAATATTTGTTTGTTGACTTGAGAGTGGAAAAAGTGTGACGTACACCTATTCTACACCTTGAGAGAAATAGAAATAGAGGGAGTAATATAGTAAATATGATATATCGGTCATATAATAAAAACAAATATATAAGTAAAAAAAAAGTTTTAAATGAGTATAAAAAGTAGTGGTGTTTTTCTTTTCTTTTCTCAGTCAAAAATGATTTACTTCATTTCTTCATATGCAAGTAAGAGTAATGGTTAAGAAAATGATTTACATAAATTAGTGAAGGAAAACATTTATGCCCTGAGGTCAGCAGAGGAATGGATGATGTTCACATACAAGCCGAAACCGCAATCACTAGTGAGTCTCAATTACCAAAAACAATGGATGCTGTCACTTCCAACACCACACCCTTCTTCACCTCCTGCTTCAGCCACCACCAATTCATTCAATGCAATTATCAACCGCCATTCAACCCAAGGTGCTCACCGTCAAGTTCTCATCACCTATTCCTCGATGCTCAATTCACACATCCCTTCTGACGCATACACCTTCCCCAGTCTTCTCAAAGCATGCTCCTCTCTCAACCTCTTTCACCTCGGCCTTACCCTCCATCAACGCATCCTCGTTAATGGGTTGTCCACTGATTCCTACATTGCATCTTCTTTGATCAATTTCTATGTTAAATTTGGGTATTCTTATTTTGCCCGCAAAGTGTTCGACTTTATGCCTGAGAAGAATGTTGTACCTTGGACTACCATTATTGGGTGTTATTCTAAAATGGGCAATGTTGATGAAGCTTTTTCTTTGTTTCATCAAATGCGTTACCAGGGAATTCAACCCAGTAGTGTTACTCTGTTGAGCTTGTTGTTTGGTGTTTCAGAGCTTTCTCATGTTCAGTGTTTGCATGGTTGTGCAACGTTTTTTGGGTTTATGTCAGATTTGAACTTGTCAAATTCTATGCTGAATTTGTATGGGAAATGTGGAAGCATTGCAGATTGTAGAAAATTGTTTGATTGTATGGATCAAAGAGACGTTGTTTCATGGAATTCTTTGTTATCTTCCTATGCCCAGATTGGTGATGTATGTGAAGTTTTGTTACTTCTTGAGACGATGAAGATACAAGGTTTGGAGCCTGGTTTACAGACTTTTGGGTCTGTGTTGTCTGTGGCTGTGTCAAGAGGTGATATGAGATTGGGAAGATCAGTGCATGGCCAGATTTTAAGAGCTGGTTTTGACTTGGATGCACATGTTGGAACATCATTGATTGTAATGTATTTAAAAGGTGGGAACATTGATGTTGCATTTAGAATGTTTGAGAGGAGTTTAGATAAGGATGTAGTTTTGTGGACAGCAATGATCTCAGGTCTTGTGCAGAATGAGAATGCAGACAGAGCACTTGATATTTTCGATCGGATGTTGAAATTTGGAATGAAATCATCTACTGAGACTATTGCCAGTGTGATTACAGCTTGTGCTCAAATGGGGTCTTATAATTTAGGGAGATCTATTCATGGTTATATTGTAAGGCAAGAATTGTCTTTGGATACTGCTGCTCATAACTCTCTTGTTACCATGTATGCAAAGTGTGGCCATTTCGATCAGAGTTCTATTGTATTTGATAAGATGAGCAAAAGGGATTTAGTTTCATGGAATGCTATAGTTGCTGGATATGCTCAAAATGGCTATGTATGTAAGGCCTTTTCTTTTTTTAATGAAATGAGGTCTTGTCAGCTAAGACCTGATTCAATAACCGTTGTCGCCCTTCTGCAAGGGTGTGCTTCCACCGGGCAATTACACCCCGGAAAATGGATCCACGGGTTCGTAATAAGAAATGGTCTTAGGCCGTGCATCGTGGTTGATACTTCTTTGGTAGACATGTACTGTAAATGTGGTGATTTGGATACTGCTCAAAGGTGTTTCAACCAAATGCCAAGTCAAGATTTGGTTTCATGGAGTGCAATAATTGCAGGATATGGTTATCATGGTAAAGGGGAAACTGCATTGAGGTTATACTCAAAGTTTCTAGAGAGTAGTATTAAACCCAACCATGTGATTTTCCTCTCAGTTTTATCTTCTTGTAGTCATAGTGGACTTATAGATCAGGGCTTGAACATATACGAATCTATGACTAGAGATTTCGGCATTGCGCCAAATCTTGAACACCATGCTTGTATGGTGGATCTCCTTTGTCGTGCTGGGAAGGTCGAAGAGGCGTATAACTTGTACAAGAAAATGTTCTCAGATCCTGTACTTGACGTGTTGGGCATAATACTCGATGCTTGTCGAGCAAATGGTAATGATGAACTTGGTGATACAATTGCTAATGATATTCTCAAGCTGAGGCCTATAAGTGCTGGAAATTATGTACAACTAGCACATTGCTACGCTTCAAGAAACAAGTGGGAAGGAGTGGGTGAGGTATGGACTCATATGAGATCTCTTGGCTTGAGGAAAATTCCTGGATGGAGCTTTATTGACATAAATGGGACCATCACTACATTTTTCACAGATCATAACTCACACCCTCAGTTTCTAGAAATAGCGAATACAATCAAAATTTTGAGAAAGGAAATGGACATTAATTTTTGAAAGCATCCACACTCATCATTATAACATACATATGCTGAAAAGCTATTTAAACACTGAATATTTCCAAGATTGGCTAGCACTCTTGAATTGTGCAGTGTTTCCGATGAAAATTATTTGAAATATTGAATGGTCAATTGGAGGTTTTGGGGGCTTGTGAAATAAACTATTTGGATTTATCTTAATAACATATTAACATTTGAATAAGTGTTTTGAAGATCGTATGAAAAGTTTGTGACCTGTTGATAAATTATTTTTAACTTACTTTCTTAAGGTTAACAAAAGCTTAAAAAGAGTTGATAAGTATAGAGTTTACCTATACATTTTTCTTTTTAATCATAGAAATATCTTTTAAGCAAGTTCTTCTTTTATGATAGTGGCTTAGTGAATAAGTAAGCACCTTGTAGGTTAGTTACTCCAACACTTTGACCCTTGGCAACTTTTCTTTCCTTTCCTTTTTTGGGTTGACATGGAAAATAAATTTACTTTCTTTATTTGACATGGAAAATAAACAAGGTCTTCATATCAAGGAGTTGGTTTCTTATTACAAGGTTTATTACAGAAATAAATTACAAAGTTATAACCATTAATTGAAAAATTAATAGTTGAAAGTATAATAAAATACATTAATGGGCATAAAAGATATATGTAGATAATTAAACTTTAAATTAGATTTAATAAATAATTTTACATATATAGTTTTACTTAATTGTACTCTTTAATTCAGAGAAGAGAGTCTTTAAACCTAAGATATTCATTCTACTCACCATATATTTTCGTCTAGGTCTACCTCAAACACCACTTGAGAATATTTTTCAAATTCATTATTTAGAATGAGTAGAGATGAAATTACACTAATGTATTACTACATCAAAGTTACATTGTTTAATAATGTATTACTTATTACATTTTATTTAATGCATTTTTTTTTATACATTATTGATTATTGAGGTGCATCAAAATCGACGTTATATAATAAAATATTTAAAATGATTATTTTAGCATACTTCAATAATAAACAGTTGTAAATTTATATAAAAAATTATATTATTGATCTATATGATATCATTTTTCAATTCAACAATAAATTTTAAAAAATATATATAATAAATAAAATGTTATTAAACTGTTTAACATAATTCATCCACGTCTAAAATATTAATATATATTAAAAGAAAAAAAATTATCTAGTATATTAAATAGTAATTTACAATTAGAAATAAATTTGTTAACTAATAATCAAATAACAAGAAAATGACCAAAACAACAAATCAAGAGAGATACAATAATAATAATAATTAAGAGAGACACACGTAGGCATGCATGTGGGTGAAAGGAGAGAGTGAGAGAGATACGCAAATCTTGAAACTGAATTAGCATAACCAACTCAGAGTAATCAAGATCCTCTTCATCTTATTCTTCTTCCTCAGTAATAAAGATGAATAGGAGGCAGAAAAGGGCTTTCAAATTGTTAATGTGGATTATGGGACTCTGTCTCACATGTTATCTTGTAGGACCACCTTTGTTTTGGACACTCAACGACACCCTTAGCTCCGTTTCTTCATCTTGTCCTCCTTGTCCTTGTGATTGTTCTCTTCAACCCCTTATTTCTATCCCAGAAGGTTTCATTCTATCTACTTTTTTATTTTTATTTTTAAATTATGTGTTTAATTAAGAAATTATGACATAATGTCTTTTGTTTCTTAATTGACATGATGTTTGATGAAAACATAGACACCGACCAAGGTTGGTCTAATTAGTTAGAATGAAACTCATACTATATAACACCGACACTTCATATCAATGACGTGTCTGATAATTGGCGCGTAGTGTTTGACATTGACACAACACTAAGAAACATGGTTACATTTGTTTATTTTTATTTTTTCAATTATTACTACATGTTTATGTCATTGTCGTGTTCAATGGTTGTATCTATACATCAACTCATGCCTCACTAGTGTGCCACATTAAATACCGAATAATAGTACATATTCAAGAAACATATAGTTTACTTGACTGCTAGGCCATATTGGGATTTTAGGAAACTCAATTATTGGAATCATATATTGACACACTGGCTAATTAATTTCATCCGGTAAATTTTTAATTTTGTTGTTCTTTTATTTTTTAGACAAATTTTCTTGTTCTTAAAATGTGTAAATTGAAACATACTCAAATTGTTTGCAACTTTTGTTTCCTTGGTTTTTTAGATGCATTTTGATGGTAATTAAATTTAATGGGTTTTTTTAAAATTGTTTCTAAGGACTGCATTGGATAAATTTTAAAATAGTTTGATGATCAATTACTTAAACATTACAATAGATTCTGCAGTGATATGCAAGGGAAAATAAGGAAGTTGAAAAAGTCTTAGGTAGATTTTGTTTCTTGTGCTCAGACATTGATTGCTATTTTGCTAACTTGGTTTCTCTGCTTTTTTTTTCTTTCTTTTCTGCAGGATTGAGCAACAACTCTATTTTAGGTTAGTTCTCTTCCTCTCTTACATTAGAGAAAAGCAATAGGTAGGAGGTTATATTATAGTCACAAATATATATATTTGATAGGCAAATGTTATTAAATGACTGATGATTATAACTATATCTGATATACTCTTTGATTTAATCAAATATATATGGTATCCGGTATAACTTTGCAATTAAATACATATTTTAGTTGATAAAGTGTAGCAAGTTAGCATTAGGAGTTTAATTTAAATTGGACAGTGTTGATGGCATGCCTAATGAGTTGAAAATTTGCTACCTTTATCCATAGATGATTTCAAATGATATTTAATTACATTATATAGATTGCATGAGGCAAGATCCAGAGGTGAGTGAAGAAGCTGGGAAGAGTTTCACAGATTTATTGACTGATGAACTAAAGCAAAAGGAAGCTGAAGCTGAAGAAAAACAAAGACATGCTGATATATTACTTTTAGAGTCAAAGAAAATAGCATCACAGTATCAAAAGGAGGCTGACAAATGCAATTCAGGGATGGAGACATGTGAGGAAGCTAGAGAAAGATCTGAAAGAACACTTGAAAATCAGATGAAAGAAACTGCTTTGTGGGAACTTAGAGCTCGCCAAAGAGGATGGAAACCTGCTCCAAAGAAAGCTATTTCCCATTTTTAAACAATGGGTACAAACATTATTATATCACTTGCCTCTCAGTACCTCTTTATTTCTTACATTCGTTGATTTTTTTTATTATTTTGTGGCACTTGATATATTATTTAATGAGAAATAAATACATAAGATTATTTTTTGGTTTCAATATAGAACAGTCTTTTCTTAAGTTCCCTTGAATTATTGAATTTCTTACAATTCATTTTGTATTGACTATTAGAGCAGTGGATTTATGAACATTGTTAATATAGGTTTTACCATTTGTGTTTAACCTTAACTTGTGTTCCTATAGCCATTGAATAGAATTTGCTGAGAATTGACAGTATATAACAAACTATATCTTGGTTGCTGTCTTTATACGATACAGTTGCATGACTTGTTACATCGTTCTGTGAATAAAATTTAAGATCCAAAAATTGTTTGTTTTTAACCTCTAAATAGTTAATCCAAAAATGTAACACTAAAGATAAGGTATTGTTGAGGCTTTTTGAAATGGAACAATTTCCCCTCCTCAAACTTTTTAGTACTTACTAACAATTTTTTTTTTATCCAAGTTCTGCTTCAACTATAATATTAATTAATAATGTCCTCACTCTCTCTCTTGAAGTTTGAGTGGTAAGGACGAAACCTGCTTATCAGTCTGCAATGAGAATTCCGGTTATCTAAAATAAAATTTCCAGATATTATAAAAAAATGCTTCTTTATATGCTATAATTTATAGCATCCTATTGTGACTGATCACTGTTACAATCGTGATTTGATGTACAAAACATCCCACTGAGCCAGATAAAATGGTCCTATCAACTTGTCACATGGGATTAACTATTTCAACCAAAGCTAAAACCTGCCTTCAAAATCTATGTGTGGAGTATGCTGTGTATAACGTGAAGTGATTCCATTTGACGCTAAAAGTATATGTCTAAGTAGGCCAATCAGAAATCAGTATACGGCTAAAGAGCTGTTTGGCCAGAAGCACAAGTCTCGTGACTCATTGGGTATTGCCTAGCAATGCAGAAACTTCAAGTTGATCAATAACACCGTCGCTCAACAGGCGCATGGCTGCTCCCTTAGAGAATTTCCTAGCAAACAAAAAACATGGAACAAATGTTGAATTGGTCCGACACCATTCTATCCGGTATTCGGTCTCATAATATACATGGTTGATGCCCTGTGTGAAAAAGATAAAAACATGAGAAAAAGAAAATAGTTGTATGAAAACATGTAATCACTTGAGCAAACTTTAGAAAGTAGGTCTTCCTAATGTAAGCTATAAAATCTCATTTTGAGCACAAAAATGGAAGAAAAAAAATCATTTGTCAGAAAGAAGTAGTAGAACAGTTGACAATTATTTTTGCTTTCCATTTATTAGTCTTTATTCAAATCTTCCAAGAAACATGGACACTTCAATCTTATCATAAAAGGAGGCAGTTTTTTTTTTTTTCTCTTTTGAATAAGAACTGTAGCTGTACCATGAAATAGAACCATACTGCGCCTCTCCAAGCAAGTATTCCAGGATTTATTTCATGAAAGATATATTTGCATCAAGACAGTTTTCAACCATCTAACCTCACTATGTTCCAGAGCAATTAAAAAATACACTGGGTTTCAATAACTACTCGTCCTTTTATCTTAATCCCACCCCGCTTTATGATGGGTTCCTGGAGACTGCCGTCACAATTATCCATTCAAACATAAAACTTGCTCAATATATGCTTAAGTATGAAGAACCAAAAGATAACCTTTATTTCCTTTATCCTTCGAGGGCTAGCATTTGCATAGCTGAAAGTAAAAGGATGCCAGCCTTTATTATCCGTTTTTGTTGCAGACTGGTTCCACAAAGTATACGTCAATGTTCTGCGTTCAAGTTCACCTTCAAGACCATGCAGCTGGCAAAATAGCACAAGAAGAGAAATATATAACATGATCTATAATATTACAAACACTCGTGCAAATTAATCCTTGAAGATTTATTGCACAATGTTTTACTAAGATAAAGCAGAAGTGAGAATAAATAGGATTGGAGAACACATCGCATAACAGCCAAATGTAGAATGATGGAAAATATCTCAGTACTTACTGCAAGTAATGTCTGCACGTAGTGCTCATCTGGAATACAGTTGTGCTGCTTCTGAAGTTTCTGCACTTACTCCAAACCCATAGTAAATAATTATTCATTAAACCACATCCTTAGCAAACAATAATAAATATGAAAGTAAACAATTATATCATAAAATAGGTACTAAGTAGCATCACAGCATTATCAGTATAAACAACATACTCTCATCAAATGTAAAAAAAGGAATTAACTTTTAGCCTCAATGCTTCACTCATTGAATGCCTAATCTCAGTCTCATTTGGATCTTTACAATAATTACCTATTAGAAAAGGGGTAAAGGGAATACAAATACTCCTAATCCTAATGTTAATTTTCTCTATATGTTTTGAAACAGTTTCATCAAAAGAAATTCACAAACTAGTAAATTACAGACACATCATCCCACCACTTATCAAGGTTTTGGCAACCAGAAAAGTTAAAATGATAAAGGGTGCTTTTTCAAAAGTGGTTTTCAGTATTACAACTATAAGAAACTGACCAGACCAGTCAGTAACTAATGTGTCCAACTTTCAGAACTTTGCTACTCGTGCAAGACATATTATACACAGGTAAGCACAGTAACTTATAATCTAATTTGTATTTTTAAATAAATAAATAGAACAAAAAGAAACTGGACTGATCATTTACAATAGATCGCTTCAATCAAATATAGGATGCATGGCCCAAAGAATAGTCCTAAGATCCCAAAAGTAATTGGTTTTGAACTAACAATTCAAAGCCATTTTCTAATCTTACATTAATATTAAGCCCACCATTTTTGCTTGACCATGGTGAATGAAGTTCCTATTAGACAGTTACAATTATTTGGAACTTCCAATGTAATTAAGCATCCCTTCAAAGCATCTAACTTTGAATAAATAACTTCCAATTAAAAGTGAAGAACGTGCTTCACTATTATGCATAACAGCCTAAGATAACGTGATACCTTCTTGTAACAACATGACGTATGGAAACTAAAATTAAACCACTTACAAGATTCAGCTTTCCCTTTCTGGTATCAATTGGTGGACGCCTCTGCCAAGTGAGAAGAAAATTAGACAGATTTTTTAATATTATTATATTAACACATTTTTAGCATTACAGATTTGCAGTTAGTCCAGTCTAGTATAGTTATGTATGCTAAAGATTTTAGTTTTGATTTCTATATGAAGATTGAGTTAATATCAACCAACTTTAACAAATCAATACAAGAATTTTGTATCCAATGTAGTATTGTAGTTAAACTAACTAATGATGGCGCACATACCTTACAGTATCTCTTAAAGGTAGAGAAGATAACATCATCATCAACAATCACTTCTGCATGGTTACGAATCAAGGTGAACCACTGGAAAAACAGAATAGATTCAAATTACAACATAATTTTTAGGAATAAAAGGTTGAAGATTTTATCCAACATAATATGATGAAATAAAAGATAAGAGAGATAACCTGAGACCCTTTACGCCATTTTTCCCTTGGTATTTTAGGTGACATGTTTGGGTTGTAGCGACCCTCTTTTGCATCAAGAAAGCTGTAATAATATAAACAAAACAGTTCAATTCACCTTTCAAATATGTCCATCTCACAAGTGTGGACTGACTATGATTGAACGTTAAAAATTAAATTAGTGCTAAGCACCTCAAGAACCAAAGCCTTCTTCTACCTGTCCACGAAACTCCTTGGAGAAAGCATGATATAATTGTATACATAGGAAAAGTTATACATAGGAACACAGCTGCACATGGAAAACAGAAACTCAGATTCTTATCATGGTCACGTGAAGTTCATGCAAAAACATATTCCAAGTCCCAACCCACCCCGCCTTCAAGAAAGGTTAAGAAAACAGCTAAAGGAAAAAAAAAAACTGTTGAAACTTATGTTAATACAAGACTTGAAAATACTAACCTATCCGAGAGAAGAACGAATCTTTGATTTGCAGGGTCTTCCAAAGCTGCTGACAGCAACAGCCTTTCAGCCTGAATCATACTTGATTCTCCCCATGAAACCTAAGATATGCAACACCGAATTCTTAAAAACAAATGATAAAACAACAAGTTCCAATTCCAGACAACGTATGATGGTATTATAATTTATGCTCAATTACATCTACATAGACCTGTCAGGATAAAAGCATAAGTTCTTGCAAGATGTGTCTAAAAAAGAGAAATAAAACTCTTCAACAACAAATGCTTTGCTTCCTATCACCGGATTATTACAGAAAAATATGACAGCCCTCCAATTAGACATGCATTTGTTATGAGGGGAAAAGGGGGATACAGGGAGTCAATTTAACAGAATAATTATGTAGAGTATAAGTAAGCAACTTAATTAGGAGATTAGGGTATTGAGGAATTAAGGATGAAATAGGGATTAGGAGTGGCCCGGTGGATTGAAGCAAACATTCCACTATTCGTCTACTATATTGCGATCGAAATACCAATTCTAATACAATATCACCTTAGAAGTGAGTTAAGGTGAAAAGGTTTGTGTTTGAATACATTCATGTAAAAATAAGTTGAATAAAAAATTCAATGCTAAAAATCAATTCTAGAAACAAAAGCTCCAAATTCTAGCTTCAAATTAGAATCAAACATGCCAAAATCAACTCTTTACCCCTAGAATCACTTTTGCCCCCTCCAAAAATAGAGCCAAACATACTCGCACTCTAAAATCTCAGTTACAAGATTTTATTTTTGGGTGATTTGGCTAAGCTAGAAATAAAATTATCAAATTGGTTATGATGTATCCATCGTGTAAGCATCACATAATGTTTAACTAGTTAAACACTTAAACTAACTAACCCATGGGAAATAATTCAGCCTTTACATGGAGATTTTGGAACCAATTTGGCATCTCCTAAAATTAAGGATGAACATATTTTTCATATACACAAAGGGTAAACAATCGTTTTGGTGTCACTATAGTCCCTAAATCTATCGAAATTGCAAATACATCCCTAAATATATCTTTGGTAAGTAATTTTATAAACTAAATTGACAAACGAAAAACAAATTTGAAGACTAAAATGACTAGCTAAAGATACATTTGAAGTGCAAAATGACTAACAAAAAGACATATTTAAGTAAAAAATTATAATTTTGATATATTTAAATACTTTTTTTGTTAGAGCATCTCACAAATTTATGGACCAAAATAGCTATTTACCCTTTGACAAACAACCTTTATGCTGTTTATTTATTGTCAAGTAACAACGGGACATGAAAAGGAAACCTTAACCTTATCGAAGATAACTAGTAACAACTTTACATCAGTTTCAATTTCAATTTGAAAGAATTCAACAAACCTGTATGCTATTGGTGAGTTGTCTACCGTAGAAGAAGTGAGACCTGCTGCTGGAGTCGTCCAACACAAATCCAGGCGATGAATGAACATAAATCGAGAAATTCGAAACATCACCGTTCTGAAAAAAAGAAAAAAAACATTGAAAAATGATCCCGAAATATGAATGAATGAATAAAATACTAGTAAAAAATAGGAAAAGGAAATAGAGGGAACCTGAAAGAAAGCACCCCAGAGAAAATCGAGGGGGATATTGCGGCGAACGAGGAATAAGAAAGCGATTTTGGGAGGGCCATGAAAGACGCGAGAAATTCGAATTAAGGGTTTGTTAGAATTAGAATTATTAGAGTGCAGCGTGAAGATAGCTGCGGCAACTAAAACGACGACGCAAAAGAGAGAAACGGAGAAGAGGATCAGCAGCTTGCAGCTCAACCTACTCGCCACGTGGCGTCTCTTCACAGTTCTTGCCGCCATTTCAAAGTTCTAATAAGTAATTTCAGCCACCACCTACTAATACTATATGTTAATTGTTATTCATCTTATTCTTATAATAATAAATAAATAAAAAAGGACAATATAGATATTAAGTATGATGATTGATGATATAACCAATAGAATGCACACAAGTATGTTGCAGTACATGCAATTCATCAACAAGATGTTGAAGATCACTTTCCTTTTCTATACTCTACTCTCTACATTCCATTTTCACGGGACATGCGTTGGCGTTGCGATACTCCAACGTCAATACGACGTCGTAATGAATAATTTTGATACTAGTTGTCGTGGGTCCCACTCTAATAAATGTGCCGCGGCATGTGTTGTAGCCGCTGCAAGCGGCACCGTCACTCGCACACTGTTTTGGAATGTAAGCCAAGAATACCTTGTTTCTTTTCTTCTTTTTTTAGGGTATAATACCTACTTTCTTTTCTATTTTATTATTATAAAATGAGGAAAATGTTTCATACCTGTACATAGTACAAGATTATTCGTGAAAAAATGTCATTTGCTGTACCCATGCTTAACGTAATTCCATCTGTTATACTCTTGTTATAACACGAGATTCAAGAGGAGTAGTGACTAATCTCTATCAAAGTGTTGGTCGTTATTCTCGTTTTCATTTAATAATCATATATTAATGTGAATACATTCAACATAAGGGTTAATGTAATACGGATTTGGATTTTTTTATATTTATATCAAATTTGAGGAATTATCTTCATAATTTCACTATTAATAATTCATTAAGATTTACAATTTAAAAAACAAGTGCATTTTAATAGTGAAATTGTAGACATAGACATGAAAGAATTTAATGCACACTTTTTGAAATTTCTTTGTGCTATATATGGGTCAAGCAAAATAAAATATATTGAATTTCTTTAGTATAAAAAACTTGGTTCAGATTATAAAAAAAAATGGTTTAGAAAAAAACTTAATTTAATAATATATGATAAGGTATTGGGGAACTAAAAATCTGAATTTAAAAATAGATGGATTATAAACAAAAGAAAATTGTGATTGAGGTAAAACAAGAGAAAAAAAAAAAGCATTTAAGAAAATAAATTTTTAGACTATAATGAGACGTGCTTACATAAATAAATAAAATAGATAAGAAATTATAGACACGTCAATTTTCTCTCAAGCTAGCAGATTGTTTTTTTGGGCTTTCGATGACTTATTTTAACCGGATCACAGTTTCATTATAAAATGGACATGATAAAATAAATGGGAGCTAGTTATGGATAGTGTTTTTGCAAGGGAATGAGTTACATTATTTAATATTTCTATGACATAGTAACAAAATGATTCATATGTTATAATCTCATATGCTAGTATATATTATCAGAATTAAATTTATTAAGTAGATTGTCATAACTAGATCGAGTAATGTGAGTTATTGTAATTGAAATCTCTTTTGGCCATTCTTATATTTACTTATTTCACGCAATAATTGTTATAAAGTCAATGCTCTTTCTCCAAAATTCTCGACATTTTCTCGAATTATAGAATTCCACAACGAAAAAACTTAATTTGATGGCTAAAAATTATATTAATAATGATCAAAATTTCAATTCAGTAGTAACTTTTTACACATTATATATATACACAATTCAAGTATGTGGAGAGCATCTATTGAAAGCTTCTAATTCTTGGACAGCTTGGTCAATAGCATAGATTATCATCTTCTTTATCTGTTCCATCAAAAACATATCGACTATAAATTAAACAAAAAACAAAAGGCAAAATTGTCAGATACACCAAACATGACACTAACATTTCGCACGTCAATAGTTTTAGAAAATAAATTAATTGAATGTAATCACATGTGTCAGTATCAGTGTCTGACACATGTTGGTATGTGAAATTGACATATGTCATACATCGAGATGCCTTCAATAAAAAATATCTATGTTTCATAGGAACATTGTAAAAAAAAATCACCTCAAGTTTGTCTTCTCTTGCCTTGTGGTTCTTTGGAAGACGACGAAACTCTTCAGTTAAAAACATGCACATATGCACATTTTCTGGTGACACAAAGTCTAAGGCAACTTTTGTGCATGACTGCAACATTTTACAATATAGTATTAGAGTTATAAATATAGATACAATCAAATTAATAACCAATTCACTATGTCACACAAGAGATGTTTCACCTTTAGATTTCTGACTTGGTGTGGACATCCAGCAGGTATAAATACTGCTTCACCAAGTTTCTGCTCAAATGTCCAAGGTTCTACACCTGCAATTAATTAAGATTCATGTAAATAACTATACAATTGCATGATGCATTGAGCTAGTAGCTTGAAATTTCATGTACTTACCAAACTCTTCCTTTAGCTTCTTCTTATGCTCCGAAGACAAATAAAAACATTGGTCATGAATTGGATGGAAAACCTTAACCAACAAAGAAATTAATTTGTGAGCCTCGACTATGCATAAATAAATATAAGTAGAAATGTAGACTAATGACATGTTTGGATTCACTTATTTGAATTTATGCAAAAGTACTTTAGAAATTATTTGAGTGAGAGCTGTTTCCAATATATTTCAAAAAGTTTTCCAAAATAGCTTATGAAAACAGTTTATATTTATCTTATATCAAAACAGTTTAACTTTATTATTTTTCTTTTGTTATAAAAACAGTTTGGAGTGTGATAATACCTGTTGAACTGGAGAGCAAAAAATATGCCTAAATTCTTTGGAGTGTTTTCTTAAATATGCTTCTAACTTTTTAGTATCCTCTCTTCTGAATATGTCCCAAAGGGCACCACCTGTTTCTGTTGTTTCTTTTGAGATAGCTTGCACCTTATTTGGGAAGAACTTTCCATTGATCTCAGAAGGGTAATTTTCTTTGTCTTCTATCTGTTTTCTATTATATTGAGCACGACCCTCTTTCACATCTTGGATCTTATGTGCTTTTTTCAATTTTCTAATAACAGAATGTCGTTCATCAGTTAATAGCACTTCAGTTGTATGAGTCAAAATATTCACCTGTGAAAATTATTGAAAAATAAAATTAGTAACAATGAAGTAAATGTGGTACTATTTTATACTTAACAAAAAATATAAAGAGGAAATTACAGAACTAGTATAATAGTACTATAATTTTATTTTATTTCAATAGACAAATGTTAGTATATTAGTCGTTAATAATGTAATGAAGCTTACTGCATCTGCCATATCACAGTGAAGTTTTGTCACAGAATCCCCTCTGCCAAGTTCTTCTTTGATTCCATAAGCAATATAAGTTTTTGGACCTAAGTCAGGCTTTATGACATGGGGTGGCAACTTAGCAGCAAGGTTGAGGATTCCGCCTCGAGGATCGCTATATTCTTGAAATGGCAAGCAACGGATAACTTCATCGCAATGGCGTGGCAGAACATCTTCAAACTTGTCGGAAGGAGGCCAGTCTTTTAGCTTGAGCATCTCTGGCCAGAAATTTCTATATGTTCTTCCCTCCTTATAACCTTGGAAGAACTCGCGAGTGTTAATTTCTACCTGCAAATGTTTAAAAGGATTAATATATTGGACCAAATTTTAGTATTAGTATATAATATATGCATAACATACAGAGCAAAAGTACTCCAATATTAAGAATGAATTTGCAATTGAAGCCACATGATGATATGCTAAGCATAAGAGAGAAAAGCTTTACTAATGAAAATTAATAAACTTATTAAGTGGTGCTAGTGCTACCATACACTCATAAGTTTAACTTGAATAAGAATATATTTGTACCTTTCATCAAATAGAAATATCAAAACTATAGATGCATTATTAGTGCATGAGTGTGACCATAAATGCAACATCAATCAAATGCAAACCAGCCTAAATAAGGCTAAATGCCTAAACCCATTGCTTATGCCTCCACATACAAATGGTAGGTCCAATCTTGTGCTATCTTTCTATAGTAGCTTTAGAAGATCCATTTTTGTTCATATAATCCAAACATTTTTGCCTCAAGAATTAGTCCTCACAATAGTACGCTCCTTTCTTCCGCGACATATTTTCATGTTTTAAGAAGTGCATTTTTAAACGTCACAAATTATCTAAAAGTATATTTTTGAACTGCACAAAATTAATGCATGCTTTAAATCAACACAATTCAAATTTAATTATTTTGTATGAAAGTCATGTATAAAATCAAATTTACTAGTATTAAAGCCCCAAAAGGAGCCAAAGAAAACAAACCTCACAGCTAGCCAAGCAATCAATGGCCTTAACTTGAGACACAACATTTGAGCTGACACCTGAAACCAAATTTCCACACAATGCTCTCCAAGTAACCATTGGCTCCCAACTCAAACCTGTCCCTTGTTTAAGAACATCGCGTACTATAATTGGTTCACCATTCCTCCAATGCTTTTGGAACTCAAACAACCCTCCTTCAACAAGGTCACTTGAAACAGGATAATATATATTATTATCATTCTTGCCATCTCTAAAAGCAGCTCTTATCATAGAACTTGACACTTCTTCTTTATGAACCTTCATTTGTTCATTATTGCAAAAATGTTTTAGCATATTGCTAGCTTTGTTTACCAAATCAGATATCTTCCCTTTTGGAAGCATGCGTTTCAGCTCCAACACACAGCCACCACCACAGCCCCCAAATTCTTTTGGAGCACATTCAACATTTCCATCACTGTTTGCATTCCATTTGGTAAATATCACAACATTACTCTCTGAAGTATCAAAATCACAAGACACTGCATGTAGAGGATCCCCATCACCTCCATGCATGTAATCATAACCTCTATCCACGTATTGAAACTTCATGTTGGAGCGCGGTGTGATACTTCCATTGCGGATTTCTTTGCAACAACTTAGACATAATTCATAGGAACACTTGGGACAGCTTCTATGAAGATCAATAATTGAAGTAGCACAATGGTCACTGCTCCAAAAAAACAAGAGAAAATTAGTGTTTGTCAATCGCATATCACACAAAGTAACAGATTGTTCGAATTATATTATGTTATAGTGCTATAGCGCTCTTATAACTATTATTAAACAATATTTGTACTAAATAACTTATTGCGGAACAATAATGATTTGTTTCAATTCGACTATGCTATAGCTGCTATTTTGCAACACCAAATAAAATAAAAGATCTTATAAAAATAGTTATCATACCAATAGATACGTTCATCATCATAACATGAAGTTTGTGGTATCTCAATCTCAGAACATGATTTTCCTGATATGAAAGCTTATTGTTAGTGATATGTTCAAAATTTAATATATTAAATATATATGAATAAAAACAAACTAAAGCTGAAATTTAATACCTTGTATTTTAGCTTCAATCTCTTGTTCATGACTTTGTTCATCACAAATTTTTTGAACAAATGGAAGTAGTAAGTTAATCATATATTGGAGGTGATGAACTTTTTCAAAATCTTTGATGTTCTTGTTAGATGTCTGAATGTAAACAACAAATTAGACAAATAAGTTGAAAAGTATACTCACAATTCTAATATGAAACACTTTCATTTCATGAGAGAAACTAAATTAAGGGACATCATATAGTAAATTAGACCTTGATCATTCCTCTTGAAGACAAGCAAACATTGCAATTGCAATTCTTACGGCAGAAGGGGCATTTCTGTGCAACATTTTCTATTGACATATTGGGGTACCTATTTGCAAAAAATGAGAAATAGTTAGAGTTTGCAAAGATACTTCATAAACAATATAACAAATAGATAAACCTTTGAATGGTAATTTAGATGTAATAATGTAACGCACCATTGATTAATGCACCTTAAACAGTACATTTTCTGACATTTTATACAAGGTACAAACGATACCCTATCCTTTTTCAAGCATTGATGGCATGTTCTGGAACTTTGTTCAGTATCCTGTTATTAACACAAGTTGCATTTATTAAACTATTGTATTATGCTTAAGCTTAAAAAAATAGATGTTATAAAGTAGTATATTGCACTGGCACTTCTAATTGAAGACATGTTCGATGTTCAACCCGTGTTAATGTCGACATATCAATATTAATGTTGTATCCAGTGTCATTGTCTCAATCTGTAATTACTTCATAGTATATGATAACAAAAGGAATAAGTATTGAGAAAGGCACTAACCATTACATGATCCAATTTGCTAGCTTTGCGTGTGGACTTTGTCTTTGAAACAACAACATCCTCATCATCTTCTTCTACAAAATTGTTATTCAATGAAATGTCTTGTAATGTTCTTTTATTGTTTGATTTTGTATTTGTAATATCAATTCTACAACATTTGTCAACCCTTTTCTTCTTTGAAATTCCAGAATTTCTTGAGGTTTTTTCAGTACTCTTCTTTAGACAGGGAAGAGTGTAGTTTTCTACTCCTGGTTTTGGTTTCTGATAACCATATTTATGATTTTGTGTTATTGGAATTCCAGTGGAATCTGAGCTCCTTGAAACCTCCAACTTATTCTCTGTTCGTTGATTTGATTTTCCCTTTGTTACAAATACAATCTTCATCTTCTTTATTGTTGCGGAAACAACATGAAAATAAATTAATAATTGCAGAAATCTTAATATTGTCACATAGATTAGGAATATATCACTCATTCAAAGTTGCATGACTACCGCAATCATGAGCATGACATTGAAATTAATTTTAATTAAATGTAAAATATTTGAAGTTTAATTACATCTACGTAAAAGTGAATTTTAAAAAATAATTAATTAATAGGACCTGCCTTTTGATTTATTAATATTTTTGAAATGAGATTTAACTAGACATGTCCAATATATAGGACCTGCCTTTTGATTTATTAATATTTTTGAAAAACCTTTACATTTTGATTGATAAATACACATGTACGTTACAAGCTAAGAGACACAAATAACATTAACACTGAAAACCACATAGTCAAGTTGATATAGTAAATTTGAAAAAAAATTAATTAATTAATTAAATGTGTTCAATATGCCTATTGATGTTAGAAGCGTTTTATATTGAAAGTGTAAGAGCTACAAGAGTTACAAGGGGGCCAAACAAATTATGATCTTAATTTTTTTCTTTCAACATGATGCATTTGTCATCAAAATTAAATTTAATCAAGCCAAAACAGTGATAGTATTTCCTGTATGAAACAGGAAATTCCGTATGTTCGATAAAAAAAAATTGCAACAAAAAAAGGACAAACATCGAGAGATTTCTATTCAACAACAATCATGCGTAGACATATGAAAAAGTAATATAACGAAGAAAGTTCAATAAAACAATGTACGAGAAATCGAGAGAAAAAAAAAACCAAGAAACCAACCTGAAAATTATAATGAACGTAAAAACGCAGCTTGTGAGTGTGAAATTAAACTTAGAGAACAACTTTGAACAGTAGAATGATGTACATGTCCTATTTTCTTTTTTTTACTAGAGTGTGTATGTGATATCTATTAAACGGAGAATTCAATAATTTATAGTTTTATACGTCATAATTTAATTCGTATAGATAACAAAACAGAAGTAAGAAGATATGGAATTAAAAAAAGATAACTTTTCATAAATAAAAATCAAACGGATAATAATGTGTAATTTGCAAAAATCTAATTCAATTAGCAATAAATTTAATGCCTTTACCAATTTTGGAAGAAAAGAACAATTCTGCTTTTCTTTTTTATTTACTTTTTTACTGCATTAAATTGTCATATGATTGTTGTAACTTTATTTATTATCTTTTTTTTT
>JBBPBR010000001.1:5773003-5802760 GCA_037974775.1 Cicer pinnatifidum
AGAAATCTCTTAATAAAATATAGATGGTCCAAGGATAAGGCGACTAAAACAATTGTTTTATATCTCTAAAATTATCATTTTCGGTTAAGAAAAATGTTGTATTTTAATATTTTTAAACTAAAACAAATAAAATATTTTATCTAAAATCAATATAGTCTCAACAAATGTTAAATATATTGGTTATATATCAATTGAAAAAGAAGCACCATACAAAACCGATCATATTACTTTAATAAATAATTCTATATTCTAACGTATAAAAAAATCTCATATTAAATTATTTAATACGATATTTTAATAAGACTTTGTAAAGTCTTGTAATTTTACTAAAATACTATGGTAGATTTTACAATGTCTTATATTAAAATTTGTTTTAGACATTCATATAAGTTGGACTGATTTGACAAAACAAAAGAACAACTAACATTATGCATTGTCAGATCAAGAACATCAATCCTAGAGTTTGTCTTTCGAGTGAATGTGGTTAACTTGAACAGTCTAACACAAGAATTTCTCTTAAGTTTTGGTCAATTTAATTAGACTTAATTCTGAACAATTTGGAAGACATGTTTTCTAAAATAAGATTTCCTAAGTTACTATCTAATGTAAACCTGACAAATAATCATATCTATGGATCACTTCCCCAAAATATTACTCATACATTACCCAATCTTGCTTTTATAAATGATTCCATTCTAAATTTATTGTGCATAATAAACTCCTTGTACATTTGAGCAATAATATCTTTCCACTTTGGTATGGTTGCATTTGAATAATAATAATGATAATCTTCAAGGGAATTTTCATCATTTTGGAAGAATCTAAAACAACCGTTAATAATCCTAGATATCTTAGAATAAATGTACCATTTGGAGGAGAAGAATTATCAAGGTTTAGAAAAAGATGATAAACCCAATTGATTAGTAAAACATGATTCTCTTTACGAGGGTTTTTGTTATAAATGTGCAAAATTCATTTATCTATTTTTCAGTTCGATGGTTTTTTTTACAAAATTCACAGTTGAAACATGAAATATTCATGAGTTCTAGTGCTCAGAAAATTGGGATTCTATGTTCACATATGACTCACTCACTCAATCATTCACTCTGCAAGCTAGCTATCTTCCTGACATTAGATGCACTAATGCTTGGTTTTCATAGAAGGAGCCAACATCCCAATCCTCAGCTGCAGATGAAAGTGTCATTAAGGCAACTACTATTGATCTCATGCTTGGCCTAAGTTGAGGATTTTCATGTGTACAAGCTTTGGCAAGCTGTGACATCTGCAAGTACAACAGATTATTAGTTATATATATATATAGTCTTTTCTTTTTATATTAATGAATGATTTAGCATTATAAAAAAAAAATCATATTAAGTGATGTTTTTGGTAAGAAAAATTAGACTTGTAGCGTCGGTATAAACTAATTTTACACTGATATCCAATTAGAATCTAGTATTTTACATTGATATCTAGTGAAAATTCGGTATTTCGTAGCTATTATTAAATTCTGATTACAAAGTAAACATATATAAAAATATGATGAGTCCTCATTTGATGTTAGTGAAAAACTATTTTACACCAACAATATATTCCTCATTAAACTCTTGGTAACATTATTTTTTTTATTCTAGTTTTGTATCAAATAAATATTATGTCCATTACACAATTATACTCCAGCATTTATGGCAATGATATAGTACTAATAAATAAAGATAAATTAGTAAAGTGTGTAAAATGATTAAGTTAGTTATTGTTTTTCTTATTCTTTGTGAACAAAATAATAAGAAGTGGAGGGAATTTAAAATATTCATTATGAATTTGATTCACTAGACCTCTTTATAGCTTTGTATTTAAATGAGATAAGACAAGGAAGTAGGAAGCACCTTAAATACTGAGTCAAGAGGGTAATTTTCACCAAGCCTAGGGTCAACAAGTTTACCAAGATCTTCTTTTGGGTCTGAAAGACCAAAAACTTCTTCAAACTGCATTTCATCAAGCAAGCTAAAATTGAGTAAAGAAGTACTATATGATCATATGAGTTTACAACTATATATAAGAAAGGTCAGGAATAACAACCAGTGCAACTAGTCCTTTTGATTCATTCTCAGGCTCCTTTGTCTTGACAATAGCATCCTTGCCAGATATAAGTTCAAACAGAACAACTCCAAAAGCATATACATCTATTTTTGGAGAAACTTCACCATACTGTGCATATCTACACAAAAATATTGCTGCACTTGGTCAAAATAATCAAAATAAATTTTTTACAAAATGGTCAAAAATATTGTTGCATACCCAATTAATTAACAATTGAAATAGGAACCGAAAAAATATAATAACATTTATAGTTACTATTAGAAAAAATGAAATCTTATATTTTTAGATATGACTCAACCCTACAAAAACAACTTGTAAGTTTCTTACTCAGGGGGCATATAGCCGAATGTCCCCACAAGGCGCGTTTGTAACGATGAACTACCATATTCCGTCAATTTTGTAAGACCAAAATCTGCAACCTGTGGAAAAAAAAAAGAGTTAGATTTAGCAGAACTAAACTTTCAGGATAAAAGCAAATCTTGAAATGCATTTGACAAACCTTTCCACGGAAGTTTTTATCTATCAAAATGTTTGCTGATTTAACATCTCTATGAATGTAGACAGGAACTGTATGCTCATGAATGTATTCAAGTCCTCTTGCTGAGTCTAAGGCAATTTGAACTCTAGCTGGCCATGATAATGGATCCTTCCCTATAAATTGTAAATATGTTATGACTCTTAATTATCATCATTGACATGTTGCAAACATCATTTTAAGTGCAAGTTATTATTATTGTTAACCTGAGCCACGCAAATGTTGACTTAAGTTGCCACTTTCAATGTACTCATAAACCAAAAATAAGGATCCTTCAACACAATATCCTATTAGCCGCACCTGCATAAAATGTATATGCAAGGAATTATGATTTTGGAAAAAAAAAAGTGACTATATATTTTGAAGAGTTTAATTTGTGTAGAAAAGTTTTACCAAATTTTGAATAATATCAGGGTTGGGAAAATCTCTTACCAAGTTCAAGTGATGAACGTGTGTCAGAACCTTCAGTTCAGCTAAGAACTCTTTTGATGCTTGCATATCCATCTTTTTTATTGCAGCTTTCTACAAAAAGAAATTGAAAAAGGAAAAAGTCAAGCGCTGGTAACAAATTGAATTTCCATTTCTTGCAAGAGATCGATCTTAGATTTTTCTATGATTAGACTTAGATGGTAGTGTATTGGATCCTATATATACAAGAGTTAAGTAAAATTTCAAGCTTATATAAAGCAAATATTATGTTAGCAGGAAAATGGTATGTAAATAGCAGTCAACTAAAGCTCCAAAATGTTAGCACATATTTATTGAGGAAAAAGTCAATTTGATTCTTTAATATCCGAACATCGGTCACTTATAGTTCATTGATATATCAAAATTACAAAAATATTTATGTATGACTCTTTTGTTAGTCAATTTAATCTTCTTTCGTTAGTTATTTTAGTCATTTAATATGTTTTTCGTTAATCAGTTTGATCCTTAAAATTATTAACAAAAGACATATTCGAAGATGTTTTATAATTTTGGTACGCTTAAGGACTATCGTGACAACACATCGCAAATTTAGAGAACAAAAGGAATGTTCACTTCAAATTTATTCTTGTCTTCATATAAGATCAATAGCTTTATGATGTAGTTAAATATGTGCATATGCTGCTTGCATGAATAATTGGGTTTCTTATCACTGATCAGAATTTTATCTCAAACAAAAAGTGAAGTCATAGGACATGAAAAAAATAATTTAGATATAGTTTCTTTCCAGGTTAACCTTATAATTGGAAATAACTACTCTAGTTTGGTGATAAAACACATTTTGTTATTTCTGTCCATTTCAAAAGAGATTATTATATAAACAAAATGGCAAACCTCATTTCGAAGCTCAGCATAGTATACAGATCCAAATCCACCTCGACCAATTATATTAGCCATGCTAAATCCATCAGTAGCTTTGGCTAACTCTTCATATGAGAACTCTACTGACTTGTCCACTGTAATACCTGTCAACCTTGGAGAAGCAACTGTTGTAGACTCTGATGCCTTATCTATGCTACTTCCACAACCTAAATCAATAGAACAAATAACACTCATATGGTTTCACATTTTATATGAAAACTATTAAAAATATAGCTAGTTATAGATCAGAAGTTAGTTTGTTATTAATAGGTTAGCTTATATAAATGATTTGATTTAACCTTTTACTCAACTTTTACCATTTTTATCATTTTACTTAAATCAATATACACCTTTAGATTTCTTCTCTTCTCCTTCCATGGATGACATAAGTCCCGTGCACATTGGATGAGATAAGATCTGACAATGTGTTTATAAGTGGGGGCAATTCTCACCTTACAAACCGGTTTTGAAGGGTTGAATTAGGTCTAACCCAAATTCTAAGAAAAACTTAATCCGCAATTTTGAACTAGAAATTATTACAAGTAACGAGTAATCAAATGTCACTCAATCAAGAAAATTTCAAGTCTCACATTGAAAAGGGTTAAGGTCTCAAAATAATTTATAAAGAGAGACGTCTCTCACCTTACAAATCAAATTAGTAAAGATAAAGTTAAATGTAAAATCTTATAGTGTCATAACCTATCTATTCAAGTCACCCTTCAAATTATCCACGCACCAAGTGCGATAGTGTTGAGTTTCCCAAGTTGAAAAGACACATCCCTCCTCCCAAGTCCCAATTATTTCAATAAGTTCTCTAGAAGGGCAGCTTACAATTTGTATGAAAATAGTTTATCCACTTTCTCTCTTTCATTTTATATACTTAGAGTAAGTATTTCTTCAATAAACACTTGATCATCCTATATCTTGTTTTTCCTTGTCTACTATGCACAGAGGCATGGTTAAGAACAGATTGCAGCTAATCAATATATTGACTAATTAAAATATATATAGTATACCATGTTGGAGTTGACTAGATTGATCTTCAAATGCTCCTGGGACTAGTAGAAGGGTTACTTCAGCCACTTTCTTTCTTCTATAGAACACAATATATAGAATGAGTGCCAAAGCTAAGATTCCAACAGCTCCTCCAAAAACTATGCCAACAATGGCTCCTTTTGATATTCCTATTCAAAATTAATTGGCATTACAATGTCAGCATCTCATAGCATTATAACTCACCATGATTATTGATTTGTCATGTCACGTTTTCACTTATATATATAAACATTTATCAAATTCTGCAATCACCTGATGACCTGCAAAAGGGTTGAAAAAACAGACATAGAAGTTGGAGTTAGTTAGTCATCTTGAAATATAATTATTTTGAGGAGCAAATGTTGAGATACAAATCAAATTGGACACCATAGTATGTAATTAGGTTTTGGAAATTACAACTTACCCCAAATGCAGTGGTGGAAAGTTTCCATTTTCATCTGCAAAATATGATTTCAAAATATGAAACGCCAAAAAATGCAAACTAATTAGGCGAAATTTATAACTCATTTTTTCTTTATTAGTTGCAAAAATAAAATGATTGTCACAATATTTTCTTTTAAGTCATTATTTAGCTTTATCTAATTTGTACAACAAAAAAAAAACTTTTTCTTCTATATACTATTTTATCTTTCAATTATTTTTTACATGGATCAATATATAATACGGATGAAAAATGTCAAGCAAATCTATCAAATTCGATTATTTAACCTACATTACTATACCTATTTGTGATGATATACATGTCTTTTAGGATTAGTATTCCGTACCCCGAACAATTTATTTTAATAATTTTTGTTATGTTTATTTGTTTTTATAGGTGTATAATTTTATTTTATATCTGATTGTTATTGTTGTTACCAGATACACAATATAATATCATAATTTTTCATTGTTTTATACTTAAATTTTAAATTTTGTTACTCCTAATTTTATCAAAATAATATTTATATTGATCGATGTTTGTGGAGACCGTGGGGATGGGAGGAAAATATTTTCAGACGGAGAATAGGGACGAGAGACATTTTGAAATAGCGGGAGCTCAGTTTATATCTCTTATATTCAAATACACTTAATTAATAGTATTAATAAAAAATATATTATGCATAACAAATACATCTATTAATTTGAAAAACTATTTATATTTAGGGATCAGTTTTTTTTCAAAATAATATTTATAATTAGAGACAAGGCGCATTAAATCCACGTAAATTGGTTCAATTTATAAAGATAATTCAAATTTTACTATGATCTAAATTTGAATTTCGTTACCAATATCATGATTTTGTTGATGGGTAAAAAAGTAAATATCTATTTCAAGTTGTCAACCACTTTTTGAATCTCAATAATTTTCTAATCCTAATTTCAAAGTTCATAAATCTATTATTTATTAGTTTTAATTTTTTATTAATAATATTTAGTTGTTTAATATTTTTACTACAATTTCAAACGTAATTAATCAATGTTATTCATAAATACTTCAAACTTGTTATTATAATGAAACTTTTTATATAATATTAGTATTAAATTAATTTTTTATTATTTTAATTTAAATTAAAAGAAAATCAATTTAAATTAAATTGTATTTATTTAGATCGAATTTAAATATATCATTTAAACTTTAATTTTTGGATTAATTAGATAATTTTGTCTCTAACCAATCAAAGCATACCGCGAACACCTCTAATCTCAATAATAAACTCACCTATTTTTTTTTTTTAAATACTAATTGTCCTATTGTCCTTAATATATTGAAGATCTTTTGCATTATTATATATTTCTGTCAGGATTGATATTTCCAAATATATGGGCGGAATATGCTGAATCTTTTTTATATAGTACATATTTTTCATTACTAAACTTCACTGTCCACTATCCAACAAGTGTATGAGACAGGTGGGTTAGGCTCTTGCTATTGAATATTAAATAACATAACCATATTGAATGTCAATACTAATGAGATGCAGAACTTTAAAATATACGAATATCTTATATATCAAATTACAGACGAGATAAATTATGATACGGGTCATTAACGAATCTAGTCCAAATTTATATCTAAGTTATCAAATTACAAAATGTAAATAAATTATATGTATTCTTTAGTTAGACAAGATAATAATTGGTTACTAAGCTAGCTTAATCAAATATAAACACTCATCCTTTTATTAATTTACATTATGTCACTAACGGGCAGGTATAAAATATTCAACGTTTAAAGACAACAATTTTTTGACATGCATATGTAAGCATGGTGAACAAACAAAAGAAAGACAACATCATATAAACCGAAAAAAATCATAACAAAAACAAAAAAAAATTAGATTTCATATATATGCATGCACACACAACGGTATATGTATTGTTTAGATTTCAGTTACCATACAATGAGTATGTCAAAATAAAGGAACTATACAATGATGCTTTAAATAAGTTCCATTCACACACACATCCAACCATATTTCCCCAATTCATTAATTTTGTCAAAATTTAAAGACACAATGTGAATTGGTCAACAAAAAAGACAATGTAATTAGTTTTAAAATAATTAAAAAAAATTAATTGGTACTGTCAAAAACAATATAATTTCATGTTAAAAAGAGTATAAAAAAAGTGTACTTATTGCACTTCTTAAAATTGTATGCTTTCATTCAATTGTAAATCATGTGACTTCTAATATAGTTAAAATACTTAATTAGTTTGTGGTTCCTTAATTTATTTTTTTGTTCAAAAGTTTGTCCTTTAATTTTTAAAAATATCACTTTGATTATTTAACTTTAATTTACTATTTAACTCATATGAATTATTTTCATCCAAATCATTAAACTAGTTCCTCCTAACTCGGACGTGGCTTTGGAGCTGACTTGGTAAGTAAATATCGTAGATATATATGGAGAATATATTACAAATTTTATGGCGGAAACATTTATTCATGATCATAGCATGATAGTAATATAATGTAATTGAATGTTCTCTATGAAAATAAAAACAAAAAGCTTACTTGTAAACTATATATACGGAAATTTTTTGGATATTATTTTTGTTTTAGTATTACATGAACATTCACTTTTTCTATGTTTGTGTAATATTGTAGTGTACAAAAATATAATTAATTCAACTAAATAAATAGTTAATTCAAATTACAATAAAAGAATATAATTAATTCAATGGTATTATTAACTATAATTTTTAATGAGATTTAAATCGATTTTATTTATTGAATTGAATTAACCATACTTTTATACTAGATTTACTTACTGTCACATATTAACAAAAAAGTGGTTATCCATTAAACATTTTTATTTTTGTTTATATTTCCTTAGATATGGAGTATTTTTAATAAAAAAAAAATATAACTAAATATTTTAGTAATGAGAAAATAGAAATTGTAGTTACTAAACTAACCTTTAGCCGGCACAAAAACAAGTCCATATCCAGCACTAAAATCTGAAGCAGGGTTATACCTCCGCAGCACCTCCACCGGAACACCATAATCCGCCGCAATCCCTTTCAAGTTATCACCAGGAAGAAGTGGATACGTTAAAAACAAGCCATAATCCTTGGACACGTGTCTATTTCCACAAGAGCAATTAACCGTAACATTAATCTCAGCACTGTCGGGTAAATCCGTTGGTATCCAACTATTGACTTTGGTCACCCAATCCTCAGTTGTAAGATTCGAATAATAAACTTTTGCAATTGCTTTGTATGTGTCACCGTGATTTGTTATGTAAGAAAAAGTGTGTCCTAAGAAAACACCGTTGAGACAATCGCACGTGAAAGGCACGTTGATTCTTGTTTGGCTTTGGATACTATCGGGGCTATTTACACTTGGGTTGTATTTTAGAATTTCGGAGTATTGTTGATTAAAAAGTTTGCTAATGTAAGTTAGATTTGTTCCTTCGTATATGTAATAGGATGCTACTGCAAGGTTGCAGCCAGATGAACATTTTCCTTCGCTTCGAATTACAAAGAGAAGGGAAATTAACAAAATTTTATATGTGGTGATCATTTTGTAAGAAAAGGGTTGGATTAATAATGAAATGAGGTTATTATTAATTAGAGGTCATTTGCATATATAAGGATGTCATGTCATGTGAGAAGAGGCTTTGGAGTTTCGGTAATTTTTATATTTTTTATATGTAGATTATAATTATAACTATAATTAGTTCGTTGTATTGAGTTGAATTATTCTTCTCTATGCTTCTTGTTGTTGTCTTTGGCGGTATTATTGTTTTTTAGTATTTCTTTGGAGTCATTGCGTGTTTGCGTAGAGAATGTGACTACCAAGCTTCACCTGAAAAAGGGCATGAGAGTGACTCCAAATGGGAGAATCTCGGATTTTAAAGACTTAAAAAGGTTGAAATTATTGTATCAAAAAAAGAGTTGAAATTAATGTGAAATAGAAATAAATCATCAATTATGTCACTTTCTAATGTAGGCAATCAAAAATCGATGTTATAAATAGATGGTACAATAAATACTACTTGTTGATCTTAAATATAAAAAAAAAAAAAAAAAGGGTTTAAATATGCATCTTTAATCTTTTATTTTGTTTAAAATAAATTTTTGATTCTCTCATTTATAAAATTAATTTATTGGTCTTCTTATTAATTAATTCTTAGAATTATTTTGATCTCCACCATTTTTTTTATGATGTATTACTTTCGTTAATATATGTCAATTAGATGGTATATATGAGTTGAATAAAATATTTTTAAAATTTTTATTGCTGTAATTAATTTTATTTATGTATCCATTCACCCACAAACTCAACTCATTAATATGATATATGCATTATTTTCTTAGGTTTAAATATTTCTTTGTTTCTTGTAAATGTATGATTTTTTTTTATTTTAGTTTGCATAAGTTTTTTTTTTTTAGATTTAGTCCATGTAAAATTAGAGACGATTGACTTTTGTATCTAACGTCAAAATCAATGTTATAAAAAATGAGCGTTGAGACGCATGGCTCTATAAATGCACACCAACACATTGTATTTTATGATATATTAAAAATTAAAATATTTTATATTATTAATTAATAAATTTATTAATTATTATTTAATAATTAATGTTATTTCATAAAAAAAAATATGAATAGAAATTAAAAGTGGGTTTTAGAGGGTTTTGGTAAACCCGTCTTCTTCTATGCCACAATGATTTTTCAACTTTTTTTTTTAACTTTTATAATGACTAAATTCAAACAAAAAAACTTGCGATGACTAAAATCAAAAAGTAGTATATTTGCATGGACCAAAAACTACTTTTTCTATTATTGATGTATAATTATAATTTAGTTATTGAATTTTATTTGAAGATTTATTGTTAATTTAATTAATTAAGTGTTGTGGTTGTAGATGTATTTTAAGTATTGAATGATATGTTGTAATAAAATTTTATAACTTTGGATATATTTAAGTAATTAAATTTAATTATATTTTTAAATATTAAAATAAAATTTATAACCCGCGAAATCAACCGAACTCGTTCTTAATTGAATTAGTTTAGTTCGAATTTGATGTAAAAATGACAAGTTAAGAACTCAACTCCAATAAAATTAATATACAAATAACGAATTTAATTAAAACAATCCAATTCAACTCATGAACACTCTTAATAGTATATAATCAAAAATATATGAAAAAAAAGAAGAGGAGAAAAATACGACAAAGAATTGAGATCATTTCAATTTTTTTAAAGCGAAACTAAAATTTTATTTTAAAAAATGACACAAAAGAGTTATAGTGTATCAATTTATTTTACCATTTAATTTTTTTTTATTTAATTCTCTTATATCATTCTCTCTCTAAATAGAGGACACGATTATAAGGAGGTTAAAATAATGGAGTCCACCTAGGATGTAAAAGTCCCCGCATTTTCCACATAAGCTCAACAAAATATTTGTGTACGTGGATTGAATCATATAGATATTTTTCAATTTGTGGAGACCATAATCCACCCTTTTATTTTCTGCCAAATATCACTCCTTAACTTGTTCCTCCACAAAATCAAAAGTCTTTCTTCACTTCACTACACAAACACTACTTTTTGTTAACTATGGAATCCTCTTCTGCTCTAGCACTTTCTCAGTTTCCTTATTATATCTACCCTACAATATCCAACAACAACAAAAATTATCCTTTTTGGCCAGCTGGCAAGCGAAGGAGTTCTCAATTACCCACAAGATTACACTGCAACAAGATGTTTGTACCTGGTTCGTTTACAACTTCAATTTTGTACTAGGTTGTTGTGATTTGTGATATTTCATAGTATATGAGATTATCAATAATAGTATTACAACTGTTATCTTGGATGCAGGATTTGGAGAAGCATCACCTGAAGCAAAGGCTGCCAAAAACCTTCATAATTTCTTCACCTACATTGCAGTTAAAATTGTTGCTGCTCAACTTGAGGTTCCTCACTCCCCCACTTTATTTGGCTTTGTTGTTTTTGTTTCTGTTCTTGCTTTTATAGATTCTAATTACAGTTAATGTGAAATTTAGAGCTTATATAGTAATTATATATTATAAAACATTATGACCTCACATGATCCACATAGTGACCCATGTAGACACTCTATTTAGGTGACTTAATCTTTTACCAAAGAACTCACTATGTGTCACTTCTCATTAATTTATCAACCCAACTTATTAACCACCAATTTAAACATAGTTAACCATATACTTATTAGGTATCCAATTATTTGTGGATTTGAACACTTAAAAATTATGGTCAACCACGTCCAATTTTGTGATTAATGAAATTATGTGAATGGTTAATAAGTTTTGACAGTTCGCATATCTATTAACCATCTACCAAATGTTTAGTAAAAAAACATTTACATAATATAATTAACTGCTTATTTAAACTGTCTTGACGAAAATTGTCGAGTTTTCGATGTTCAAATAACACAATTCTATCAATAATATCATTTGTAATAACTATTTCTATGGGCAGAGCTATAATCCAGAAGCATATGAAGAGCTAATGGAATTCGTGGATAGACATCCGTTGAATGATGGTGACAAATTCTGCGCCACTATGTTCAGAGAATCATCGAGACATAAGAACTTAGGTAAGGACAGCCATCAAGCTTCTCAATCCTTAACAGTAAACTGTCTATTATCTAACTTAACACAATTTTATATGGTGATTGAATTGAATGAACGAAATCTTGTAAACTCGTGTGGATCTGGCATGTGCACACTTGAATAGCCCTACGCATAATGGAGGTAAATGGATGACTGAGTTTTTTTTTTTTTTTTTCTTTTCCGTAACGTATTAGTTATTAATCAAGCTCTGATTTTTGTACTATGTTATTATGTACAGGTACGATCATCATACTGCCAAAATGATTTTGAATGGGACAATTTGAAAAGCCTAGCTTTTAAGGTTTGTAATTCAATAACTTTGCGTGTGTTTAGAATGTTGTTCCTGCTAAATGTATTCAGCTTCTTGTATAATGCTTGGGACTGTTTCTGACCTTATTGTATCGTAGATGGTCACTGAGTCTAACACGAGGCTTATGAGGGATTATATCTCGGAAACCAGTCGTGCTGAAACCGAGAAGTGAATCGTCCTGCAGCAAAGAATGTGCCTTCATTCTCTCTGATCGAATAGAAGCTTGGGCAACATATAATATGCATGGAAATCAGAAAGAAGGCAGAAAACTCATTTGCATGGTTCTCGATGAATTGCATGCAAACTCCAGTGTGTTAGCATGGTTATAATGATTAAAAAATCAGAGTTAGACCATTATGGTTGGGCAATCTGTAATACAAATAGATAATCAACAGACTTCCAATACTTAATGGGATACTTGAAGAATTTCAATCACATGTAAGTTCATAAAAGGCGCCCCTTTCTAAAGCTAATTTTTAGTTTGTGAGTAAATCAATAAAACAGTTTTCATAAAACAAAAGAAAACTAATTGAGTAGATTTAGACAAACAAAGGGGGCGCAGCACAAACATATGCATGTTTTAAGGCTTAAATCTGAAGAAAGCTTTGACTGATTTGAGTGTAATATATTCTCCCCTAGATCTTAAAGGGCAAACACTGTCCAGAGATAAGACAAGCAACGAGCCAAAAAGCATTACCTTCAATTCTTAATGTTCAAGGAGGAACTTCCTCTGCGATAGCCAATACTTCATTAATGATCTCCAACCAAATTGAATTTCAGTTACAGCACCACACTTCACTAAAGGATAGGGTCCGTTTTCAGAATAGTATTTACACATCACATTGTAATGCTTGAGGTGTCCCAAGCTTGAACTGTTAATCCTAGCTCTTATCCTATATACCTACCTCATGTAAGAGTAGCATCATCAGTGGCAAAACAAAACGGAAGTTTAGGATTCTGTCTCCTATCGGATTTCACCAACGAATTGGATTAGATACCTATTCAGTGGCATTGAATTATCTGTACAGAAAATATCCACAATTAAAACTACAAGCTTCCTCAATTTCGGACTTATATGCATCTGTTCCATTGTTTCGATAAAACGATCCAGTATACTCTGAGCCGAAGGCTTCTTGATTATTTGTCACTGTGTGGCTGCAAAGGATAGCAAAGAGGTCAAGGGAGGTAAAAAGGGAAAAGCTAATAGCAATAAGGTTGGTTGTGTGCTGTCACATATCTTTGGTTGCGCATACGATGTTTGAGAACACGTCTTCAAATTTATCTTACATCAAACTTGAATTGACATTAAGCAGAAGCTATTACCTCAAGATAGCGATGAAGATCACTTGAAGCCTGGATTGCACCGTTGCTGAAGTATGAATGAGCATATTCTTCTATGTTATCCAGACTGCAATTAGGTGTTATCATCAGCATAAGTAAACTTTGAAATTTAATTCATCTTATTCAAATCCATCCAAATGGATATTAATAATACAAATATAGAAGTATAAAATGACATCTACAGTCATTGCTCCTTTCATTGGTAATATTTTTTTCCCCAACTACACAACCCAAAACAGGGTAGAGTAAGAGCAACTTTCAACTAATATAAACAAGATTTATGATTTATCTAAAGACTTAACAGTAAATTTGGCATAAAAAATATAATGGTGAATGAAGAAAGTAAAAGACAAAATACTTTCATATTTTATTACTACAGTCCTAAGCTGTTTATATAGGGGGGAAAATTACAATAATAATATTGAGTAATAATAACATAATCATAAAATAAAAATAAACATAATAATATAAAATAAAGGAGAATCAATTCTGATTTCTCTTGATTCTTCAACACTCCCCTCAAGTTGGTGCATAAATATCTGTCATGTCCAACTTGGCTATAAGTCGCTCAAAATTGGGTCTTGCCAAACTTTTTGTCAAGATATCAGCAATTTACTTATTGGAAGTCACAAATGGCAGGCATATAATTCCAGCATCAATTTTTTCTTTTATGAAATGGCGGTCAATCTCAATGTGTTTGGTTCTATCATGTTGTACAGGGTTGTGAGCTATACTTATTGTTGCTTTGCTATCACAAAACAATTTTAAGGGCGAGTCAACTTTCATTTTCAGTTCGTCCATGAGTTTACGAATCCATAAAAGTTCACAGATTCCTTGAGCCATTGCTCTGAATTCAGCTTCTGCACCGCTTCGAGCAACAAACCCTTATTTCTTACTTCTCCAAGTAACTAAATTTTCCCAAACATAGGCACAATATCCAGTGGTGGATTTTCTATCAGTAACTGATCCTGTCCAATCAACATCTGTAAATATAGAGACTTCTCCGTCATTAGTTTTCTTGAAGCACGAAACCTTTCCATGATTGAATTTCAAGTACCTTAAGATCCGATAAATTGCCTTCAAGTGTCCTTCATAGGGAGAAGAATGCATGAATTGACTTACAACATTCATAAAGAAAGCGATGTCAGGTCTAGTGTGGGCTAGCGATGTCAGGTCTAGTGTGGGCTAAATAAATAAGTTTGTCGACTAACCTCTGGTATCTTCCAATCTCAACAGGGACATTGCCTTTCTCTCAAAGTTTAGCATTTAATTCCATAGGAGTATCTGTTGGTCTACACCCACTCATCCCAATTTCTTTCAAGAGATCTAGGATGTATTTTTTTTGCGAACCAACAATTCCCTTCTTTGAGCGAGCAACTTCTATACCAAAAAAATATTTAAGTGCGCCTAAATCTTTGATCTCAAATTCTTTTGTCAAATTTTTCTTCAATCTTTCCATCTCAACAATGTCATCTCCTGTGAGAATAATATCATCTACATATACAATTAGAATTGCAATTTTACCAACATTAGAGAACTTCATGAACGTAGTATGGTCTGATTGTCCCTGCATATATCCTTATCTTTTGACCGACCGAGTGAATTTTTCAAACCAAGCCCTTGGGGGTTTCTTAAGACCATAAAGAGATTTTTGTAGTTTGCACACATTTGACCAAATTAATCTTCAAAGTCAGGTGGACTATCCATGTATACTTCCTCCTCCAAATCACCATTCAGAAAAGCATTCTTTACATCAAGTTGGTTAAGAGACCAATCTAAATTCACTACCAAGGACAAGAGAACTTTAATAGTGTTTAATTTGACAACGGGAGCAAAAGTCTCTGAGTAATCAATGTTATATGTCTGAGTAAACCATTTAGCAACCAAGCGTGCCTTGTATCTTTCAACTGTGTTATCAGAATTATATTTCACAGTAAATACCCATTTACAGCCAACAGTATTTTTTTCTGTAGGTAACGTCATGACTATCCAAGTTTGATTCTTCTCAAGAGCTTTCATCTCCTCAAGAACAACTTCCTTCCACTTTGGAATTTTTAGTCTCGTGTATATTTTTTGGAATTTCTACAGCAGACAACTTAGAGATAAATGCAGCAAATGAAGAAGACAATTTTGAGTATGACACATAATTAGACAAATGATATTTAGTGCATGATCTAACAGATTTTCTAATTGCAATAGGAAGATCTATATCACGATACTCGACATTACTCTTAAGAACAGAAGAAGACTTACCTGTATCAAGATGATGTGTTGGATTATCTATTGGTTCGAAATCTTGGAAGGGTCGGAGAATGGGTCCTTCATTTATCTGTTTATGGTTTCTTCTTTCAAAGACATTTCCCTTCCAAGTAAGTAGGGTCAATTGTAGTAAACCTGCTTTGTGTCTCTTTATCTGAGTCATTATGTTGTGGCATTTCAGGTGGTCCTTCATTATTATTGAGATCAAGAATTTGATCATTGTGATTTTGTTTTGAAATTGTCGCCCCTGAATCTTTCGAAACCTCATTCATAAGTGGATTGAGTTCCAATATGGATTCTTGGGCATTTTCTTTTGGTGCATCAATATAAGTCTCAGAATTTTGTGACAACACTATATCACTTAAAGTATTGATGTTTTCAAAAGTAAAAGATGAATTTTCCTTAAAATTTCCCCCCTGAAGATGAATGTCAATAAAAAAATGATTGATTTTCAACAAAAGTAACATCAATGGTTACAAAAATTCTTTTTGATTTTGGTTCAAAACACCGATACCCCTTCTGAGTTGGAGAGTAACCGGTAAACACACATTTTATTGCTTGTGGTCCGAGTTTGTCAAGGTGTTTATGTTCATGAACAAAAGCAGTGCATCTAAAAACTTTTAGTGGCAAATCAGCAGAGACACTAGTCAAAGGAAAATAATTTCGAAAATCATCAAGAGGGGTATGAAAATCTAAAACTTTATACGGCATTCGATTAATTAAATATGATGCAGTTAAAACAACTTCACCCCACAAATATTTTGGAACCTTATTTGCAAATAGTAAAACTCTAGCAACCTCAAGAAGATGCTTATTCTTTCTCTCTGCAATTTCATTTTGTTGGGGTGTATTAACACAAGAACTTTGATGAAAACCCCGTTTGCAAGAAAAAAATCGGTAAAAAGCATATTAAAATATTCTTTACCATTGTCACTTCTAAAGACTTGAATATTTGTTTGGTATTGAGTGTGCACCATTTTAAAGAAATTTTTGACAACTGTCCAACTTCCGATTTTTCTTTCAATAGATAAACCCAACAAATTCTAGTATGATCGTCAATAAAAGTTATAAACCATTTTTTTATTAGAAAATGTGTTTATTCTATTAGGACCCCAAACATCACTATGAATAACTGCAAACGGTTTTGATTGTTTATATGGTTGTGTAGAAAAAGAAGAACGGTGATATTTAGTAAATTCAGAAATTTCACAATGAAATAAAGAGGGATCCTTCTTAGAAAATAATTTAGGAAACAAATGTTTCAAATACGGAAAACTAGTATGTCCTAGTTGTAAATGCCATAACATAATATCATCATTATTAGAAGAAACAAAAATAGATTCAAAGCAGGTACTTGTTTTTTGGTTGGTCTTTGAAGTCGAGTCATTGCCAAGATAATAAAGTCCTCCACTCTCCTTAACATTGTCAATCATCTTCCTCGTGCTCAAATCTTTAAAAGTGCAATGAGAATGAAAAAAATTAGCTTGATAATTTATATCCTTTGTTAATTTAGTAATGGATAACTTACTAAATTAGGAACATGTAAGACATCTTTTAAGGTTAAACCAGGTGACAAAATAACATAACCTTTCTCTGCAATGGCTGAAAGAGAGCCATCTGCAATTTTAATTTTGTGGTTACCTGCACATGGACTATAAGAAGAAAACAGACTCGACTCCCCAGTTATATGATCAGTAGCACCAGAATTAATAATCCAAGTATGGTTGGGAGTGACACTAAGTAGAGCAGTATTTGGAAAATTATCTCTCTGAGCGATAGAGCAAGAAGAAGTTTGAGACTCAAGGAGTTTGTACAATTGATATAATTGTTCCTTGGTGAAAGGAGATGGGCTCGAAGGAGACTGCTTCTCTTGATCAGAAGTACCAGCTTGGAGCGCATGACCTTCGTTTCTTTCTTTTTTCTTCCGATTTAGATGTTTTTCATGGAGCTTCCAACATGTATCACTTGTGTATCATGGACGTTTGCAATGTTCGCATCATAGTTTCTTGCCATCGCTCTTCCCGTCTTCATTCTTAGTGACTAGAACAGAGCTTTCAACCTCACCAACAGAAGGTGACTTATCCATCATAATACCTTGTCTTGCCTCTTCTCTTCTAACTTCTCCGAAGTGATGGCACTTTCCCAATATTCTGTCCCGGGCTTCATCAAGCCGCTTATTAAGCTCAAACAAGAACATGAATATCAATGTTCTCCTGTCTCTTAACAAACAAAACACTGTCCTCACAGCACTTCCAATGATCATCATAGCAGAGATCCAATTTTTTCCATAGTGTCATTAACTCATTATAATAGGTAGTGACATCTATATCTCCTTGTTTGACATGCCACAATCGTGATTTGAGATCCAAAATTTGAGAAGAATTCTGAATGTCATAATATATTTCTTTGACAGCTTCCCAAACTTCCTCCGCAATAGGCAAAAATATAAAAGGTTTTCTAATCGCTGATTCCATATTACTAAGCAGCCAAGCAATAATAATAGAGTTATCAGATTTCCAAAACCTGTAATTCATATCAGTTGTGGCAGGCGTTTGCACCTCCCCTGTGAGGAAACCATATTTTCCCTTACCGTTTAGTATCAATCTTGCGGTTTGGGACCATTCGACATAATTTTATCCATTGAGTTTCTGGATTTCAACCCTGAGGGCAATAGAAGTTCCCTCGTTACCAAAAAAATTGGACAAACCATTGTTAGATAAACCATTCCAGCCGTTGTTGCCACTGCCTAAACCAATACTGCCGGCGTTGTTAACTACTTCTGATTTTTCACCCAAACCATCGTCGTTGTTGACTACTTCTAATTTTTCACCCAAACCAATCGTTGTTGTTGTCACCGCTACCCATAAGGGCTGCCTTACATGGGGTATTGTGTGATATTAGGTAGATAAAAAATAGGTTCGACCCGCTCAATTGGTTAGAGCGTCACAAGTAGGAGGTTGAACCCTTCTAGTTTTGGATCCCCAAACCCTAATGGGTTGTGGAACCCTAACCAAAAGCTCTTGATACCATGAAGAAATTAAATGACAAAATACTTTCATATTTTATTACTACAGTCCTAAGTTGTTTATATAGGAAAATAAATTACAATAGTAATATTGAGTAATAATGACATAATCATAAAATAAAAATAAACATAATAATATAAAATAAAGGAGAATCAAATCTGATTTCTCTTGATTCTTCAACAGTGAATTTATTTAGGTAAGAACAAAAACAAGTTTCAGAATTTTGAAGAGAACAATTACCTATAGACATAGTTCACCATTATGCCTCCACTTTGAGAAAGGCCTTTTTCTGATCGGTCTGCCAACCAATTTATTCTTTCAACCATCTGTTCCATATTAAGAAGCAAGACATGATTCGTACCAATTGATTCAAATTACAACTGTGGGTTAATTTTGTTAGGACAGAGCTTTGTTACATAAAAACTCCCACTTTTGTATGGAGAAAGAAATAAATGCCAAGATAATAATAACACATAACTGTTGGTTTCACAAGGAAAATGAAATCACAAATAATAAGTCAGTTTATTAGCCATTCGTTGCGCTTGCAAGACATACCGCTCCATTTTGCAAGTGAAAATTTGCTACAGAGTCCAAAGCTTTTCCTCTCTTCTTCTCTTGCAGAAGGTATCTTTGATAAAAAAAAGTGTCACATAAGTTTTCTGACTAATGAATTATAAATTTTGGGGGCATCCAGCTGCCTAGCTCAATGCAATAGTTCGAAGAAGTTGTTTCTAACATTGGTTTATTTCATTTCTCATAATCTGTTTGCAATACCTGGAACATAAACGCATCAATGGGGGTTCTAGTGCTGACAAAATCTCTGGAGAATGGATCCATTTGTAGGAGGTAGAAGTAAGCAGGTTGAACATCACTTCCATTCCGTTTTTCCCAGTGGCAATATCTCTGCAACACAAATTCATATTAGCCACATGATATGAAAGTGACACCACAGACAAATGAGCAAAGAAAGAAGTTTATATAAACATTATTTGCCATCACTAATGGCCAAGGCACTAGAAGTTTCATCTTAGATAGCTGATATGTGTGAACAAGAACCATAGCAACATTGATAAAGAGGGCTAACCATATCGAGAATAGTTAGGTCAAACCACTAGGAGACATTTAGAGACCAACAGTCTATTTTGGAACTTAATAGATGAGGGAGTCATAGTGGCCATGATAACTATCTCACATAATTGGAAAAGGTTTGGTCGTTGTTGTTGTAATGAAAGTATTAAAATAGTTTACATGAATGTATTCTGAAACTTCCAAATAACTTACTAATGGAGTTGGAAAAGAATATCCAAGAATAGCATAACTTAAAACCTTGAGATAGAACAATATATGGCTTACTTAGGCAAACTCATAAGTGCTTCTTCTTCTTCTGGTGTAAGTATATTCTCATAGAATGTGGAACCAGACCGCTCGGTCACTGGTTGTGGCATGTCTCCTTCAGCAAGCACTGTTTGAGATGCCAACTTGGATAAGAGCCATGTCATGAATCCTGGGATGGGACTGAGAGTTGCAAAGGTCTACAAGCAAAAATCGGTCCGCAATCATAGATATGGGAGGGCACAAGTAAACTTTAAGAAATATAATACTGCAGTATCCTACGAAACACAAGCATTTGTCAAGGAAATTTCACAACATCAATGTCGTCTAACAACTATTGGGACATTCAGTTTTTACTCTTCTAGAATGATGGAAACAAGATATCATTTTGACACAAAAATCTTGTTGGAGATTGCCATTTGCTCTTTAATTTGAGCACTCTTTTCAGAACAATGACTTCATAAATCTGCATCTTTGGGAGGAGGAAAATGTTTAAGGCTGAGATTTAAAAAATGAAACAAGAAAGTTGTACTATTGTACTCAGAAAACTTTTTCATCAAAACAGAAGGAGATGACTAACAGGTTTTTCCTTGTAGACAATACCATTCATGTCAAAACCAGGAAAAAATTAAGAAAATTATGAGTTAAGAAAACTTAAGATAGAATTATGTGAAGTACAGTTACATGTCCACAAATTCGATGAAGCAATTTTTTATTTGGTTCCACCCTTCATATTCAGAGAACTCCACAAATTTGGTAAAAATACTTACAGAAATATGTGACATCTCTCTTTTCACCAGTTTTACAACACGTTTGATCAGAAACTTTCCCAAGTTGATCCCTGCTAAGCCAGGCTGCAAAAATTTCAGAATAATGCAAATCAGGAGAATAGCTACCTCCAGTGCTACCTTTCTTCCGGGAGTAAGGAGCGGGATATAAACAGAAAAGCAAACAGATCTAAGGTATATACATGAATAAACCGATCAGAAAAGAAAAAAGGAAAATTAAGCAAAGAGTAGCATCAAATTCCAGAGATACAAAAAACCCAAGAATAAGGCTCAGCTTGCTTTTCACTGAGGATGATGCAATGGCGGATCCAACACGTAGTGGACGAGGGCTCTTGCCCCCACAAGAAAACAAAAATCCATTTTAATAATACTTATTTTTATTTTAAGTCCCCATAAAACCTTATGGTTCTAGTAAATATATTGTGTATCCAATTATTGAACTTCTAAAGTTAGCTTTGTTTTTGTCTGTGGCAATTACAACTATTGAAAGATGTTTCTCTGTCGTGAATAATGGAATGCGCAATCGTATAGAGGATGAGTAGTTGAATGATTTGTTAGTTAGATATATAGAGTGACATATTTGATAGTGTTAACAAATCTAAAATATCATTGAACATGTTTAGAATATGAAATTTTGTAGAGGACAATTGTAATTTGTAGAAGCTCTTATATATTTTGCGTTTGTTTAGTCACTATAATTATGTATTTTGTAGGAGTTAGTAATCCTTATTTTTGGCCTAAATATATATACTATTTTATTGCCCCCATCAGAAGAACTTTTTGGATCCTCCACTGGGATGATGCCACTTAATGTCACCATGATGTAATAATAGAATTTAATAATTTTTTATATATAGTCAAACTTCCACCACCTGTAACTTTGTACGTATAGCATACCTGTGTTGATGATATAGAGTAGAACAATGCACACGTTGCCTCACTTTCAGGAATAGGAGGACTATCCCACAAAACTTCCTGTGAAACAAATAAATGTAGATTAAAAAGTGAACTGAAAAAGGGTTTATTTTAGTTAAGTTCAAACTTCAAACATAATTAACCTGTATAGTTTGAGCCACATTCTTCATTAGTGCAACTTCAATGAAAATTAAAGGTTCACCTGAGGAAAAACATTAAATCAGTCAACATAAATTAATTTAACTTTAACATACTTAAGAAACTTTTAGAATAGACTTTTTAAATCAGATAGAAGTTCTTTGAATTGTTTGAGACAAAGCACTCGGCACCTTGAAAATGATATAGATATAAAAGAATAAATACATTTTACATTTACAAGAACAATAGCAAAGAATTACACTATTTCATATGATCCTAATATTTTCAATGATACACTAACTCCCACAATTCCCAATCGCAAATTAAGCATAATCACTATCACTATTTCCAACAAACAAATTAAAATTTGAGAACAAGTTTATAACTACAGTGGGGAATGTATCCTCCCAAGTTAGAAGGTTTTCACTTGACAGGGACATGTGAAAATTTTGTGTATATCTCTATCTAAGGAATGCATTATCTCAAGTTAGAAGATTTTCACATGACAGGGAATGTGAAAATGTTGTGTATACCAAGCATTCACAAATTTTGATAGGACCTCACCCATTTAATGTCTGTGAAGAGGATCCGTACAAAATTTTCATATGATATTTTCATGTCAAAATCGAATGTGGGAGAGATCTATTCCCACAATATTGTCAACCACTGAAATTCATTGGATCACATGGGATCAAATCAATCATGTACAAAGAGTACAATATAGAAAGAAGTAGCACCAAATATGAGTTGGCAAAGACTCATAATCATGAATATAGGTTAAATAATTCTGGCTAAGATGTTAATTAAAAGTTGGTTATGAAGCACCATAATGGATTATAAAACTGTAACAAGTAACAACGAGTGTAGATTGTATTATTAGAAAAGCTTGTACACTAACCAAAGCCTTTTCCTCATCAGATGAGTCGAGTATATGAAACAAACAATGTCATTATTTGTCCTGTCATAAATCATGTTTAATGATAGACCATTTATATCAAAATTTCTCTTAATGGTGTGGTCTTAAGTCATCCTCATTCCCAACTAGATAAGCTTATAGTTATTTGAAATATTTTGGCTATCAAACATCGTAGGTGAAGTCTTTAAAAGACATCATCGACGAAAACTCATTGCTTTCATGATGTACAAACCTAACTTGAAGAGAAGCCAAACAAAAGCAAATTTGATACCAGATATATAGTCAAGTATATAATTATCTTTCGGTAACTAAGTGTTAGAAGAACTGCTGACCAGGAATTGCGGGATGTAAATATCCAAAACAACGACGACCAATTCCCAGCCTTCTCTTAAGATCTAGAAGGTTGCTAATAGGGTGCACAGCCTACAGAAGATATTGTAGATTATGCATACAACGGAAGACTAGAGCAACATTATAGAAAAAATCAAAAGATAAAAACGAGAGAAGTACTTCATAAGCAACAATTTTCTCCAGAAGAGAAGCAGGATCATCCCATGTAATTTGGTGAAGCTCTAATGCAGCCGGACTAAGCCACGTACTAAGTTTTTCTTTTAAATAAGAATCCAATGCTCTCAGAGAAGCAATATTTTCCTCTCTGCATAGTGGAAAAATTGAATCATCACAATTCAGAATTCCAAGATAGCAAAGTAGACATTTGTCTTAACTGTCTTTTATCTTCTCCACAGGAATGTTATTAACTGTAGGCACTTAAATTTATACATTTTATGCTTTTATTTTAAATGAGGTCCTCGTAGCAAAAAGGATTTGTGCACAAGTTTGTACGACAATCAGTATAGGCATTAACTTACGCGAGAATAGATAGGATTTCTGCTCGAAGAATGGATAAGAATCTCAATCCTCCAGGGTGAGTGTTGAGACGATCAAAGAGAACTTCATAAACTGGCTGAAGGGCGTGCCTCAAATTCCACTCAATGCGATAGAAAGAAGAAAACAAGCCTTCTTCTTCAGAGCCACTCACTTGAGCTTTGTCTGCCAACCCCAAACAATTCTCTCAAAACACCATTTTGAAAGTATTAATGCAAAGAGTTACACACATGCACATTCACACTAGTAGAAATCACTTACCAGCAGGAATTTCAAGACCAAGGTACTGTTTTATCAGTTCGCGAACTTGTAATCTATTGAGATCATAGTCTCTAGCAAGAGCAAGGAGCAACTTCCGACGGTTTTCATGAGAAAGGGTAAAATAACCCTACATTATTACCAGCTTATGTTTAAGATCATATTTCATTCATACACTTGTAGATACTATTAGATTGTTAAAAAGTTAGTTGACAGTTAAAAGCAATTAATAGCTGCAGTTGATGTTAAAGAGTTGGTGAAGACTGCCCACCACTTATAAAGACTGGAAAACGCAATTAATAGCAGTTGATGTTAAAGAGTCGGTGAGGCATGTCCACCTCTTATAAATACATTTCACATCATATCTCATCCAATGTGAAACTCTTTATCGCACCATCTGGGCTAAACATCTAGAACTTAACCAAGTGGCCCGATAGAGGTGCCCTGATAATGGGTCGCCCAACGAATCATTGATAGACTCTGATACCATACCATCTTAGAATTTCGATTAGGTCAAACTCAAATTCTAAGAGTTCACAATTATAATGAAGTTTGTTTACTTGGTAATAACTATAGTAAACTTGTAAATGAACACCAACAAAATACTATAGATAATATCTATCACAATTAATTGTTACTTTCCTTTCAAAGTAGTACCTAATTTCATTACATTATGGAAATAAATTAAGCAATGATTATAACATAATCGAATAAGAAAGTTTTCTCACGATAAAAATTACAAAAATATTAGAGTACCTCAGAGAAGTTATTAAGTACATCATCTAGAACTTCCGTTTTGTTCATTGCAATTGCAGAATGCATTGAATCATGAACACGCTTAAACTCTCTGTGAAAAAGTCAAATCAGCATATAAAAAAAATCATATAACCATGCAAATTTTCAAGCATGTGAAAATAAAACAAAACTAGGACCTCTCGGTTTTGCCGGAATCATTAGGTGCTGAATTTCCTTCTCCTGCCGATTTATTTTCCTTTGAATTATTATTCTGATGCATTTTACTCTCCGCGTTCTGTTGTGCATTCATTCATCAAAATCAAAGGAAAAAAAGTCAACAGAAATCAAATTCAAAAAATGAAATATACGGAAAGAATTGAATCGAATTTGTGTGAACTTTAATTGAAAAAGACAGATTACTAACAGTTAGAGGAAAAGGAGAGATAGAAAGGTTAGGTCGATCATTAGGCTTCATTCTGGCGCGCATCAAAATTGATAAAGTTTTCTTGTTCATTTTTGTTACTATTTATTTATATACGCGATATAGCGGGTGATGATTGTAATTGCGAGTGAGAAATCGAAATCAGTGGTGGGTATAATCGATCCACTATGCTCTATGCTTTTTGCTTTGTTTGTTGCGTAGTTAGCATCATTTTTTGGGAACAAACTTTATTAAATTAATAATTTCATTTCCACGTTTTTCTGAGGGTTGCTTTGCTTGTAATCATTTCCAAACACCTGTTAATTAAATTTAGTACGGGTCAACGTTCCCTCTCCGACCAGTACAAGAAGGTGATTCAGATTTCAGATTGCGTTTACTCTTTGCACCGTTGATTTTGTGGGTTTTCAAGGTTTAAGCCCAATTAGAACTTTGGGCTTCAATGGCCCAAAATGCAAGAGCACCACCCCCCTCCCTGAAATCATTTTTCAAGGTGATTCATGATTTTGTGACTTCATGAATATCTCAACTAGTATGATGTATTTATTATAATAAAGCCGTCGTGTTATAGTGATACACATACACATGTTTGTGTACAATACAAGGATGACAAATGGATGTGGATGGGTCACAACTAGCCAGGAGAAGATTCTTTGCTTTAGATTTCATCAATTGTAGGGACTGAATTTTGGTAAACTTAATAAAAATTATAATATATTGCACATAATGATTATTATATTTAGTTATTTTACACATATTAAGAACAAATAATACATAAAAAAAATAGACTGGTGATTTAACATCATTATTTTTTAATTATTTATATATTTTCATTATCGTATATATAAAGTGAGATATAATAATTGGTGAGTAGTATATTAATTATAAAATATAATTGAAAAATATAATTAAAATTAGGTTAAAAACTAAAAGTCATGGTCTTTTTGGGGGAAAAGTGTAATTCGTTTTTGCCTCTTTATCCGGCTCATTGATGGTGTCTCTGTTTTTCTTACACATCCTCATTTAGTACTCTATGGTATGTACTTCTCCAAATTAAAGAAAGAGGTCATGACTTATCTCTTGGTCTTAGCTCTTAATTAGCTACTACTATTAGTATTAATCAATAGTACTATCTTCATATCAAAATAATTATTGCATTAGATTATTTCATATAAATTAAGAAAATATAATAAATAAAATAAAAATATTGATAATTTTATTAAGTTATTTATGTTAATCATTGATATTTTAAGATTTAGAAGATAAAATCATTACGTAAAATTAAATAAATGATAAAATCTAAAAGAAAAACATAAGATAAATGACTGAATTGTTACCGAAAATTAAGATAAGAACCGCGGAAGATATATTGCAAAAAACATCAAATTGTAAACTTTAAATTACTACTTTAAAATATTAATTGATAAAATTTATTTTTAATTAAGAATATTCTTTACGTCATTTTACATTTTTATGTCAATTGAACGGCTAATTCAGTGAAATACTTCAATTAGCTTTAGTAGTTATCAATTTATAATCTATCAGCTATCAACTATTTTTATCAAACAGAGTGTATATATAAATAGAGAGAGAGAGTTGACATTAAATTTCACCAATATAATCATTCGATGTTTTCATATAACTTTAATAATCATGCGTATACAAAATTGGATACATGTAACTATAGAATTTTATAGTCAATGTTTTACTTGTGTCTTAAAATATATATGATATGTTGAATTCAAATTAATCTATAAAATATCAAATACTATTCAAATTTTATAAATTATATATTTTATCTACTCAATAAAAATTATTAATTTTATAGTATTTTACAAATCAATTAATTAAAAGAAAAATATATATTGAATTTCTTATACGGAAAATTATGAAAAAAATTAGCATTAAGTAATTATAATTTATTTTAGAAACTATACAAATAATAAAAATGTACGTACGTAAAGATTATTTTGATTGACATTTTAAAATTTCAATAATATATTTATTAATTTATAAAATTTGAAAATTAATTTGACTAATGCATAATTCAAGGATCAATTTTTGAAAACAAATATACATTAAGCAATATAGTAACTCACTTTCCTTAACTAGTACCAATATCAATGTGGATTCTACCGATCATGTTCGTGATTTTTGGGGCATTGGAGCTATTATCAAGAACCTTGAGACATTGCCTGATTCGGATGCAGCAAGGGCCTTGAGATTTTGGTTAGTGCTACAACCGAGTTAAGTTTGTGTAACATAATTATAATTTTGTTTGACTTAAGGACAGAACTGTCTTCCTCATATTAGCCAAATATTTAATTGACATAAAAAAACATATATTGAATGCATGACTTTATAACTTGGATGGTCGGTTGAATTAACATTTACATGATAAAGGGACGTGACGAAATGGCTAATTAGTGGGTATAGTATCGTTGAAAGGAATCTATGACTGGCAATGGACAATCATGCATCCCTCAATTTTCCCAACCATGAAAAATCGTTTTAAAATTAAAGTCATCTCTTATTACCACCAACCTTGGCCCCATGGGTAGCTCTTTCATGAGTACTTCATTTTCTTTTCCATTGCATTATTATTTCACACCTCCCATTTGGGCTTTTCTAATTGTTTTATTATATTCTAAATTTTAAATTTAACAATACACTTTTCCTTTAACTTTTACATTATTTTGATTCATAATATTAAATCAAAAAGGTAATCGACTACTTTACTTAGTAAGTCAAGTCATCTGCTCAGAAATACCATGAACTAATATAGATTTGAATTCAATAGTTTTTTCTACTATGTGATATAATATAAAAAAATAAAATTATCATTGTTTTGTTGAAAATAACATTTTTCTTAAATAATATTTGTTACATTTTTTTATAAATAACATTTGTTTTGTTTTACTATGATATGTATTAAAAGGTTAGACTTGACAATTGATGTGGCAAGAAAGTAAAGAATACAATCAAAAAGTTTAGTAGATGAACACACTAAAAAAATAGTATAATTTTATATATTAAAAAAAAAAGTATAATAAACGGCTCCTTAAATTTCATTAATCGGAGTGGAAGCAGGACGGCCACGTTAGATTTCAATTCTGGCACCAGTCAACATTGACATTTTATGTATACTCCAACTAAAATAAAATAAACAATAAACTAGTAGTATATTGTAATGTGACAACAAATTAAATATACGATCAACATCAACAAGTTATAACAAATTATCATCTATCTAATACTATCACATTAACTTAATCTGATAGAATTTAGGTGTCCACGTTAAAATTAGTAAAAATTAACATCGATAAGAAAGGATATTTGTTTATTTTCCTTCTCAAAAAGTTTAGTTTGTTTGGTTCGAAATTGAAATCCGTAGTTGCAAATAAATTAGTATGGATTAGGTGGCTCCAATTTCTTTCATACAAACATGATAATGTATCTAATATGTAACACATACTAAAACTTCTATTTAGGAGCATTTGATAGAAAATTGTACCTTCTCACAACTACTATATGTACATCTCATAATTTTTTTTTTTTTTTTTTATGGTTGAATTTTCATTACACCTCATCAAAAATTTGCTACACATATTGTTATATTAATATTATTTCCTATTTATATGATTTACAAAATGCAGTTATTTTTATTGAATGTTTATTTTTTATATATATAATTTAGGAGAGCGATATGAGAAAAGGAGAATGAAAGAGAAGTAGAAAAAGCTGAAGCAACAGAGGTTAGAGTGGTAAAAGCTTCCCCGGAAAGGTGTAGAATAAGAATGGGAAAAGGAAGCCAGAAAATCCACAGTCCCAGAAGGGATATATAAATATGAGATGTGGGACCTACTTTAAATTTATATTTCTATATAATTTATTATTATTGGCAGGAGATCAACTGCTGTTTGTGCTTGACTTATGCCACGATAAAAATTTAGAATTAGATGATAAAATAAAAATAAAAAATTAATTTTGGAGAAAATAACTTCAAAGGCAAATTTTAAGTAAATTTCTATTTGAGAATAATCAGATATGTTAAAATCAATTCTAAACATTTAAAATTAATTTTGATTGCTACAAAAGTGAAATTAAAAGAGTAGAATATAATAAAATGTGGGAAATAATTGTGATGTATTTACAAAGTCCACCAAAGATAAATTATTGTTTGTGTCACATTTAAGTTTTTTTGGCTTAAATGCATTTGGTTTTTCTATTTTGCTCTAAACAAATTTTTAGTTTCTCAATTTTTAAAATTAGTTTTTTTCTCTTCTT
>JBBPBR010000001.1:5803035-5828112 GCA_037974775.1 Cicer pinnatifidum
TTTTTGTATGTTTAATTATTTTGAATTAATTTTGACTTCAAGTATGATTTCTACCAATTCTCATTAAAGAATTTATATATTTTATAATGATCAAACAATTACAATTACAAAGTATAAAAATAATTGCATATGAATTACTCCCTCCATTTTAAAATAAAAATATTGTATTTAACTATTTCACACATATTAAAAAAAATGATACATAAAAGATAGAAAAATAATAATTTTACATTATTATTTTTTATTAATTATTGGTTTATTCAATCATTATAAATACTAAACAAAAAATAATAACTTAAAGTAACACACGTTGTATTAATTGAGGTACAATTAGAAAAAATAATATACGTTTATCGTCTCACCATTAAAATCTATTGGATCTCCTTTATTTATTTAAATTTTGTAAATCTCATTGTATTTTAATGGTGGAATGATGAACATAACTTTCTCATATTTTATTCAAATAGGAGATGATCTAAATTCAAATATATCAATGATTGTTAAAATTACGAATCAACTCGTTGACTTAATCGAATTTACGAGTTTATCTTCCTAAAACGAGTTAACTTACTCGTAGAATCGTTTTCGTAGACTCGTGAGACTCATGTATACTTTGATGTAATAGTAAGTCTATAGCAAGTTCGCGAGTTTGCTAAAAATGTTGAAAAAATACTCAAAATGCATCGACTTCGCCGTTTCCTTCAATTCCAAAGGCCGTAAATCATCATCTCTTAAACTCGTATTTTCGTTTCTTTTAAAGCTAAAAGTAAGTGATAAAACATAATAGTTTATCACTTTCCCTTCATCTCATTACTTTGTGGAATGTGTTTTTCTTGCTCGAATGCATACTACATTTGTATGTGTTTTTCTTTTTTATTTTATTTTTTGATGCATTATTTATGTTGCGTTAATTAGTTTTTATTGTTAAAAACAACTTTATTATAAAGTTTGAAATTAAAATGTTGAACTATTTTAACGATGCTCTATTCTCTTTATTTGTCATTTAAAAAAAATTATTTTAATTTTTATCATCTATAAAATCCTATATTTATAAATCAAATTTACCAGTTGAATTTATCAACACTTTGCGAGACTACAGTTAGACTCTCGAGTATCAACCTTAAATACGACAACTATTTTGGTACCAAGAGAGTGCTTATTAGAATTTGCCGCATCTTTAAACTTATATGTATTTGCATTTTACACTGTTTTTTGTGAACAATTTACATTTGAATGCAGTATAGTTCAGTATAGTACATATTGTACATTATAGTAAACTAGATTATTTCTATTTTATTATTATTGTTATAATCTTCACATGCATTTTCGCCGACACAGACACACTGCCACACTCAACACAACAAACACACTACACACACTATTGTGCTTACTCCTTTTTATTTGTTCTTCATCACATTCTCTCTCTTCATTACTCCAAGCTTCGAATCTCCATCTGTCTCTTTCTTTAATGGCTTTCCCTTCTTCAACCAGTCTCCATCTCAAACCCAACTACTCTTGTACTAACCTCATTTTCTCTTCTTCTTCTTCTTCTTCTTCTTCTTCTTCTTCTTCTTTGTCCTCTCTTCTTCTTCTCCTTCTTCCATTCTTCTCTTGCATGTGCTCTTCCTAACTTCAACCACACCTTTGACTTCTAAAACAACAATGTCACATACCCTTTTTCTCTTTCTAGCTTCATTCTCTTTCATTCTTATTGTTCTTCCTCTTTCCCTTTCCAACACTGACCCTTCTGATGGTATTCCTTTTTTTTTTTCCTTGCCTTTTTGGTTTGATCACTTTGTGTTTGATTGATTTGATCGCTGTTTTGATGGAAAGTTTGGATTTTGCATTGTGGGTTGTTGTTTCAATTTGAATCCACGGTGACCCTTTATTTGATTTTTCGTCCTGCTTGGGAAACTTTGTTTGGTTTATGAGAAAATGCAGTGAATGAAAGAAAAAAAACTGGACTTTTTTTTAATTGATGATTTGACATGCCAAAAAGATGAGATTTTTAAGTTAATATGATTTGAGAAATGCATTGATTTTTGAAGGGTTTGATTTTGTTTAGTGGAATATTGCAAATATATGAAGTTACGAGTTGATGCTTTTTCAGACAAAAAATATGGTCTTTAGTTTATTGACTGAAGTAATTTTTTTTTATCTTTATTGTTGTTTTGTCTGTTACAGTTCAAGCTCTTGTGGTCATGTACAATGCTTTGAATAGTCCTACTAAACTAACCGGTTGGAAAATTGTTGATGGTGATCCATGTGGAGAGTCATGGAAAGGGATAAATTGTGAGGGTTCAGCTGTTGTTTCCATGTATGGCATTCTCAATCATGAATCTTCATTCACAACTTTATTTTAAAAGTGTGTTTATGGTTGAAAAAAAAATAATTTATTTGTTATGCTGGTTAGTGATCTCTCTGGTTTAGGACTTGATGGAACTCTTGGATACTTGCTTTCAGACCTTATGTCACTCAGAAATCTGTGAGATAATTCTAATCCATGATTTTGTGTTATACATAACTATTTTTCCTATTTATTAACATTATGATTGGTTTTTAATTTTCATTTTTCTGTTGTGTATTTAACTTTATAGTGACTTAAGTGACAACAAGATCCATGATACTATTCCCTATCAGTTGCCACCAAATCTTACAAGCCTGTATGTAATATTAATAATATCACATTCAATTAATTACTTGCTCTTTTCATTTCTTGGTCAATATTATTTTGATGCTTTATCTGTAATATTATTTTACTCTTCAATTGTGGCAATCAGAAATCTTGCAAGAAATAACTTAACTGGAAATCTTCCTTATTCTTTTTCTGCCATGGTTTCACTCAATTATCTGTAAGTTGCTATTGGATATGTACAATTTCATTATTTCATAATATTAAGTTTGGTCATTCATTGGAGCCACTCTTACTCTATTTCCATGTGGTTTTCAGGAATGTGAGCAATAATGCACTCTCCTTGTCAATCGGCGACGTTTTTGCTAATCATTCCCATCTTGGTACCCTGTAAGATGATATCTTACATAGATTCTTTAGGTCAAGTTCATAGTTTTCTGACTAAGAAAAGAATGCATATTGTACTGTTTTTGGCCATGGTTAACCAAATTTTGTACTTTTTTTTTTATGTTTAGCACTGAACAAGAATGAGAAGAAGAGTTTCATACCAAATCTGTATAATTCTGTAGACTTTATAAACTGTAGTCTTTGGAACTAGTCTATGTAGCACCGACACTTCAAATTGAAAGCGTAGTGTCTGACAGCGACACAGCACTAACACTTGCTATTACATACAATCACTTCTATTTTCTCAAATTATCACCAGAGTCTAAGAAATGGTGTATGTTTTGTCTGTGTCAGTGCTTCATAGGAACTAGTGAAATATTTGATACTCTTACCAGCTAATGTTCTTAACTTTAAATTGATTTTATTTGATGAATGTTTGCCTTCATTTTCAATGATGCAGGGATCTATCATATAATAAATTTTCAGGGGATCTTCCTCCTTCATTTGGTTCACTGTCCAATCTCTCTTCTCTGTATGTCCAATGATATTTTATTTGATGATTTGGTAGAAACTTTTTAGTAAATTCAACTTTTAATGCTTTTCAAAACTTCTTTTGCAGTTTCTTGCAGAACAACCAGTTGACTGGCTCTCTTAGTGTTCTTGTCGGTTTGCCTTTGGATACTTTGTAAGTTCTTCACTCTTTAGACCTTGAATTTTCTGCGTGTCACACTCTTATCTTGCTCTATAATTTTCAGAAATGTTGCAAACAATAACTTCAGTGGATGGATACCTCATGAGCTTAGTTCTATCCATAATTTTATGTGAGTATTTATAAATTTTTCAAAATGCCAATATTTTTTTAATGCATAACTTCAACAGTGTGATTAATGTGGCTCTTCCAAATACATAATAGATATGATGGAAATTCTTTTGATAATGGCCCTGCTCCTCCTTCGCCACCAGCATCTACTTCACCTCCACCAAGTGGATCTCATAAAAGTAATCATCACTCCGGGTCTGGTTTGCATACTAAAACACAGGGTTCTGATGGTCGAAATTCTGATGGCAGTAAGGGAACGTCAACGGGCGCCATTGTGGGGATTGTTTTAGGTTCAGCATCGGTGGTTTCTATTATCCTAGTTGCTCTTGTTTTCTGTATCCGAAAGCTAAAAGCAAAGGAAAAGGGTGCAAGAACTTCTAGTGGCAGCCTTCCTCCCGGAATCATTAATGGTGAACTCCGTTTCTATAGCGTTTTTGTTTCCAAATATATTATATGATTATGTAATTTAGTTTCTTTGTCAAACTTAGTATAATATTGAATATATGCTAATATGTTCTAATCATTGTCGAGTACTTGTGTGTCAATATGGAATTTACTGTTTTAAGTTTAGGGACGACATATATTCATCCTTACAAATTTAGCTTTTGCTTTTGGGTTTGTACTTGCAGTTACTCCTCAGATGCAAGAGCAGAGAGTGAAGAGTGTTGCTGCTGTTACCGATCTCAAACCTCGTCCTCCTGTAGAAAACGTGACAATGGATAGGATGTCTGTTAAAAGTGGATCTGTAAAGCAGATGAGGTCTCCTATTACTTCGACATCGTACACAGTCGCTTCTCTCCAGAGTGCAACAAATAGCTTCAGTCAAGAATTTATTATCGGCGAAGGTTCTCTTGGTCGAGTTTACAAGGCTGAATTCTCAAATGGGAAGGTAACCTTTTAAATTTTAATGTTGCATTTGTTATCGACTTTCATACTATTAGCTTGGGAATTTTTACTCATTATGCTAATAGTTTGGTACTTAACAAGCGTTTTTACAAGTATCTCTCTACTCTCCATTTTTCTCTCCGTTTTCTTCTTCTATTTTTTTGTTAAATTTTTATTTCCTTATAAATTTAAACTCAAGAAAAAAAGTATTCCCTAATACACAAAAAATTCTAATAGTACTGACTTTTCTTTTTGTTTAGATAATGGCTGTTAAAAAGATTGACAATGCAGCACTGTCCTTACAAGAGGAAGACAATTTTCTTGAAGCTATTTCGAATATGTCACGCTTGCGGCATCCAAATGTTGTTACGTTGGCTGGATATTGTGCAGAACATGGCCAACGGCTTCTAATTTATGAATATATTGGAAATGGAAATCTGCACGACATACTCCATTTTGCTGAAGACAGCAGTAAAGCTTTACCTTGGAATGCCCGTGTACGCATAGCTCTTGGCACAGCCCGGGCCCTAGAGTACGTATTATACCCAGCCCCTGTCCTTTTCCCCAAAGTTTATTGTTTTAGCTTTGTAGGGTGAGCTTAGCTTGTTGCATCCAGTCTTAGGCACGCTTATAGAGCTATTTCTATAACAAAAGATAAAATAAAGTCGAACTACTTTCACATTATTTGTTTATCAGGTACTTGCACGAAGTTTGCTTGCCGTCTGTTGTACATAGAAATTTCAAATCAGCAAATATATTACTTGATGAGGAACTCAATCCTCACCTGTCCGACTGTGGCTTAGCTGCTCTGACACCAAACACTGAGCGACAGGTTGGTGAAATATGTTTCTTTTCCTTCATGCATTGCTGCACATGGTATTAGTATCTTTTCTTAGCACAAGACATAGATTAAATAATTTATTTTGAGTTTAACAGGTATCAACTCAGATGGTCGGTTCGTTTGGTTACAGTGCTCCTGAGTTTGCATTATCAGGAGTATACACTGTAAAAAGCGATGTTTACAGCTTTGGGGTGGTTATGCTTGAACTTTTAACTGGTCGGAAGCCACTTGACAGGTGAGTGTATGGAGATCGATCTGTGGAGACGGTGATTTTAATGTTTTCGTTTGATTATTATCTATCTTTTCTGTATGGCTTCTTACATCCAACTCTAATTTTTTCTAACTTTAGTTCAAGAGTTAGAGCTGAACAGTCACTTGTCAGATGGGCTACTCCACAGCTTCATGATATAGATGCCTTGTCCAAAATGGTTGATCCTTGTTTGAATGGCATGTATCCTGCAAAGTCGCTGTCTCGCTTTGCTGATATCATTGCTCTCTGTGTTCAGGTAAAACTTTTCATTTTTTTCTCTTTTTATTTTGATAGACAAATGTTAGTGGTTAGTAATTTGTTAGGGGATGGGGAAAACCCTTCAGTGGCCCGGCCCAACCCATACCATTGGACTACAACTTCAGGGACGTAAAACTTTTCAAATGATGCAATATCATAAGAAACATAAGGGCTGCCCACTTATTTTATTACCTACTTAGTGCCTTGGAACTTAGTCCATCTAGGCCTTTGTGTCTCTATTCTAGTTTAGCTTTTTTGTTATTGCACTTGGTCATGTTGCAAAAGCTACCTCAACTACCCTACACCAAATATTAAAATTTAATATCTCATAATTTGCAATATTAAACAATATCTTTGATTATCTGAGTTGCCTTCATATACTTGATAATATGATTCTCAATAATTTTGATTGTGTACAGCCGGAACCGGAATTTCGACCACCAATGTCTGAGGTGGTGCAAGCATTGGTGCGGTTGGTGCAAAGAGCAAGTGTGGTTAAAAGGAGACCAAGTGATGAATATGGTTTTGGTTACAAGACTCCAGACCATGAGGCCATGGACATGTCATTTTAAAAGTTTGTGCCTCTTAACTCTTTTTTACAATTTTGTGTAAAGTGGTGATTTTATTCAGCTTAAAAAAAATATATAGGACACAGGAAAAAGTAGAAGTCTGTGAAAATGTACCAAACATTCAAGATATTTGTAATTATGTGTGTTGGAATTTTTCACACACCATCAAATACTTTGGAAAATAAACTGTATATTTAACTAATCATGGTGCAATATAATGTAATTTAATTAAAGCCATTCTCATATTGATGAGAATAATACATTATTTTTTAAATTTTATAAAGCAACTTTATGAGCTAAGGCTTTATTGGCAAACACTGGAGTGGTTGCTATTTGTGATGATTTGGATTATTATGGCAGTGAGTGCATAATATCAGGTGTCTTTTCTTCTTTGTAGCTAGCTGTTCTCACTTACCAATCAGAGACTGTGTTTTGGCGTTTTCCGTTCATTTTTTGTAGCATTATTTTTCTTTCTTCTGCATGATACTTGAATTATTTTTGAAAACATATGCTTTTGATTTATTATTTTTTTAACCATTTTATATAGTGAATAGGAATATTATGTTTTGGTTTCTTATAATGGATTATAAGTATATATGGTTTTGTATCTCTCAAAGATGGTTTTCTTTTTTTAATGTCACATCATGGTTTATATTTCAAATAGAGCAACATTATTTGTTACGAAAAAGAACTGACAAGTAACATGTGAACATATATTTTAATTAGTTGGGATTTTTGTTTTTATTTTAAATGCCGATGTTAATATCTTAACTCTTAATTTATTAATATTATATTTGAGGTGTAAATCGAATTCAAGAACGCGAAAATTCTTCTATTTTAGTTATCAAATCAACTTTATATTCTTTCTTTATACTTGGAGTCGTGTTATATTTGCATGGACACAGTTAGATGACACTCCAATCAGTCATTTTAAAGTATATATTTCTCTGATCAATAAGCAAGTTTATTAGCATCTAGTTTATACTTAAAGCAATATCTGACCAGCTCCCACATGTGCTATCCAACATGAGCTACTAGTTGATTGAATAAAAAAATGCTGTTTGATTAGTGGGGTAGCTTCAGAATATGCAATTCACATTCTTGTCTCAATGGGCCAATAACTACATCTCTAATGTATCCGGTAAACAATGATTGTGACGTGAAAATATTGTACTCATTTAACTTCTTACAAATTTTAATAAAATTCAATTCACTTTATATTATGAAAATAAACTATTACAAACTTTTCACATGAAAAGTCCTAAGATCTTACTATAAGATAATTCATCTTTTCCAATTAAACCAACCTACTCAATATTTAACCCTACAAATTTTCACACAGCTTAGGCAAACAAATTTAGTATGTTAGTGTGTGCGTATGTGTACATATATTGTCTTGACCCCGTTTACATTTACTCCAAAAAAATTAGATAACTTCGATACTTTTTTCAGTAATGTGATGTTTTAGATATAAAATATAAATAATTTTAATCGAGAAGGAAAAGTATTCCTTCTTCCTCTACATGAAACTAAACATTATTTCCCCTCAAATTCTAAAGATAAATTATTTTCAGTTGAAATTTTAAAATTATATGTGACTTGTGCTTTAATTATAAGACCGACGACATAAAATCTATGTAAGAGACCTAATTTCACAATCAGCATCTTTTATTTTTATCTCCTAAACAACAAATGATTTCCATTTCCTACTTTAACCTCGAAACAAGGAGAAATATGTTATCCTTCATCCTTTCTCTCATTAAAAGGTTGATATTCAAATGCATGCACAGCATATGATACAATAAATAAATAAAACCAACGGAAATAATTTGTTAAATCCATGAATAGAGGATGCGAATGTCATGCTGGTTATACAGATCCTATGCATTTGCTCATAATTCCGAGTAAATGACGCGGAGTAAAGAAGCAGTTACTGCCTCATTGCTTTATTGGAGTGTGCATGCGCTCAACAATTCTGTTCACTGCATCTTTGGACATCACCAAAGTGTCGTGCAACAAAATACTGTAGACATTTAAGCCCTACAAAAACATGTCAATGAGGTCAACCATGGTGGCTATAATTATAAACCTATTGCAAACTGAAAGAAACAAAATATTCAGCACATGGTCTTCATTGATATAGAAAAAAGTGTCTGTAATGTGTTAAATACTCGAGGAACAAAGGATACATAAGATGGGACAGTGACTATTGTGCAAACTTAATGGAGGCGTAGAAGAAGATTCCCTATAAACCACATGTTTGGAGCAAGGATTCACTTTGAGTTTGTATCTATTTACCTTAGTATTGCATGTACTTATTTTGCTCATCCAAGTGTTTGAGCCTCACTACCTAATTCTTGTGAGTGATATTATAGTCAACAGAATGAGTAAATTCTAAATAGTTTTATCAAAGGAGCTTTTGAATTAACAGGTTTCCGATGGAGTAATTTGAGTGGGAGCAAGAAACAGTATATAACACATGAGTTAGGGATATTTCTAAGGCGAAAAAGCGGGATTATAACATCATAACGCAAGTTGTACAATTTAACTATTTTAGGTCCATTTTACAAAGTGTTAGAGAATCTGATGAAGATGTCACTCAAACAGAGATGCTTCAATCATAGTTTCTACTCTTAAGTTACACTTTCTGGTCAGAGATAGGATAAGGAGGAGCTTGTTAGGATATGATGTGAGATAAGAGGAGTTAGTAAGCATATAGGATAAGGAGAATTAGTTAGAAAAGTTAGTTATTTGATTAGTTAGAGAATATTTGTATAAATAGGGAAATACAAGGATAGAGATCATTATTGAATATTTGTAAAGTTTAGTCAATAGAGTAGTGACTCTATTGTGAAGGGGAAACCCTTGGAGGAGATACTTCTCTGCTCTTCTCTTTTATCTTTTCTATATAATAAAAATAGCATATTCTTTTCAATCAATTCTTGGGTTTCTAGCACTACCAAACTCAATAAGAAGATTCCATTAGATCATTATAAGACAACAATGTTGTTAAGGCGGTGAAGTTTAACAGTCAAGTACCAATAGGAGCCAAAAAATAAGCATAGATATGATGAAAATGCTCTATTGGATGAGTACATATATAATATTACGAATGAAAATATCTGGAAGAAAATTAAGTACATATATAATCGAGGAGAAGATGGTGGAAACTCTTCTAAATAATTTAAATGACCTTGTTCGACTAAATGGTTTTACTTCAAAATTGGTTTCTTGATGGAGCTCAAATGCTCCATGGTGTTAATTGATTATTGATACCTACTAGTATAAGACTTACAGTTATTGTTAGAAATGCATGGACTCTTGGAAACATACTATAAACTCTAAAAGATATCTACTACATAGTTGTAATTATCACTTCCATGTGAACTATTATAGAAGCAACTTGGGTAAAACGGATACTTACAATGGCTGGAAGTACATTAACATAATGCAGATTTTGTGTAGCTAACTTTAACTTTTCATTTATGGGACCGTCATCTACAAGCAGAAGTTTCTTGGTGTCCTCCATTTGATTGAAATAATTCACAATAGTTTTGGTTTTATGTGTGGGAACCTCCAGATCCTCGAACACAAGAAGCTGTACAAAACAATGTGTCAGATACCAGTGTTACACAAGACAAACACAAACTCGTATTTAAAATATAATGCAAGAATAAAATACATGAAAAAAGAATTGCAAATAGTATAAAAAGATAATTATTGGATGAAAGAAATCAAAAGAGCGCCGTATACTCTACCAGAATTCCAACAAGACATTTTGGTAATGCAAACTGTAGAATACGATATAAGGATAGAGATAACAGATACCCAAAATTATCATTAAACTCATAAAAAGAAAGCAAATAAAGACAGCCGAAGTGCAGGAGCATTAGCATTGCCCTTTTCTTTGTTGCGTTTTTTTCTTGATTCTCATTATGTTTGGATACATGGTTGTACTGTATTAAATAGTCATGTGACTAGCATGTCACCCTTTATTGACCATACTTTAGAGCTCTGACAGAGCTTAGAGGGGGCAGGCACTTTGGACAGGGAATAGTGCAGTACAGTTAAAGTAGTATAAATGCTCCTTAGGACTATGCAATCAGCTGCTACAATGATTTACTCTAAAACCCCAATTATTTTTGTTCCTACTTCAATTATCCCAAATCTCAACAACAATTCTGTGAAGACATTGCAGTCTATTTTTTTCTCTAGAAATGAGGTGGTTCTTTAGAAGAACAGACCACATTGGTTATTTTTATAAATATATGAAACAAATAACCTTAAATTATAAAAATTTATAGCCAAAAAAGGAGTAAAAACGAAGCCTGAGTAAATTCACACAATGTATTACCAAAGAATCCCCTACAAGAAATAAGAATATTGTGTATCTTGCCAGTTTGGCTGCTAAACCATTGAATAATATAATTATACATTTTAGAAATGAAATTTTCTATAGGTAAAAATCACTATATTGTGTATAAGCAAGAATGTGAACACATGTAGCAGACAGAATAATTTAGACCTGTCTTTTCTATTTATTTAATTTTATTGAAACAAGGCAAGGAAAAAGACAAGGTTAGAGGAAGAGATTTGCCTTTCCTTCCGCGGCACGAGCTGACAAAGCAATCTTTAGTCCCAGTCGCCGAACCTTCTTATTGAGTTTGAAGGCATGGCTTCGGGGTTTAGGACCGTGCTTCGTGGCACCACCCCTGAACTGTTGTCATTAATTAAATTTATTAATTTCCATTGCCGAATAGGAGTAGGAGTAACTGTGAAGAAAGGAAGAATAAATATAGGCTGAATTTTGTTTAAAGAATGTTCCATACATGAGGCCCACGCAATGTACCCTGCCTTGCTCTACCAAGCCCTTTTTGTTTCCAAGGCTTTCTCCCAGTCCCACTGACTTCACTAATAGTTTTTGTCGAGTGAGTTCCCTGTTGGCAAAACCAATGAGCAAACAAATAACATTCCAAAGCAAAAATTTCACAGCTGACAATGTGGATCCGTACTAATAGATCATTTATATATCCAATGCCATTATATATTGATCAAGCCCACATATACTAGAGGCTATGATATTGTATGCAGTATTTTGTTATAGTGACTTCCTTGACATGTGGCAGCAAGGGAGAGAAGATTGAAAAATGAGCTAATTAAGTTAAAGATAATGTCAAATGCATAGGGAAGAAAAGACGCAATGCAGGTAGAATTGTGTAGAGAGGCATAGGGTGGGGTCGGAAACTTGGAGTCTCTCTATCATGTAACTTTTCACTAATAACTGTTGTCAAAGTATTCCAGAATTCTATTATAATGTAACGACCTAGTCTTCCATTTCTCTAATAGTGAAACTAAGTTCCTATGAACACATAAATATTATTAAGAGGTTTAACACAATAAATGATAAAACATCAATTGAAACATTTCATCCTTAGACATCAGATTGGACATGACAAACCATAGTTAGTGTTCAAAATCAAAGTGCGTGTTTGCTATTCCAACCCACTATTCCACTCCCTTCTCACAAACAATCATCAGTGCAATTCAGAATGATGAAAGTGAAAAAAAGATTATTTCCACAATTCAACAATTGAATGCACCCAAAAACTTTTAGGCCTATATATGGATTAATGTAGCCTAAGATTTATAGCATTTCCTCTGGATTACATGTCCCAGTCCAATGATTCAAAAACATTATGCAGTCAATACCTGTTGGCGTTTTGCAAGCTGCCACCTAACAACACGATGAATAATATCCTTCCGAATAGGCAAATCGAAAACATCTCCAGCTAAAACCAGAAAGCCCTTGTCTTCGTTATGAAAGTTGGAAACTGGAATTACAAGATCCTGACAAAGCCCTACAGCATAATGAACCACATAAATAACATAATTGGATCTAATTGAAACAGTATAAATTCATGCCACAAACAAGACTAGATGAATTGCCATGATAGATGGTAGATAGTGAAATAAACAGGAAACATTATCAAAGATGTACTCAAAACTTTGATTTGTAAATACGGGCTTAAATATAAAATATCTGTTTTGTTCACATTTTGAAAGGGGTAGATGCATTATCTGAAAAAAGGTAGGAGCACAAAAACGTTCAGCAAGAACTAGTGAAAGCACATGCTAACAAACACAAGATACTAAAAAATCCAATATATGACTATGCCACTATGGTGGAAGACCTCAAATTAAAAGCTGGCCACAAATTCCTTCTATTTCAGAGCAGAAGCATATCATTAACAATCTATAAGACATTAAGATCTGAGTTACAGGGCACAATGCATGAATCATGTCAAAACTTAGGTACAAAATGGTTCTTAGAAAAAAATACAGTAAGTTCTGACATGATATACAAAGAAGTGCATTTTAGATGATCATTGGAGAAAGCTTGCATCAGGCAAAGTATGATGGAGCAATGCGTACTACAAAATGCTTCTAACTAATCTTCATACCTATATCACGTTCAGATGTTGCCAGAGGCTTTTTGGACAATAAGTCAGATGGAAATGCACCTTCACCGTCCCCGGGAGTTAAAATCGAAGTACAAAAACGTCGGGTCATTGATCCGGTCTACATTTAAATACACCATACCACTTTAATAAACAATAATCACAACAACCAGCATAAGAGAGAGCTGCAATGGTTAAATATTCATTCTTAAAGAAGTTACAAAAATAGAACAAAAAATAAATGTAATGGCAATGTGATAATGTACCAAGATACGTTGTGATGAAATCACTCTCTCCCCAGATAAACTGCTGCATATATCTGCTTTAGGAAGAAAAAAAGTACACATAAAGATTGATAAAGCTAAAAAACATCAAAGAAGGAAAATAAAAAAACAAATTTAAGGCAAAAAGAACCTCACCATGTGATTTATGAAGCGAATTAAACCCAGCAATAGGTGAATCAAAACACCGTCGACCTAGTGAATGCAATGACCCATAAGAACGTAGTAACCTTTTTGAGATCAAAGCCGCCATAACTGAGCAAACAATCTACAATTTAATTGGAAAGCAAGTTAATATATATACCTGCCCATTCCAAGTTCGGAGCAACAAACAATGGTCAAATGTGAAATTAGATGAAGTGCCGCAAATAATGAAGCATGTAATGAAATCCAATGCAAAATAAATCAAAGAGTTGAGGAAGACATTTCATCGAACACATTGTAAGCAACATAAAAACTCAAGGCAATTTTCTCTGTTACAGTGTCCCATAGCAATTCGCAAAACGATAAGAAGTAGAAGTATTACCGGCAACAGAACGCAGAAGTATAGCTAATAGTAATGATTAAAAGCTTGAGTTAGTTGCGGCATCAACATAAGACTAAGAATCTGAACTTTGTTTCTTCGTGTTGGATTCTATTATGCGAGTACATGTCCATCGAAGTTGGTGGTGAGCTCAACAAAAACAAAGCCCTCGCTACTGGGCTTATATGGGCTTGGGTTATAATCGGCCCTCTAGAATATTTAACTTTAAATTCTACACCAAATAATTATTAGGCTAAATAACACCTATAGTCCATGAACTTAATTTCAGTTAACGTTTTAGTCCTTTATTTTTTTTTTTCTTCTCGATTTGATCTTTTATTTTAATTTTAAGTGTCAATTTGATCCTTTATGTTTTAAAATGTTAACAATGTTATTTTTTTTTTTACAAAATTTCAAAATTTCATCAAAATTTTCAAACAAAACCAATAAATTTAGTTATATTCTTTAATATAAAATAAACTTCATCAAATTTGTAGCTCAAATCTTTAAATAAACTCATATTTATCATTAATTTTAATATTCAATAATTGAAATATTTATTATTAAAGATTTTAACATAGTAAAACATCACATTTTTTTAAATGTATGGTTCAAAAATGATTTTTATAAAAAAATTCTTAAAATATGTTTTCATTTTAATAATTTTTTGAAATTTCATTATCTAAAATAAATTACAGAAAATAGATGAAATACTTATAATCATATTTTAAGATAAACTATTTAAACCAATTTTTTCTTTAAATCTTAAACAAACATACATAAATAAAAAGAATTTGAATTATTCATTCTCACTAACTTTTCTGGAACACAAATGTAAAATCACAATTTTCAAAAAGTTTTCAAAGTAAATTTTCATAACAAAATATTTTAAAAATTGTAAAATTTGCAATTTCTGAAATTTAGTAAAAAGTCGATTTTAAAATTTCTGGTAACACATTTTCAATATTCCAAAAATTTCAATAACTGAAATTTCTGCTACATATTTTATAAATAATTCTTTGTTCCAAAAATTTTGTAGAGTGAAAGAAAAAAACAAACTTTTTAAAAGATTCATGAGTGAAATTAGATTTAAGTGAATTTATGGAAGTAGAATTGTAAGGTGTAAGGATATATGGTTAAATTTTCGTCCTCAAATATGACAGCCACTTTAGCAACACGTTGGATTTGGAATTCTGAGGCCACGAATATTTCATTTTGCTATTAATTTTTGTATTAATATAAATTTAGATTTAATCGAAGACATGCATGATGCAAATTTAGATCAGAAAATAATTTTCAACAAGCATAAAATACAACCATTTTCAATTACAACTTGAATTCAGATTCTCAAAACTAATTCGTTGCTTAGTTATATTTTGGAAATGACGCATAGTATGATAGATCAGAAGATACTATAGGTAAGCTTGAAATTTTAATTAGAAATTTAACTTATAATATTCATAAAGAACCATCTAAAAACCAGCTGCGTACACATGGATATGGTATTGAAATCTATAATAATACAACATGGTTAATTAATATTTAAAAAACATTAATATATATTAATGATTAATATGAATATATAATATTATAAGGTTTTATAATTAATTAACTTCGAAGTGACATATGAATGTCTTACAAGACATAGTTAATTAAGAGGGAGATGAGAGTTGAGCAGAAGCAGGGAGGTGTAATAATGTAATTAATAATATCTAGAGCAAGGTGTTAGGAAGATCCATGGAAAATGGATTGGAGAGAACATTATCCATGTAATAATGTGGATGAGTTGGATCCATCACAACAAACTGCATATCCTCGGAAGGCTTCCAGTGCCTTTTCCTTTGATTAATAAACCAGTTGTTTATTTGCTTTTGATCCAAACCTGTTGACTCTGCAAGTGCCAGCTTCTGTGATTCCTGTTATTCATAAGAAAACAAAATATAATTAGCAATTTAGAGATATAATAATAATAATAAAAAAGTAGGAATGAGGGTAGAGAGAGTACATACGGAAGGGTAAGGCCATTTGTAATGTCTGCTCCACCATTCAAGTAATTGCTGCCTTGCTTCTTTTGGTAGTTTTCCTTTTTTCCTCTTCTTCATGAATTCTTGCTTCAGACTCCCCAAGTATCCACTGTACTTTCTCAATAGTTGACCCTTTAATTCCCTGTCTTCTGCCTGAGGATCTATCATGTTGTATACATCAACATCTTCTTCAGATGATCCATTCCTATCTCCTCCACCTTCATTACAACCTAATCATCATATCAATCAATTTAATAATCATCATTCAAAACAACTAACCAATAATACCATGTTTTTGTGCAATATTTCTAACCAATAATAGTTGCTACTCAACAACAGACTATGATCCAAAACCAACAATAGTTTGAGACACTATTTCAATCTAAAACTTTGGGATGGAAATATTGATTATCACTCTTATATATGAGCATTTCGCCCATTTATTCCAACAAATCTAGTCAACAATTAAATTTGTATAGAAAACAAACTTATATAGAAACTAAAATTCAGATATATTCATTATCTGCAAAAACACTCAAAAAACGTGAAAATTTATTCCTACACACCCTTCTCATCTCCTCCAAACTTCCAAATAGAGCCTAATTATGTGGAATATCAACTACAATCTTCAAATTCGGTGGTTTCTTCTCTCACCCTCAACGTTATTCGGTCAAAATACACCTCTAAATTCCACTAGTGAGTAGAAGTAATTTAAAATTAGAATCCTTAAAGAATTCACAACTAACTAGTAAATCAATACGGTTAATGAATGTAGAATCTATCTTTTTTTAAACCATTCTTAATTATTGGTGCCAGTAAAATATCAGCCAGCTGAAACTAGCACAAGGGTGAATATATGATTAAAAAAAATAAAGGATAGCTAAAAGTACAACCTTCAATCATTGGGAAATAATTAATTCAGCACATGAAAAATTAGCACATAAACTGGTGCATAGGATAAAGAGCTGGGAGAACCCATTATCTAGACATTATTCATTCCCAAGGCTAGCTCCATGCATCTAAGCCATGAGATAATGGACACACTCCTTTTCCTTCAAAGAAGACAAAGTTAAAGATTAAAAAAAGTTTATTCCACTTCCTCGTGAAGGTATACTTCACCATCATTACTTGTGGAGGGAAACATGTTCCGAATACAGCCCTAGTCAAACCTAGAGGATAATTAAATATTGCCTAGGAATGTCTATAAGGTATCAACTAAGTGGTAAAAACATGATTTTGTAATTAAAGGAACAAAGTTCAAATCCACTATAGACAATTGTATCAACTATTTATAAAAAAAAATAAAAAAATTGTTGCAATGTTATGTTTCGAAGGGCAAGACAGTACATTACTACAGGTAAACTTCAATAATTGAAAAACCAACATGAACTACAAAAATAGGTGGGAACATGAACATAAAGATGGACAACATTGAATTGCTTACAAGAGGCTGTTGTAAACTTTGGAAATCAATGTGGAAATTAAAGTTACTATTACTACTACTTCTTTTAGACATACATAGTTGGATGCTTGAAAAACAATGATTCACTAAAAGCTTGGTCATGTTAATATCCAGGGCATTATGCAATAAAGTTCTTACTTATTTTCATCATAGTCATTAGCAGCAAAGTATGACCAAAATTATTGATGTTCATCAAATTCAATTGTAACCTTCATTCAGAATATAGATTTGACAGTTTATATATATAGCACAAGCATTATAACTTGTGGTGGAAAAGCAACATAGATAAAAGCATGACAGTGTTTATCCATTTTCAGTTAAAGACAAGCAAACAAGTTTTTTATTTATTTATTTATAATATATTCTAATAAACACACATACATGATTCTAACAAGCATTATTAAAACATGCATCTTCACCTGCAGACACAAATAAATGCAGAATGATGACAACACATATAACTACACTGTTTAAGAAATTATAGTACAAATTAAGGAAATATTCTAAATATTCCAATTATAGGGAGTTGTGTCATGTGTGTACACGGAACCTTGAGAAAAAGTAACTAGGAAAAACTAATATTCAATCATTATACTTAAGGTCGAAATAACAAATCATAGCTTGAGTCCCAAAAAGAAACTAACTCATTATAACATAATCTCTTTTCATGTGACTAATCAAACTTATTTCAAAAGGGCATGATTGATATGCAAACAATGTATACTATTCTCATTTTTTGATATGCACATGTTTAATCTTTTTTGTTTTCTTAAAAAATCTGGGAGCAAAACTCACCCTACTACTACTACTATATGAGTTGTACTTACAACGACAATGCACATGTTTACTCTATCTAGTGGTAAAATTGAACTTCATTTTAATTAAAAAGGATAGGAACAAATGATCAAATTGCTAATAAACGACTATCATAAAAAAAAAGACTGTTGTAACAACATATGTTGTTCGGCCTCGACAGGGATCCTTGACAAAGAAACAATAAATGAGCAATGGCTAATTTCTCTCTCAACGGCTTCTACTCTCATTGCATGGTGCAACAGTTTGGGATCTAAACCCCAAGATTGCCTTTGATAAAGGAGTCATCACATGATCATCCAAAATATAAAAGCCTCTTGTAGAATAAAGATGAATTATCCTATTAGCTTTAACATGTAAGACTAAAATTTGATATATATACATGCTCCCTTTCTCTTTCTCTCTTGTTGATTATAAAACCATAGTACTTTGAAATAAAATATAAACAAAATAGATTAACGAATCCAGTTAAAAATTTAATCTCAATACATCAACTTTTCAACTACTATTTTTTCTTATATTTCATTCTGGAGTATTAGTATTGAGAGAAAATCCAATTGACTTTGGAATTTTATTCCATAAAATCCACTCTTCATTTATCCAAAGAAAAGAAATATACTTGACCTCTTTACAGCTAGCTACTCTACTACAGAATTTCCATTTAGCATTCAAATTCCAATTTAGAAACAAACTTGTATATCTATCGAAGAGCAAACCTTGAAACAAGTGCAGAAGAAACCCTAATCCATTGGCTATTTACAAAACCTAAATTCCTTTTCCTCTCACCTCCAATCTTTGGATTCATTTAATTTCAAGTAGAATCTTAAGTAATAATAGTTATTATTATAATTAAAAAAACACAACACAAAAGGCATCGAAACCTGAGAGTTTCTGAAACATAATCAAATGGGGAAAGTACTTAGATAAACTACGTGATGGTGATGCAACTCTTATATTTCCAATAAAAACAACCAGATGAATGAAACGAGAAACGACGAATTAACAAGATACCAATATAGTTCAGTTCCTTCAATGCACCAACACCAAGAAAACAAAAATATGTACTACACACATCACCATCTACCCTTTTTATCAGAAAAGAAACATTTTGAATTTAAGGGCATATTTGGTAGTATTTCAAACTCACTTATAAATATGCAAAGAAACACAATTTTAGCTAGGTTCAAAAATAAAATATCATTAAGCAATACTAATAATTAATTAAGAATTATTTTTTAAAAAGTTGGAAAGAAAAAGTAGATCTTATTATCATTAGCTTCAAATTAATTTAATTCATTTAAAAAACCATGCACTTTAATTAACAAAACTCACAAACTTCCTCAACACATAGACATGCATGGATATATTATGGTTTAAAAAATTTAATTAAGGAGACAAATATATCTATATATATAGAGAGAGAGAGAGATTATGACCAATATTATCTGAAGAAGAAATAGTGAGATTTTTGAACTGAGACTCAATCCTTTGAAGAAAAAGCATGGCTTCCTTTAAGGGTTTGGAAAGTTCTTGCTCATACTTAATCAACATCTCACAGTAAGCTTCCATGAACTGATCCAAAGCTGGATCTTCACCTAAACACCCTGATCCAACTGCATCTCCACCCATTGTCACTGCAGATGCACATGCTTCTTCTAACCTCACCACCACTTCACCTGGTGCTCCAACCTAAAATAATTGTCACAAAGTTAAAAGATAAAAAATTGGTAAGATGAAGTGTCTTTATCATCTATGCTTAAAAGGGTTTTGACTTTGTTTGAAGTTATTTTTAATATACATCCTAGTTGTTTGTCAATATTATTAATAAATGGAAACAAAAGGCCACACAGTTTCAAAGTACAAATATACAACAAAAAAACTCATCAGATCCAAACTTGTCAAACAAAAAAGTACACATATTTTCACTCACAAAATAAACCAAATTAAATTAATTTTCCTGACCTTTTGACAATTGATGTAAGCTTCCAAGAGACGGTGATAGTGAGGATGAGCCATGATCTTGGCTTTAACAGAAGAAGAGGAAGAAGAGCTTCCATTGTTGTTGTTATTGTCCATGAAATAGTAACCTAAACCAGGAGTGTTGTTGTTGTTGTTGTGAAACATGATAGAAGAGGTAGTATTGTTACCTACAGTAGTGTTATTACAGTTGGTGAAGAGGTTATTATTATTAGTGGAAGGTATAGGAAGGAAGAGAGAGTTTGTATTTGCATTAGTGGTATTAGTAGTGTTAATATTATTATTATTATTATTATTTAATGGATGATGAGTAGTAGTTGCATGATGAGAAGTAGAAGTGACTAAAGGCATCATCATCATTGGACATAGCCCACCACTGTTTTCTCCAAAAGCCATAACATAAGAAGATGTTCCATTAGAACTACCCTCCATATTGAATCAATCAATATTATGCTACTTCTTCACACACCATTCACTTCCTATTTATTACTCTCTCTTTCACTCTCTCTCTCTCTAAAATAGGGTTGGTTACTCTGAATGATATACTGAAGGGGTCACCCCCGGGTTTTATGGTAAAAAAAGTAACAGGCTTTATTTATTTTTTTACAGAAATAGTGATAGTGTGATGGAGGGTATAGTTACAGTCAGTTACATGAATGAAGAAGGTTTATGTTTTGTTTTGTTTTGTTTTGTTTCTTGAACTATTACTGGCAAAAGCCTGCAGAGATTTCCTTTGGAAAATGAGTGTTAATCTATCTTAGGATACATTTAAAGCATTTATTAATGAGTAAGTAAGTAACTAGTGGACATAAGAAGGTTATGTATGAAGAGTGAAATAAGGAACAGAAGAGTGCACGCGGGGCATAGAGGTAGGATGAAATAAACTTGAGTTAGAGAAGAAGGGAGAGGAAGAGATATTGGTGCCAAAAAAGGGTTTTACCTTCCCAATGAAAACTCTCCCTTCCTTCCTTTTTCTGCACTGCCACTGATACCCTGCCATACAAAAGCAGTGGAGTGAGAGAGAAGAGAACAAGTAAGTTTTATGTGTGTGAGAGAGTGAGAGAGAGAGTAGTGTACTACTACTAATAATAAATAGTGAGTGTGTGAGGAACGATCAAATCGAGGGAGAGAAAACAAGTTACCTACTCTACTCACGATCAATATTTGTGAACATAGGTTTATGCTGCACGGAATCCCCTTTCTTTCTACTCTTCTTGCCTCTTAAACCAAATATTTTATCTTCAAAATTCATTTATATAGACTAATGCATCAAACTGATTCCAAATATTCATTTATCTTAGATAATATTTTTCAAAAGTATATTCTTAATGTTTGTTATGAGTTTTAGATAATCAACGACTCATGTTAATTCCAAAAATAAAGAAAAATAAATTTGTCTTTTTAAATTAATTTTGTCTTATATCAATTATGTCAAATTCTTCTATATAAATCGCTAAATTCTACTTTTAAATAGTGTTGTTAATCGTTGTACTTTAAATAAATTTTAAACATTGGTTCACCGTAATATTTTTAATAAAATTTAATATATACTAGCAATGTCATTCTTCTAAAACGTAATACTATTTGATAAAAACACTAGGATTTAATTTAGATAATTATAACTAGGAAAGAGAACGTCATGTTTAGTCTACGTTTTACGCATCCTCAAAAATTGCTTAAAATTGTTATGACAATTGTCCTTAGTGTTTGGGTGAATTACCTATCTGGAAGGGATTGTTTGAATTGTGTTGGGAAATGAAGCAAATATGTGGAAACTTAGGAGTAGTAGTGAAGTAGGCAGTGAATGGTGTTTAAGGTGGACGAGAGAGTTGTTTCGTGGAAGAAATAAAATATTGTTTAGCTTTTCAATGAATTGGAAAGGTTTAGTTTGAGAGAGTGAGTGTGTGATGAAGTTGGCAAGGGGGATAATCCATGTGGTGGAGTAGTGATCTTTAACAGTAAGGCTTCTGATCCTTTCACATCGACGAATGTCGTATTATTTTTTTGGAAGCTAATTCATCATTGAATTCCTTCGGATGATAGCTTGTTGAGTAATTGATGAGGAAGCACAATTTATGTGTATGTGGATGTGGCCTAAATGAAACAACATACCATATGTTTTATCAATGTCCTACATTTTCTATCTTTAGCAAAATGGTTGGGTGCTTCGAGTAATGTTTATTAATAATTGTAGTACCTACTTGTGTAAGTTTGTTAGATTTTGATGCAAATAGGTGGATATGTGAAAAACGATTTTAATCTAAGAACCATTAACTACGACTATCTCCCAATTCCTTATTATTATATTTGACCACAGATAACTATTTTTATTATCGTCCACCACTCATTTTTGATATGATATCTATCACTAACAACCCACCTCTCACCATCACTACCAATCTCCATCTCCATCTTCGATCAACGTCCACTACTATAGTCATTGTCGATCACGCTCCGACCACCATATTCAATTATTAACTGTTTATTTAGATCGTTATAATTGTATTCGACAATTGATCTCTACTATAACAATCATTTTTCACAACAACTATTTTTAAACACTATTACTAAATTAAGTAAATAAATTATAATTTTATAATATTTAAATTGTATTAAAATAATTAAAATTTAAAATTTTCTTTTTTATAATTATTTTTATATGGCAATATTTTTTAATATTTCATAAATTTATAATAAAATAAAATAAAAAAATTGATTTAAATTAAATAAAATAAAAATTGAAACTCAACTAATAATTAAGATTGATAGTTAAAAATTAAAAACTTCAACTGGTTTTAATTTTTAAATATCCTTAATTTTATTTTTCAAATATCAAATTAAATATTTGATCTATTTATTTTGTGTGCCACTTTTACACATCTATGTCTCAAATCTCATTAATGTCCCACACACTTTACTGCACTATATGAATAAGCATAGACGAGAGGAGAATTGAATTTCAAGCCATGCTTTGACTTGTTATCTTTTAATTCAGTTACAACTTTATAACAGTCTAACTAACTAAGTGAAATACATATTGGTTCAAGAATAAAAAAGTACTTGAAAAAATATATGTTAAATACGATACATATACATTTAATTTCATGTAAATATACGAGTTTACATAATTGAGAAAGTGAATTGAGGTGAAGATGACGTTGGTATGGTATAACAATTAAGAAGCATATAGTAATATAATGAGAAATGATTTAGTAGTAAATAGTAATAAAAAGCGCGTCTGCAGGTAAGTAAAAAAAGCTGTAAAGTAAGTGGGACAGTCCGAATGTCTCTTCCTCTTTATGTAGCAATAGCAGGAAGCCTATGAGAGTACTTAGCATCACTTCCCGTAAAACTAAACAAATTAAATACCGTAGCTACAAACCCACCACCATCAGGTTACGTACTTATTGTCCCCCCTCTCATCCGCTTTATACTCTTTTCTTTTCTTCTCTTCACTTACTACAATCACATTTCAATTTATTATTTTCACAAGAACAACACTTCAATTCACTATTTTAAACGGTTACATGTACATATGATTTTTTTTATAACAACCATTATTAAACTCACTTCTACCGATAACAAATATTTATTTTAACACTTTTAAGATTTAGTTCAAATAATACTTCTTGATATTATTACACATAAGATCATATTTAATATTCAAATTTATGACAGCCAATTGTATACTAGAGTTGCTTTATCATTTTATTTATAAATAAAAAAATAAAATTTACAAAAATGAAAGATAATACTTGTCATCTCATCCTTTTTAAATATATACTAAATTTTTTTAATCTACAATGGTAACATCGGGTAAATACAAGAATCATTCTATTATATATGTTCTACTATGTACGACTTAAATTCTTTATCTTTGTAGAGTGTATTCATTTGATTAAAATTAAATTATTTGAATTTAATATTTTAAATTATAAAATAAATATAAAATTTTTATGGATTATTCAATTTCAATTGAATGACCATTGATATTTCAATTATGTAAATGCAAAATTTCTCATAAAGCAGAAAATCTAGTTTATTTTTTTTAATCTAATTTATAATATACATAGCTTTCAATTATTATTATTTTATTTTAAAATTTTAACTCTGTCTAAATATTATTCTATTATTAATCTATGTAATATTTTTTAAATAAAAAATAATAAATATCATAAAAAAACTCAAATACACATAATTATAAAGTTTCGACTATAACTTTAGATCATAATATTTAAATAATAATAATATCTTGATATTTTGCCAATTGAATTCATACTTGAAAACCTAGTTAATGTAATTTTAATCAATGTCCAAATATGTTTTTATTCATTAACTAATAATACATGATTAAGCGGCAGGGCGGCTATTGGCGGTATATCCAATAGTACAAGGTGTCTTAGTTGTGAGAGGTGTGAATTTTTTATTTTTTTTAAATATAAGAAAATTAGAGTATGTCTTTTAAATATATTTTTAGTTTTTATAAAATTATAAATTTTTAATTTTAATCTTAAAATTATATTATTTATTTTTAGTTTTTATTTTAATTTTATAATATTTTTTTAAGACTAGAAATATCAATTTTTTAAAATATTGATCAAACACAAATAGAGAAACGATTATAGACTAAAAAGTTGACAATTTTTTACATAAATAAATTTTATTTTTTAAATTTTATAAAAATTAAATTACTTTTTTTAACTATTAAAATTATATTTTTTTATTTGACTCTAATTTTAAGATTAAAATATAATTTTAAAAATATTTTAAATGATCATGTATGGAGTGATGTAGTCGCATCATAAGTATATGCAAACTTTATATATATATATATATATATATTAAATAATAAAAATAATAATTGATAACAAATACAAAAAATTATAAAAGTAGCTCC
>JBBPBR010000001.1:5830291-5841828 GCA_037974775.1 Cicer pinnatifidum
AAAATGATAATAAATTAAATATAAATTATTATACAAACTAAAAACGAGACATATATGTATTGTTGATATATATAGTGAGGAATTTTTGTCTAAAGTGTCAATGAGAAATGTGTGCAAAAATTATTAATTACAATTTAAGGTAGTACACACATGATTAATATTTTATCCAAATTATTAATAAAAAATATTTATTTACAAATTAAATAAAATAGGAATGTGTATTTAAATATATTCGAATAAATATATACTTGACTCTTAATATAAAATATCTGATATAATCTTATTGAGACGAGTTAAATATTAAAATTTAGTTGGCAAGACCCAACTTGATAAATGGTAATCTTTATAGTATTTTATTATTTAAAAATATTATTTATTTATGTCAATCATGTAACTGTACATAGACGTGACTTAGAGCGAGAAAACGAAAAAAATAATAAAAACAAAGAGAATAAAAAGGAAAGCTATGGTAGATAGGTAGGGCTATGCATGCCTCCACCATCACACCTTGCACCAGTGACGTCTCTCAACTTTACGTTGCTTTTTTCTTCTTAGTCATTCGCTTACAACCCCTCTCTTCCCAATTCCAATATTAATTAATATCCTTCCCCAAACTTCAAACCCTAATCTCACTTTAATACAATATTATTTAACACATATAAAAATACATATGATTTAATTATTTTAAAAATTCGTACTCAAAAATGGATAAATAGTTTTAGAAATAAATTTTAAATTTTTGTTACTGTTTAATTTCTATCTAATGATAATTTTGTTATTTTTTTAATACCGAGAATTATGATAAATATACTCACAAGATAGATATTTACAAAAAAATAAATAAATGTAATTGGTTTAGAGTAACAATATTCTTGTAAATGTAATAGTTAGAGTTGAAAATTTAAAATATTTTATTTATTTATGTTGTATTTTAAATCTCTAAAAATAGATTATTTTTGTTTTTCATTATATTAATGATTTTTTTCGTCTTTGACACATGGTAATTATTCATTAAATATTAATATGACATTTTAGTGTAGATGGAAGTGTTTATGCATTTATAATAATATTAATATGTCTTTGTGTCACGCATTATCATAGTTTAAAGTGATATTAATATGTGATGTTATAATAATTCGTAAAAATATTGAGTGGCTTTTTTATTTATTAGTTAATAATTTTATTAAATTAAAGTAAAAAACTAAAATTAAAGGCTATGTTTATATCAACGAACCATATTTTTAAACTTTAAATTTTAGAAGTATTTTAACTTTTTTTCCCAGCTCTTTAGTAGACTTTTATTAGGAATGAAGTTTATGTAGTCGATTTCATTTTAATATAGGCAATCACATTTATTAATAATCCCTATTAAAATATGAAATAATTTTCCGTTGTAAAAAAATAGATACTTAATTATACAAACTTTATTGGTACACAACTTTTTGTAGTAAATCTTGAACAAATAGTATGGAGATTTACTTTGGATTGCATATATAGTAATGTTTTGCTTTTAGGCAAAAGGATAATGACATTCACAAACTTTTTTTTAGGTAAACCAAGCAATGATTATAATTAGATAGTATAGTATATACTTATGAGTTATGAACAGCCAAAAGATGGCTATTAACACTATAATAAGAGGCTTTAAGGAGACAAGTTGCTTTTATGGACGGTGTAAACCCCTGCAATCATTTAAAGAAATAATCAAATATATGAAATCAACGTCAAAGCATATATACTTTGGTGAATGGTGATATTATATATTTTATTGGATTGATATTAATATCCCAAAGTTTATCATTAGTTTTTACTTTTCATGCTAGTAGATAATTAGATATTATTGGCTTCGCCACTTTGTAAAAGGCTTCTGATTGACTACTATTTGAGTCAACTTATATTAACGTACAAATAATAATGAAATTGAAAAAATTGTGTTTGCTATCAAATTATTGACTTGGTCTTGGTTTATTGGATTTAGGAATAAGATAATTGGTCTAAATTCTTTTGTTGGCTAAATAACTCTCGGCAATTCTTGTATTTTTTATAGTTCATTTTGCTTATAAAAAAAATGAACTTGTTACCGGCAAATGGAATTATGTGATAAAGCACCAGTAACTAAACGAAAAGTGTTATGTTATTGCATGTTTTTTATATGCTATTACAAGCAGATGGGCCTAACCTTTTATTTTAGTTTTTTATGACCATTTGGATAAATAATTTATGGTAAACTAGCATATTTAAAAATCGATGTCAATAACATTATCTTTCTTAATGACTTAATCGATATTAGTTCAATGAAATAAAAAAAAAAATGATTTGAATTTTGAGATATTTATTCGTTTTTCTTCTTCAAATTAACACTAATTAAATAATACTATCATTCGCTAAGAGACACAAACGATATAAATTTTTTATTTATGAGTATTTGTTAAAATATTCTGATGATTTTTAAGTATCAAACCGATATAAATTATTTATCAAAATAATCTATCATAATAATTTGTCTTATATATATCAGAATGGTCAAATGTTTCAATAATGTTACCTCATTCAATATCTTTTGATTTTTAATTTTGTACATATTTTACAAACTGACTGTTAGATTCAAAACTTATATATAGGGATGGCAATAAAACCGGCACTCGTGAGTACCCACCCAAATCCGCTTGATTTGGGCAGGGAAAACCCGCTTTAATTGGGTGCGGGTGTTTGTGCGGATTTTCCTCGACATTAAAATTCGGGGGCGGGTTTGGGGGTGATGATATCCACCCCGCATCCGCATTCGCCCCGCAAGTAATATTATTGTAATTTTTAAATTTTATATACATATATATATTAAATATATTTAATATTTTCTTAAATATTAAAAATTATAATTTTATCTTTATAGAAAATATTTTTTTATTTTATTATTATTTAATAATAATTATTTTATTATAATAAATATGATTTTTCAATTTATAATTTTATATATATGAGTGGGTGCGGGTGAGGGCAGGGAAACCCGAAACCCGTTGCGGGCGGGGATGAGTGTCTAAATTTTACACCTGCTATAAAACGGGGGCGGGTGCGGGTTTTCCTCGATTAGTCGGGTGCGGGTGTGGAGAAAGCGAAATTCGCCCCCGCCTCGTCCCGCCCCGTTGCCATGCCTACTTATATATCATATAGATCGAATATAAAATTGTTCGATATTATTTTGAGATGTAAAACAAAACGTTTAAAAGCTTGTAATTTTTCCTATGTTTAGTATATCTGTATAATTTGTCAAGCTTTCAAATAAGTTATTGTAATATAAACAAAAACATAAAAATAACTTATTCATACAAGAAATATATATATATATATATATATATATATATATATATATATATATATATATATTTTTGACTTTTTGTTCACCCCAAAAGTAATCTGCTGTGAGTTACTACACTTAATAATTTAATATAAATAATAAATTTTATTAATTTAATTGTTAATTATTAATATAATTTATTAATGATTAAATATATAAAATTTTATATTAATCAAAATTTTTTAACTATCAAATCTACATTCAATATTTACTTATATTTTAAAAAATTTATGATATATTTATTTGAAATTACTTAATAAAATATTAAATTGTTTTAAAATTTTATATAAATTTGTAGAGTTGATCTATTTAATAATTTTTTTTATATAAATTGAAATTTTATGTTAAAATAATTATAATATATCTTAAAATTTAAAAACAATTGCAACCTCCTATTCCAAATTATGAATCCCATTAATATTGACTATCTTTGGCCATATAATTTCACCTCGATAGATATAACAAGAGTCTACTATCATTTGTATGAAATGGTGGGTCCAAGGAATTTCCATTTGCAGTTGCACATTATCTGTACACCACAAAAGGGTGGAAGCCCCACATGTTAGTACCGTTCGATTCTCCACCTATGTTGGCTATCTTCATATAGATAATATAATTTAATCACGTTTATAGATATATTATAGATGACACCATCTAGCTGGAAAGTTGGTGCGATGCATACTTATGTTTCTTTACTGTTGTTTGGCTCACAATTTTCCAACATAAATCAACTCATGCTTTTTCCATAAGCATATTTAGCTTTTTTTTCAAGTGGAGTGGCACTTTTGGGTCTTCTCTTAAGATCTTTTAGGTTCCAAGATAAGATTTTGTGGTTATTAGATATTGTTCCAAGACATTAAGATTTGTTTGTTACAATTGAATTGCTAATCTATGACTAGTTGTAGTGAATTGCCATTTTTATTTATTTAGAAAAAGCCAAATCAGCTCATTTCATTCATCAAATATTGCTCAATTATTATAGGAGGATCGTAAAAGAAATGAGAATTAACATAAAAAATAGGCTCTAGCCAAATGATGGATTATCTTTTTTCAAACTTGGACTTATTACAATTGTAAGTGATAATTATTGTTAGTTTTTAATAAATTATTTCCACCTGGAGGAGCAAGCACTTACTGTTTGTTTAGCTGCAGCATGCTTTAGTTTGTTCATTTGTTTTGGCAAAATAAAAAAGATTATTCATTTGTTCTTCTTAATAATAATTGGAATTTGAGTAAAAAAACAAAATAATAATTGGACATTTGAATACTCTAGTTCATCTTTGGGGCCCAAGAATTACAAATGACCAACTAAGTTTGAAATGGGCTTCTTGCGCTATAATACACTACATATATATATTATTAAAATATAGATTTGTAGTGTATTTTACGTTATCAAAAATTAAAATTCGATAAAAACTAAAAAAATGAATAAATATGAAGACTTATGAAGAATCACATATATATTATTAAAAACGAACCTGTAAGAATCTTTTAAATGATAAGTTCTCGTATAATTTGAATCACATTTTACAAAAGAAAAATACTTTAGATTAACTTACTTTGAATTGATAATTTTTTTTTTCTTAAAAAAATTATGGAAGATATATAAATTATTATTAATTAGCTAACTAAAGCAATACAAGTAGTTAATTAACAATTGTTTTAGATGAGATTTGAATTTCATCTATAATTTCTTCAGATTAAAAAATCATGCTTTTTCTACTAAGCTAACAAATGATTAATTCCATAATGTATTGACAAATACATCTTTCTCATGTACCTTACACTGTAGCAAATTTTTATTTTTATAAAATTAAATATGATTATCATAATATGGTATTTGTTCAATCTGGATTCTTTGAATGGCTTGAAAGTTGATTTTGGTCTTCCTTTTTTGATCCAAAAAGAAGAATCTTTGACCTAATTTGGTTTAGCGTAGTGGTAAGATATATACTTGCAAAGCAAAGAGCCTCAATGCTCAACTAAATTAATGTGTACCACTTTTGACTAGGAAAATCCAACACAACATTTTTTTTTTAATCTCTTTTATATATAGATGTGGGCACAAGCTCTCAACTCTTATTTATGAAGATATTATTGAGGTCATGAGGTGGAATGGTTCTCCATTATGAGATTAAAATTTTTCACAATTTTTGAACTCTCTAAGTCTTTATTAGCTACACTTAGCACTTAGTTTCTAATGAAGGTTTACTTTTGGTGACTTCAAGCTTGTTTTGAGGTTCTTACGTGGCTAGGTATACTTGTACTAATCATGTGGTATACAAAAAATCTTTATCTTCCTTTTCATCTTTTCACATGGAGATCTCAAGCCTTTCTTGAACTGGTACATACCAACATTTGTGGATTTATTATAACTCCATCCTTTGGAAACAACATACCAACATGGAAGCTTTCACCATGTTCTTGCATCTTAAAGCCCTTGTTGAAAAGAAAAATGGCTACATTTTGAATAATCTTAGAACTGATATAGGAGAAGAACCCATCTAAAAGCAGGATTGAGATAGAACCCCTTTTGAGGCATGGCATGAAAGAGCGAGGTTATAAAATAGAAAAAAAAAATTGATGAAAAATGTGAGAAGTTTATTTTTTGTTGGGTATTATATAGTAATGAATCAAAAGGACATCACATATACAAGTCCATCGTTAACAACAAATTTAACACCGTATCAATTTGGCAAGTGGCCAATAAATATAAGTGTCTATAATTATAATTTACTATATAAATTAATTTTGTTAAAAAATAGTAGAATAAGAGAAAGAAGATGAAAAACTCATAAAGAGGGTGGTACCACGATCATTAACAACAAATCCAAAACCTTACCAATTTGTCAAGTGGCCAATAAATATAGAAAGGCCTCAAAATTGCAATTCCTATATTTTTTTATCTTTTCGTTTTTTTGGAAAATATGGAAAATGACCATTATCTTATCATTTTCTATATAAACCCACACACAACACTAACCGAACAAAGAAGAAGAAGAAGAAGAAGAAGAAATTCCAAACCGAAACAAACACATTACAGTTTGTGTTGTGATTTTGTCTTAGAAAAAAATGGAAATTAGCATGAAGGTTGCATGGTAGTTGCAGCAGCACCTATGTCAGAAGGTGCAATCACATGTTCAAGGGTAATTGGTAGTCTTGGTCCGTGCACTAGTTTACATACATGCATGTGGTTATTGATGTGCATCCCAATGGATGCACAATAAAAGGATCTTGAAATCTAGAAAGAAAATGAAGGAAAACATAAGAAAATTCTACAATTAATAAAGAAAAAAACATACAAATGAAATTACTCTTTCTTCGATTCATGATTGAAAATCTAAACAAAAGTATTAAAATACAACTCCAAAATACTGTATCTCATTCAATGTAAAATTCTTTTCAAATATGTTGTTACAAGTCTCATTACCATCCGTGTTAATTACATATGCGTATTAACTTTATTCTCATCATTTTTAAGGCATATAATAGTTAAATAACATGGTAAGGACCGACCGAGAGGTGTTTAAATCGTTACCACTAACATAATGAACTACCAATATTTACTTATCAAAAGTTTTTTTTTATAACATATAAAAAAAAGTTAAGCAACTTATCTTTATATTTAGACGAAAACTACTACTAATAAAGTTTAACACGCAAAATAGAGATTATGATTTTGAACTTGAGTCACCATGTGAAATTTCTAGCGTAACAATATTAACAATATTAATTGAGCTAAAGCTTACAAATAATATATCAATAATACATAAGATAGAATAATGGCTTGATCTGATCATTTAGAAAGAAAAAAAGTTAAATATATGGTTTTATGCACGGTGAAATTGTTGGGGGAAAACAGCATAAGTTCAAAAGAATTAAGACACAATCACAACACAAGAATATAACGTGGAAACTCCAAAACCGGAGAAAAAACCACGGCCGCTGCCTAAACCGGCAACTAGAGAATTAACACTATGTGAAAATTGTAACAACACATAGACTTTTCTTAGAGAATTAACACTATGTGAAAATTGTTACAACACATAGACTTCTCTCACCCACACCCAACACCCCAGTACAACCACACTCTTACAAAGCAAATATTTAAACTAAGTTAGATACTGGTGCTGGTGCATTTGAAAACAAAGGACCAAAACCCAATATATAGCCTTGACCCTCTCCTTATTCTCCCACACTAAAGGATGTGGGACTTGCAATCAACCCCAACAATCTCCACCTTGATTGTAAGAGTTACAGCTTCCGCTTCCATTGTCTTACCGACAATCATACTTCACCATAAAAAGTACACTTCACTTGGAACTAAACCATCCCAAGAATTTTCTCCACTTGGAACTAAACCATTCCAAGAATTTTCTCCACTTGGAACTAAATCATTCCAAGAATTTTTTCATGTCGAAACCTCGCTGAAATTTATGGTGCAACTCCCATGTTGGCTTCCAAGAAGTTCTTCAGCCATCGACACATCACCACACACCTTGCATCAATGCCAACCAATGCCCATGTGCTGTTCTGAATCCGCTAGCAATAACTTGTCCTTTTTCATGGTAAAGCGGAAATACCATAAGGACACCATCATCTCCCAAAACAAGGGAGACCTTGCCAGCACTTGTCTCAGAGTTTTTTTTTTTTTTTTCTTCAGATACTGCTCCACCTGGACAATATGCCTTGTGCAATCTTGATTGTATAAGCACATCCTTGACTTGTACTTTCCACAAGCCAAAGTTGATTCTTCCATCAAACTTCTCTATGTCAAACTTCATAACGCTTGAATAAGACATAGCAGCTGCACGCAGACTGTAAACTGTGCACCATGTAAGTTCCCAGGAAAGAGAGGTGGGTCACAAACAGACACGCTTAAATACCAAGTCTTTCCTTAGCCAGAACCTCCCTAAACAACACTTTCACAGTATCACCTTTCCCCTAACAATACCAAGGATAATTCTTTTCTGATGTGGAAGATTAGACAAAGCTGCAACCACAAAGCATACTAAGAAAAATTATCCCTCCGAACCTGGCTCTGATACCAGTTGTTGGGAAAAACAGCATAAGTTCAAAAGAATTAAGACACAATCACAACACAAGAATATAACGTGGAAACTCCAAAACCGGAGAAAAAACCACGGCCGCTGCCTAAACCGGCAACCAGAGAATTAACACTATGTGAAAATTGTTACAACACATAGACTTCTCTCACCCACACCTAACACCCCAGTACAACCACACTCTTACAAAGCAAATATTTAAACTAAGTTAGATATGTTAGATAATATTATTATATATTAGTAGTAAGAGTATTTTAGATATTTCTATTGGTTTTATATATATACTCATTGTAACCCTATTAACTTAAGTTTTATTCATTCTATGTTATGAAACCCTAGAGTGGTTGTCTATTCGTTGTCTCTCTTATTCCTCTTTTCATTGTTAACATGGTATCTAGAGCCTATTTCGATCCTCCTTGAACGATTCCGCCTCTATTCCGCAGCCGAGTTCCCAACAGTTTGGGATCTATTGTAAAGAAAAGAGAAGAGTAACCCTATTCCCGATTTTGTTAAATCAGTGTCATAAAAACATCGATTGCGCATTCGTTAACCGTTGGATCGGGCTGACTTTTGGACATTAGGTTCGCAACATTTAGGTCTTCGTCTTCAACGGTCGGATCGGCGAAACGACGTCTGGAGGGGGAGAAATCGTGCTTGCACAGCAGCAGATTATCTCTAATTTATTTTGTCTCAGTGATTGTGTTTGTCGTATTTTCCTGTCATTATTTGTTATGGCTGGTGCTAAGGATGATTCTCTTCAAGCACATTGGAAAACACATTGTCCGAAATTGGGGAGAGCACATAAGAAGAATTTTAGGGGACCATCGTCCAATGTTGTTGCTTCTGTTCCTCCTACCATTGACTCTAGTTCTGATTTTGGTTTGGTTCACATGATTCCAATTGTTGTGGTTCTTTGCTGATTTGGTTGGTAATTTAATTGTTCGTCTCTCCTATCCCTTTGTTGCTTCTTCTGTTTGATTGCTCCTCTCTCTGTTGCTTCTTCTGTTTGATTGCTCTTCTCTCTTTGGTTAGTTTGGTTTGGTGTTGTTTTAGTTTGGTTTGATTTAGTTTTGTTTGGTTTGATTTGGTTTCGGTTTGATCTTTTGTTGGCTTGGTTCTTGTTATTGGTTGCTTCTCTCTTTAGTTAGTTTGGTTTGATTTGGTTTCGGTTTGATCTTTTGTTGGCTTGGTTCTTCTCTTTGATTGTTGCTTCTACTTAAGGAGTGTTTTTTGGCGGAGGCACTTCAGCTGTTTCAGGAGTGTAGTTTTGGTGTTTCAGGGGTGTTGTTTGGCGGAGACACTTCAGCTGTTTCAAGGGGCGTTGTTTGTTGTTTCAGGAGTGTTGTTTAGTGTTTCAATGGTTTTGTTTGGCGGAGGCACTTCAGTTGTTTCAGGGGTGTTGTTTGGTGTTTCAAGGATGTTGTTTGGCATAGGCACTTCAGCTGTTTCAGGAGTGTTGTTTAATGTTTCAAGGGTTTTGTTAGGCGGAGGCACTTCAGTTGTTTCAGGGGTGTTGTTTGGTGTTTCAAGGGTGTTGTTTGGCATAGACACTTCAGCTGTTTCAGGAGTGTTGTTTTGTTCACAAAGATGCATTCCATTAATGATTTTCGTTTTTTTTTAGTTGACAAACTCTCGATGCTCCATGTTAATGCATCGTGAGTTTGAGGGGAGATGTTAGATAATATTAATATATATTAGTAGTAATGGTATTTTAGATATTTCTATTGGTTTTATATATATACTCATTATAACCCTATTAACTTAAGTTTTATTCATTCTATGTTATGAAACCCTAGAGTGGTTGTCTCTCTTATTCCTCTTTTCATTGTTAACAAGATACAAGCTTAAAGTGCTATTACTGAGTGGTGCTGGTGCATTTGAAAACAAAGGACCAAAACCCAATATATAGCCTTGACCTTCTCCTTATTCTCCCACACTAAAGGATGTGAGACTTGCAATCAACCCCAACAGAAATTGGGTTATATTTTGAGGTCATTAACGACCTCTTTGGCATGAGAGAAACACTAAAGAGAGAAACTATTGCAAGAGAAGTAGAAGAGAGTGCAAGAATCTATCCCATTTGGAACTGAAATGAAATGGAGAAGAGAGAAAAAAATCGCAAGGGAATGAAGAAAGCATGTTTGCATTTGTGTTTGTGAAGCTGATGATGTATTTTGACAAAGACAACACAAATTTGAGGGCGTGGAGAAACATTCAACTACCATGCATGGGATGTCATAACCATGCGATTCAAAATTAAATAAAAATTAAAATTGTACAATTTCTTATTTAATATTTTTTTATCAACAATTGATTATTTAATTTGAGGATCCAACTAAGTTGATCCACAAATCAAAAGAAATAATTGGTCCAAAAGTGATCCAACTCTTCATGAAGCTATGACTCAAGTCCTATACCATAATTGGGTTTAAATATGAGCAAGAAATAATTTTTTTCAAATAAAATGAGTTGTAGATTATTTAAAAAATATAAAAGTAATATTTTAAAAATTACAGGTTCGCTTAACCCGCAATCCATTTATGATCGAGCTCAGATAATATTTTCAGCCTAACTTAAAGATGTCAGCAACCTGTTGGAATTAGCCCTAAAGAGATTTGATAACTTGATTTTATATTTCTACAATTTACCCTTCGAATTTCTTATGAGAAAATAAAATGAATACTTATCAATTAATAGATTATAATTAATAGTTGAAATTAAAAACTTTTTTAAATCTCTTTGGTGTCTACTCTTAAAGACTAAATTATATTTTTAACCTTATTTTCTTTAACAATTTAAATTCTTGACTGAAACATAAGTAACTTTTTAATTTTAAACTCATACATATCCGACTTTTGGACATAATCACTTTAAAAATAGTAACTTAAAATATATATTAAATAATAATAGGACTATAAAAAACCATAAAACTAAATCACATTTTATTTTTTTAATGAAATTCAAGAAATTAAAAAACCATATAGAACTAAATAACCATAGAGAGAAGAATAAAATTATATCTATATATTCTTTGACCGGAAAAAAGAAAAGTATATCCATATAATGTATAGACTTTAGATGTGTCGTTTAGCTAGGTGTAGGGGAAGTTAGTTATCTTC
>JBBPBR010000001.1:5847086-5863354 GCA_037974775.1 Cicer pinnatifidum
TTGTATTAATAATTTATTTACAAAATTACTATTAATTAATTTATCAATAAAAAACTAATGTATTTTTCTCTCTCTTGTAATAACAATAATTATAAAGATAATTATATAAAAATAATATATTTATTTGACAAATTTTTTATTATAATCATTTTTTTTAATATATGTGAAATTTATTGAGAAGATCAAAAGTGTAGTAGTTTTATTAAATTATTTTAAATTATTGGTGTGTTCTATACCATCATAAATACAAAATATAATTAATATTTTGAAATGTAGATATTAGTAATTAGAGAATATAATAATTATTGAGAATGATATTTATGTTAAAATAAAATTTTCATTGTAAAGCAACTTTAAAAGCCAATAATGTGATAGCAAGAATATTAATTATTGAACATAGATATTTTCATTTTCATTTTCATTACTCTATCGGTGTTGTGAGTACTCAAATCAATGGCGTCGCGGGACAACAAGAAAGCATCCAGCAGTAGAGCTGGAAGAATTCGCACTCTCTCCGATCTGAACCGACCATCCGCTGATTCCGACAGCGACTCCGATGGCCCTCAAGAGTATTATACCGGCGGCGAGAAAAGGTTCTTTTTCTTTTATCTCTCACTATCTCTCTTTTCCTAATCATTTTCATTTTTTTTATTGATTTTTATTGTAATTGGTATTCGCTGCTTCTTCTATTTATATATCATACTCTTGCTTTACTTGTTTGAGCTACATCATATACTTTTCATCAGAACCAAGTTATATGGTTGAATAATCTAGGGTAATTCTCTCATGGAACGAAGCATTAGTTAACAAAAACTGTGGATTGTGGATTTAAGCAATACAGTGAAGTGAATGAACTATGAAATGGAGATAGATGTAAGGGTTGGGATGGATACTTATTAGGGCACAATTGTTTTGCCAAAATGGTTTTTATTTTTTTACTCATTAATTAGTAACTGTTGAATAGTGGAAATTGCACTGAGCTTTCTAACCCTCTATGATTGTGGATTGTGACTGCTTTGATGTGTGTCATTTGACGAACCCTTTTCCCCCCAACTGCTTTTGTATAGGTCCACTTCATTGATGACTTTTTATCCTGTCACACGTTTTTGCTTATTGCCTTAATATTATAGGAAAAATCTTCGTTAAATAAAGAAAAATGATTACAATTCATGTTATTCTTTTGCACTTATACAATTACAAGGTTCTTTCAGATTTTTCTCGAAATCATTTTTGGGTGGAGCATTTGAAAACTTTTCCTAAGGGATTTAGAAAGGACAAAATTGTACTTTTGATGAGCACCTTCGAACTTTTACTTCAAGACTAATTTGCTTGGGATTCTTGAAACCCATTCTGATCTAGCTCAACTTGTTAAAGAATGGGGGGACAAAAGTTCTCAAAGTGACATGTTTTTGTCATTTCCTAATTTCCTGTGTTCGAATAGCCACTCTCTCTTTGCTCTTCCTGGGTTTAATGACAAATCTCTTATGGATTTTGAGAGCCTTTTAAGGTCTTTAATGTATTATGTGAAGCTTTATATTATGATGACTTCAACATTACTCCTTTGATTGGTTAAGCTGTTTTATTTATACAAAAATATAACTTATGGAACTACGTAGTTTAAATTTTTTACTTTGAATGTATGAAGGAAGTCAACCCATTGTTGGCGAGTTTTAGGATAATGTAGTTGACTGGGTGACTACTCAAACTCTCAATTTTCATATCCTCCAACTTAGTGGGTTTGGAGTGGAACGCTTCTTTTATGTTTTTAAAATGGTGATTTAACACTTTAGCCTTTGATACTGAAACCTTTTGGCCACAACTAGGCAATTAAATGGTAATGTCATATGTTGTCAATAACAGCGCAAGAGCGTGCGATCGCAGAGTGCCGCAGGGTTGATTGCAACATCAAACACGGGTGCATTGCGATTTGATGGAGCAGTTACTGCGGCCACAAGATGTTCCAAAATCTCGCCTAATGTGGTCTATTGCACCCACTACGGACGCAATAGGCCACAATTTTGCATCTACAGGGGTTTTCCTGCCACAATCTGGTGTTTTCTGGCCAGCACCTTCTCATGCAGAGAAGTAACACAGAGGAAGCAAGAAAGAATACAAGAAAAGGAGTAGGACGAGGAGGAGGACAGAGACGTGCAGTCATTACTGCAAGCTTGTTTGACTTGGTGTTGAAGGCGGTTGATGGAAGAAGGAAGGGGCTAGGTTTTTTTTTATCTTATAAATGGGGGGGTGAAAGTGTGAATTGGGCCCTTCAAGCTCAAAAGGCTTCACTGCATTTATTTTATGCTACAACAGTCTGCACATATAGTATAAAGCCAAATATTGTTGAAAAAAACCATTTTTTTATTTTTAATTTATTCAAATTTATATATAATTATATAATATAAATTACTTAAAAAAGTAATTTATTATAACTTACTTAGTATAAATTATAAAATATTTAATACATATTGAAAATATTAGAATAGCAGCCATCCTGCTATCCTAGTCTCAGTCTATATTGGCTGCTCCGCGTCTCTATCCAAGATTGACGATATAGGTAATACCAGAAGATATTTGTAATCTACTCCACTCAATTAATTACCATTGTTACTTCCAATTAAAAGAAACAGGATCTCTGCCATTCCCTAATTAAAACTTTCAAACAATAATGATTCCTTTCCACTCTATCTGACTCCAAACCCTTCCACTTCCTCCCGTTCTAAGCGTACAAACATAGCGTTATGTTTGACTTATATGCTTTACTTTTCTAGAACCTCAAGCACCTGTTAGTGAAAAAGTCACTTCGAATACCTTGATCAAAAGTGTTTAAATTTTGTATTATAAGAGTTGGTATTTGATAGATTGTCGTAATATCCACCTGTTCAATAAATAAGTACATATGTAATCACACTTTCTCAACCTTTTAAGTTTAATATACATAGAAAGTTTCTATGTATTAGAAAGTTTTACTGGTCTTGTGTATTGTGTAAGAGAAACACTCCAATGTTTATTTTATTTTATGGTCTGTAACAATTGTACATTATGTCTCTCCAGTGGAATGCTTGTCCAGGACCCTTCAAAAGGAAATGATGTAGATGCAATTTTCAACCAAGCTAGGCAACTTGGAGCTGTGGAAAGGCCTCTTGATCAGCTTCAGGAACCTCCAAGGTCAACAAGCTTTACTGGAACTGGCAGATTACTCTCGGGGGAAACTGTGCAGTCTACTTCTCAATCTCAGCAACCTGAATCTATCGTTCACAACATTGTTTTTTGGAGTAATGGTTTCACTGTAAATGATGGACCTTTGAGAAGATTGGATGACCCTGCAAATGCCTCATTTTTGGAGGTACTGTATTAAGATTCTTATTCTGTCAATGGATTGGAGGGTAGAAAGTTTCAAGAGCAATGAAGTTGTTTACCCAAAAAGATTACTCCTGAGTCACGAGCAGTAGAAGATAGAGTTTTTTTTATCATTATTCAGGGAACAATGGAATAAATTTTAATATAACTTTACTTTTTTCTATTTAAGTTTCTCTGAATGTCAAGCTTATTTTGTAAGTTTGCTGCAGGTTGCTTTTATGATCTCTTGACGAGAAACTATCTAAGAACGTCCCTGATATGCGTTTGCAAAACTATTACTTTCTTCATGGTTTTCTTATATCAGTCAATGGTTATATTGTGTTTAATGATATTTGCTATTTCTGAATGCAGAGCATTAAAAAATCTGAATGCCCCAAAGAGCTTGAACCTGCAGATAGGAGGTCACCTGTAAATGTCAACCTCATAAAGAGGAATGAAAGCTATCGTGTGAGTTTTCTATTTGAGTTCTTAGGTTTGTCTTTGTCAAATGTCCTATGAAACGCAATCCAGTTCCCTTGTTATGCATTATTATTACCTATATCTAAAATCATACAATTCCAATGTATAAATCACAATTGCACTGTCACACCAACAGGAACCCGAAAAGAGCCAAGCTTCATTTCAGGGAGTGGGAAGAACACTTGGAAGCAGCTCCACTTCAGTGGCCCCTGAGCCGAATGTTGCCTCAACGACAGCTCCCACCTCAGCTACACCCCCTTCTGCTGCTCTGGTGGTTGATCAGTCATTGCCATCAACCTCAATACAACTCAGGTTAGCTGATGGAACCCGCTTGATATCACACTTCAATTATCACCACACAATCGGCAACATCCGTGCCTTCATTGATACGTCTAGACCAGGGGGTCGGCAGAATTATCAACTTCAGATGATGGGGTTCCCTCCAAAGGTTCTAGCTGATGAAACACAGACTATAGAGCAGGCTGGATTGGCAAATTCAGTTGTCATACAGAAATTTTAGCAAGCTTCTGCTACAAAGTCTTATTTCATTACTTGTTAAATACTGCATAGAAATGAAGAACAAAAACAAATAGGAAACCCCTAGTTTTGAGGGGATATCTTCTTTTGGTGACTCAAGCTTTATCCTATACTCTATCTGCTTGAGAATCAGTTGGGTGGCATATCGTTGTACTTAATTATGTGGTATTATGATTGTGTTGTGTCTTCATACTTGCTGGGCCTAATGAATGGATTTGATATTTGTATTGACCTATTATTTAGAATGCAGAATAATCCTCTTATTTGTCATATGTGCACGTAAAATTGTAATACAGGTTATTTTTCAAATGTGCATTTTTTATCTACAGTATGACTCTGCGTCAAAAAAAAAAAACTAGTTATACACGTTATGCAGAAATATTCAATGTTTCTGTATTGTAATTCTTTTTTCCTCAATATAATATCCGTTTTTTGGTTGATATACTTGAAACTGAATATGTTTCTCCAAAACTTAGAGCAATGCTGAAAATTGCCGATATACAATTGTATTTTAAAAACGTAGTCTTTTTTTTTTTCTCTCCCTTTTCTGTTGAATGATTTAAATTATGTTGGCTCTTTTAAAGCCTCTGATCATCTTTGTATTCTAGAGAAGATAAATAAATGTTATGTTTTTCTCCATATGTCTACTTCTACTTCCAAAGACAGTTGTGGTTTTTGAGAAATGTAGAAGTGAAAAGGATAAGAGCTAGAGTTCAAAATTCAAATAATTCTCATAAGTAGAAGTTTTGGAAGGTTCCCTCTTTTCTCATGGGCACAACTTTGTTATCTTTGATTTCTCTTCTCTAGCAATGTAAGAAGCCAATGTCCATATTTATTAGTACAAAAATAATCACAAGTTTTTTTTGGATCTGTATACATAATCACAAGCTTTAGAAAAGCTAATAATATACTTTGAATCTTTCGACTAAACAAAGAAAAATTAACACATTATTGCCTAATAATTTACTTATAAATTGTATGACATTACCTTTCATTTTCTTTACCTAATCGACTCTTCTTCGTCCACTAAAGAGAAGTGGTTTAAAGACAATTTTTAATCTAGAATCATTCATTTATATTATTTTTCTTTATATTTAAATAAATAATTTTTACCTAAATATAATTTTTCTTTTACTTTTTTTATGTAATTCGTCTTACATAAATAGTTTCTACGTAGATATAATTTTTCTTTTATTTTATGTAATTTATCTTTGTGTGACGTTTTAGTATTCAGTCCTAGTGTGGTATTCACTTGATACAGATTAAGAAATTAGTACAAATTCAATCAACATTACAGATATAAAAATATGAATATTTGAGACACTTTAATTTTGTCATATTTGAAGATACTTTGTGGTTTTATCCTATTAATCTAAGTATTCTATATTTGCAAATTCATAATTTTTTATTTTAGTGATTTCGAATTTACGTTGTATTCTCAATGAATGTATTATACTAATTTGAATTAATGAATATCGGTTTTTAAGTAAGAAAATATTATTACGTAACAAAATATAATTTTTTTTTCTTCTTTTACTAACAAAAAGATGTTCATTCATTCGAAACCATAGAGTACATCAAAGACAACAAAAATTCAAAGTCACTAAAAACTAAAAGTGATGAATCTGTTAACAAACCGTAACATCTAAGTTAATAACATATAATGGAAAAATGTCTATAACTATTTTGACTTGATGAAAGTAACCGGAATACTCATGCTTTCAGATATGTAGAGTTGACGACAAGTCATTGATTGAACGTATACTCATGCTATAATGGATCGAACTCACCTGTCAATTTGAACCATGAATACAATACAAAATGGAGAGAGAAAAAAAAACGTCACATCAAGATGATAAACAAAACAACATCGCACGCCGCCGACGAACTCACATAAAATGCAAAGAAAAACCAAATTTTTGTGAGAACCCGTTCATTTTCATTATCCAACTCTACCCTATTTTTGTTCTATCTTTTCTAAATTTCACATTCCATATACCTTCAATGCGGAATCTATGCTTCTTTGTGTCGTCCAATTTTGACATATAGAAATTTAGCGTCTGTGTGATGCCTTCGGCGGTGCAGTGAGGCATGTTTGAAAGTGACTTATTATCTAGAAGTTTATAAATTATAATTTTTTATTTTACACAAGATGTCATACTAGTGCTTAAAATAAAAGAAGAAAAAACTAAAACAATTTTGCTACCTACACCCCTCATTTTATTTTTAAAAATAAAATACTCAAATTGTCCTTGAATATTTATAATATTCTTTAGGCTTAATTGCACTTTTGGTCCCCCTATTATAGGTGAAAATTGAAAGTAGTCCCTCCATTTTGTTTGTCCCCAGTTTTAGTCCCCCAAACTGAATTTGAGGTCAAATCAGCATGAGGTGTCATTTTTTTAATGACGTGTCAAGAAATGGCTGACGTGGCAGACGCTGACGTGAAATAAATTTATTATTATATTATTTTTAATTAAAAAATATAATTTTTATTTTTAAAAATCATTTTAATAATTGTTAAATATTTTAAAAAATCTAATTAAAATTATTAAAATAAAATTAATAATTCCCACACCAAATCTTTCCCTCTCAGATTCTTCATTCTTCATCTTGTTTCACTACACTCAGATTCTTCAAACACAAACACTAACCATGCGAACAATGTCAGAAGGAGAAGCACCTTTGGAGAGTAAAAATTGAAACTTCGGTAAAACCCTTTTGTGGGTATCTCAGGTAAGAAGCCATGGTTCTCTTTTGATGATGTTTTGCATGTCTGTATCAGTAAAACCGTGGGTTGTGAAGAAGTTGAGAACTGAATCGGATTTTTGAGAGGAGTTGAAATGAACCTGTTTGGAAGCTTTGAGTGCTAATTCAGGTGAGAAGTTGAATTTGTTGATGAAGTAGGAAACGGCGAAGGAGTTTGGAGTTATGGTGGTGGTGAGGAACAGTAACAGTAACAAAAGGGGTGGGGAGCTTGTTTCTTTGCTTTCTTGCATCGCATCGCGTACCCACCCATTATTTAATTCGTTTTGGGTTTTCTTTCAATCATTCAAGATTGAAGGAACACGGGGAAAGAGAGTTTCAATTTTCAGTTTTTAATATTTCCCCAATAAAAAGGGTTAGGGTTTCCAATTTTTACAAATTACAAAATCTTGTTTTTTGTTCGAGTACTTTGAAATTCATGCAAGTTTTGTGTCTGGTGTGTTGTTCCTGAATCAAATCGAAGAAAAAAATTTGATTAATTTTTCTTCTTGTGTGTTTGGGAAAAATGGATTTGGGGATTTCTGATGAGATGTTAAGGACTTTTGTTCCAATTCTAGTTTATTGGATTTATTCTGGTATTTATGTTGTTTTGGGATTGTTTGCTGAAGACTACAGGTTACATACAAAACAAGATGAGGATGAAAAGAATTTGGTTTCTAAGATTGATGTTGTTAAAGGAGTTCTTCTTCAACAAGCAGTTCAGGCTGTGGTTGCAACTCGTTTGGTGTGGATGGTCCAATTATTAATTTTATTTTAATAATTTTAATTAGATTTTTAAAAATATTTAACAATTATTAAAATGATTTTTTAAAATAAAAATTATATTTTTTAACCAAAAATAATATAATAATAAATTTATTCCACGTCAGCGTCTGCCATGTCAGCCATTTCTTGACACGTCATTAAAAAAATGACACCTCATGCTGATTTGGCCTCAAATTCAGTTTGAGGGACTAAAACTGGGGACAAACAAAATGGAGGGACTACTTTCAATTTTCACATATAATAGGGGGACCAAAAGTGCAATTAAGCCTATTCTTTAACTCTATTTATCCTTTCATCACTATTTTTAACCACTCAAAACTAACATATCACAAAATCATCATAACTCATCATTATAACTCATAATCATTCAAAACTTACATCATTCACTCATAACTTGCATTCCATCAGTTCCCTCTTTACATTGTGGTTAAAGTGACCAAATAAGATATGTTTATTGTTCTGTTTTTGAGTCCGTAAATTTTTTCAAAATCTGGAGATTTTACGTGAACTCAGTTCACGTACGTTGTAACATTACGTGAACTGAATTAACGTACATTGTAAAATTGTAAAAATCTTAGGTAGTACGTGAATTATAAGTTCACGTAAACATATGTGATTTTAAGATTGTGTAGTTAATGGAGTTTGAGACTCATTGGTGGTTCGTGACTGAGTTCACATAAACGTACTTGAACTGAGTTCAGGTACATTGTAAAATTGTAAAAATCTCACGTTGTACGTGAATTGAGTTCACATAAACGTATTTGAACTGAGTTCACGTACATTGTAAAATTATAAAAATTCCAAGTTGTACGTGAACTGAGTTCACATAAACGTACTTGAATTGAGTTCACGGACATTGTAAAATTGTAAAAATTTCAGGTTGTACGTGAATTGAGTTCACGTAAACGTACTTGAATTAAGTTCAAGTTCGTTGTAAAATTGTAAAAATTTCGTATATGAAATAAGTTCACGTAAACATACTTGAACTGAGTTCACGTAAACGTACTTTTAAAATAACCAAAATGAAGGATAGGGTTTTGAGGATATGGATGAAGATGTTGATGAAGATAAAGGTCAAGATTTTGAAAATGAAGATGAAAATGTAGATGAAGATGTAAGGTTTTGAAGATTAAGATGTAGATAAAAATATTGATGAAGATGTAAATAAAGATATTGATGAAGATAAAGATAAAGAGAAGTTAGGGTTTTGAAGATGAAGATGAAGATGAATGAGATTATAATTAAAATTCAATAAATAGGTAAGGGCATTTTGGATAATTTTTTTTTTTATATGAGGAGTATGGGTAATAAAATGAGGGGTGTAGGTAGCACTATTGAAACTAAAATATCCATCCTTATAATCCAAACTTTACCCTGTTTAAATTTGTTTTTAAAGTCCAATACCTAAAATTAATTAAATCTTTAAGAACCAATTTATTTTAAGTATTCAATATTTAAGGCTAATTTGAAAACCAAAATGTTATATTATAAGATCTAAACGACAATGACTAACAATTAGGCATTTTTAATGCACAAATGACAAATATGAGAATTATTCTACACTTTAAAGAACTATTCAATACAAATATCAAATCGATCCATTAGGCCCAGCTAGTATGGAGACACAACACAATCATATCATAACACAATTAAGTCCAAAGATAAGCCACTAACTGATCCTAAAGCAAATATAGTATATGATAAAGCTTGAGTCACAAAAATAAGATATCCCCTGAAGACCACATAATTTTTCTATTTGTTTTTGTTCATCATTTCTTTGCAGCATATATAAGTAATTTGTTTTTGTTCATCATTTCTATGCAGCATATATAAGTAATGGAATAAGACTTTGAAGCACAAGTTTTCTAAAACTTCTGCATCACAACTGAATTTGCCAATCCTGCTTGCTCTATAGTTTGTGTTTCATCAGCTAAAACCTTTGGGGGGAAACCCATCACCTGAAGTTGATAATTCTGCCGACCCCCAGGTCTAGAAGCATCAATGAAGCCACGGATGTCACCGATTGTGTGGTGATAATTGAAATGTGATATCAAGCGGGTTCCATCCGCTAACCTGAGTTGTATTGAAGTTGATGGCAGTGACTGATCAACCACCAGACCAGCAGAAGGGGACGGAGCTGAGGTGGGGGGCGTTGTGGAAGCAACATTTGGCTCTGGTGCGGTTGAAGTGGAGCTGCTCCCAAGTGTTCTTCCCACTCCCTGAAATGAAGCTTGGCTCTTTTCTGGTTCCTGTTGGTGAGACAAAGTGCACTTATGAATTATACATTGGAAATGTGTGATTTTATATAATAAGAAATACTACTACTAATACTAATAATAACAATGCAGAACAAAGGACCTGAATTGAGTTTCAAAGTAAATATGACAAAGACAGACCAAATAATTCAAATAGAAAACTCACACGATAGTTCTCATTCCTCCTTATGAGGTTGACATTTACAGATGACTTCCTATCTTCAGGTTCAAGCTCTTTGGGGCATTCAGATTTTTTAATGCTCTGCATTCAAAAATAGCAAATATCATTAAACACAACAGAACCATTGATATAACGATGAAGAAAGTAATAGTTCCCTAAACACATATCAGGCACATTCTCAGATAGTCTCATCAAGAGATTGTAAGAGCAACCTACAGTAAACTTTCAAAATAAGTGAAATTTATTGAGATATTCCATTCTTCCCTGAATAATGATACAAAAAAACTCAAACTTCAACAGCTTGGGACTCAGGAGTAATCTTTTTTGGTAAACAGCCTCATTACTCTTAAAACTTTCTACCCTCCAACCAGTTGTCATCATAAGAATCTTAATACAGTACCTCCAAAAATGAGGCATTTGTAGGATCATCCAATCTCCTCAAAGGTCCATCATTTACGGTGAAACCATTACTCCAAAAAACAATGTTGTGAACAATAGATTCAGGTTGCTGAGATTGAGAAGTAGACTGCACAGTTTCTCCTGAGAGTAACCTGCCAGTTCCAGTAAAGCTTGTTGACCTTGGAGGTTCCTGAAGCTGATCAAGAGGCCTTTCCACAGCTCCAAGTTGCCTAGCTTGGTTGAAAATTGCATCCACGTCATTTCCTTTTGAAGGGTCCTGGACAAGCATTCCACTGGAGACATAATGCACAATTGTTACACAATCAACAGAACAGTAACAAATCATAAAACAAACTAAACATTAACATGTTTATCTGTAAATCTTGTGCAGGATAAATGAAACCAGTAAACTTCCCATGTATATAAAACAAAAAAAGTTTAGAAAGTATGATGACATTTACAGATGCACTTTAATCAACAGGTGCATAACCTTTCAAAATCCAACTTTTAATATACTAAATTTCAACACTTTCAATCAAGGTATTCAAAGTGACTTTTTCACTAATAGGTGTTTGAGGTTCTAGAAACGTAAAGCATGTCAATCATAAGGCTATGTTTGAACGTCCTGAACGGACCGAAGTGGAATGGTTTGGAATCAGATAGAGTGAAAGGAATCATTATTGTTGAAATTTTTAATTAGGGATTGGTGAGGATCTTGTTTCCTTTGTTGGAAAGTAACAATGATAATTAATTGAGTAGAGTTATTCAAATATTTCTCCTGGTGTTACCTTCATTGTCTCTCAAATAGACACACGGAGCATCTGGCCCGAAATTGGAATAGTGATATGGCTGCTATTCTAACTTTTTTTAATAAATTATTAATACTAAATAATTATGCTAAATAAGTTGTATTAAATATTTAGTTTAGTAATTAATTCTATATAGATACATATAAATTTTTATAATGTAAGAGTTTAATATATTTAATGTTTCATTCAACAATTTTTAGGCTTATACTATAGATGCAGACTTGAATCCTCATTGGAACAATTCTTGTCCATGCTTTACGTACCTCCCGCCAAACTATGGATTAGTAGAGTCTCATTCCCCTAGGAACCAAAGGGTTAAAACAAAAAAAAAGAACTACAGGAGTAGACTGTTGTAGGGTAAAACCAATGTAGTGAAGCCTTTTGGGCTTAAAGGGCCCAACTCACTATCACTCCCCCATTACATAAAAATAAAAACCTAGCATCTTCTTTCTCCCATCAGCCGCATTCAACACCAACTTGCACAACCTTGCAATAATGACTGCGCATCTCTGTCCTCCTCCACCTCTATTTCTTGTATTCACTTTCTTATTTCTTGCTTTTTCTAGGTTACTTCTCTTCATGTGAAGGTTCTGGCCAGCAAACATCTGATCGTGATCAGAAAACACTAGATCCAGTAAAGCCCTGTAGACACTAGATTAAGGCTGGAAAATGTCTAAAGTGGCTGCAATAGACCACATTCAGCATATCTGTGGCTGCAACAACCGCTCCAGAAAAATGCAACACAACCATGTTTAGCGTTGCAGCAGACCCCTCAGAGGCTCTGCGACTGCTGGCTCTAGCCCCGCTAGTGACAAAATAGGGTATACCATTTAATTACCTAGCTGTGAACTAAAAGGTTACAGCATCGAGGGTCAACATAGTAAATGACCATCTTAAAATATAAAAGAACTGTTCCATTCCAAATCCTACAAATTGGAGAATATGAAAATTGAGAGTTTGAGTCGTTACCTAGTCGGCTACATTTCCCTAAAACTCGGCAATAAATTGGTTGACTTCCTTCATACATTCAAAGTAATTTTTTTAACTGTGTAGTCCAATAAGATCAAGAGAGCAATGCTAAAGTCATAATATAAAGCTTCGCATAAGACATTGAAGACCTCAAAAGGCTCCCAAAAGTTGTAAGAGCATTGTCATTAGACCCAGAAAGAGCAAAGAGAGAGTGGTTATTTGAACAAAGTAGATCAGGAAATGACAAAAACATGTCGCTTTGAGAACTTTATGTCCCCTCCCATTCATTAACAAGTTGAACTAGATCTGAATGGGGGTTCCAAAGCCCAAGCAAATTAGTTTTGAAGTAAAAGTTTGAGGGAGCTCATCAAAAGCACAATCAATGTTGCCCGTCGCGGAAAATAGCATATTGTTCAAATTATGCTATGATGTAATGCTGCTTTAGTCGCTATTTAACAACACTTTGTCCTAAATAGTATATTGCGGAACAATAACAATTTGTTAAAATTCCAATACACTATAGCGCTGCTATTTGACAACGCTAAACACAATTTTACCATTTTTAAATCCCTTCAGATTAATTTTCAAATGCTTCCACCCAAAAATGATTTCGAGAAAACTCTGAAAGAACTTTGTAATTGTATAAACGCAATAGAATAACATGAATTGTAATCACTTTTCATTATTTCAGGAGGGTTTCCTATAATATCACGGCAGTGTGCAAAAAAGTGTAACAGGATAAAGAGCCATCAATCCATTCAAATGAACATAGACTAGAGCAATTGGGGGAAAAGGGTTCATCAATTGACACACATCAAAGCAGTCACAATCCACAATCATAGAAAGCTAAGTGCAATTTCTACTATTCAACAATTACTAATTAATGAGTAAAAAAATAGAAACCATTTTGGCAAAACAATTGTGCCCTAATAACTTTCCATCCGAACCCTTACATGTATCCCCATTTCATAGTTCAGTCACTTCACTGTATTGCTTAAATTCACAATCCACAGTTTGTGTTAACAAATTGCTTCGTTCCATGAGAGAATTACCCTAGATTATTCAACCATATAACTTGGTTCTGATGAAAAGTATATGATGTAGCTCAAACAAGTAAAGCAAGAGTATGATATATAAATAGAAGAAGCAGCGAATACCAATTACAATAAAAATCAATAAAAAATGAAAATGATTAGGAAAAGAGAGATAGTGAGAGATAAAAGAAAAAGAACCTTTTCTCGCCGCCGGTGTAATACTCCTGAGGGCCATCGGAATCGCTGTCGGAATCAGCAGATGGTCGGTTCAGATCGGAGAGAGTGCGAATTCTTCCCGCTCGACTGGTGGATGCCTTCTTGTTGTCCCGCGACGCCATTGATTTGAGCACTGACAACACCGATAGACAACAACGGGAGAGAGTAAGAGAGAGAAAGAGCAATATCTTGCGATTTTAGTACTAAGTATTATATGTTCAATAATAAAGAGACAAATTCTGAGGTACATGTGGGATCGATACGTAAAAAATGGTTCAAAACTCCAATCAAGCCAAATATTGCCTTATGGTTACAAGTTTATGATTTAAATCAATAATATATTAATAAATCTTAAATAAATTTGCAAATATAGATGTTTTTTAAAGCTAAGAATTTTGGAACTTGTTTGATTTTAAATAGTGATTATCACTTTATCTACATATCTAAAAACTATATTTAATTTTTTTTTTAAATTTTTCTCTCTAATTGATATAATATGAATTGTTATCTTTGATTTATTTAAATTTTCTGTTTAATTTATTAACAATAGTATTTGAATTATATATGTCATATTTAGCTAATCATATTTAAAAATATAAATTTAATTAAGTAATTGTTTAATTCAATTTATCGTTAAAATTGTTGTTAATCAACTACTTGATTATCCACTGCATTTGACTATCCACAATTTTGAATTTGTTCCTAAATGTAGAATCCTTTTAGATTTTTCTTTGTACTCTTTTATTAGATCTCTCTCAACTTTTCAACTCCATTAATAATTTCTTTATTAATCTATCTATAATTATTTTATGTCTTATTTTTTGCAATTTATAATATGTATTATATTAAAAACATAAATTAGTTCTTTTCAAAAATAAATTAATAAAATAATTAAAATTGTCAATAATTTAATACTACGATTAATTTTTTTATCTATAGACAAAATGATAAATATACTACCAAAAACTCTCACACAACCTAACAACATTTGCCAGATAATTTAAAGACAATTCTGCAATGAACTTTATTAATTCATGAAATTTAGTTAAAATAGTCTTAATTATATATAGGAACCGAGGTAATATTAAGTTGAATAGAGACCCCAAAAATATGGCAGCACCACGTCAATGGTTTGATGGTATCTCATTTGAGTTGGGCATAAACGAAAACCTTTGAGGATATGTCATTTCTAATTGTTAAAGATTCACTTGATAAGATCAACCTTGCCCAGCCCAAGATAATTTGTATACATGTGAAGTGAACTTTTACTATGATGATGATGATGATGATGACACCACAACAAACGAAAGAGGGTCGATGAATGAGATCAAAAGTGAAACATCTACACACAAGTTCAAGCACCATTTTGATCTCAAAAAGTTTCTAATGAAATTTGTATCTCCGGTGAATGTGTATTATGGTGTTGAAGAAGCCAATAAATCCAACAAACTAAAGAATTTATGTAAAGAAGTCATTGAACCATATGAGAGTAGCATTTTTTGACTTGAACAAAGGCGACTTTGATCTGAATAAATTTTGAGATGAAAGACTGAAATTTAGTTTTGAGAGTATATAACCGAATAAAGGGCTCACATCATGTTGAAGACTTCAAGGTTTACGTGGAACTTTTTACGTGAAAACTTGAATTTAAAAAATGTTATATTTTGTGATTGAGATATTAGGGATTGAATTCTCTAATATTTCAATCATTTCACAATTAAAATTTATTGAGTTCTATTTATAATTTTTTTTATTAATTAAGCTTCTATTTATATATTTTTTAAGTCGTAAACCTAATAAATTTTAATAGTAATATAGTGAACATGATTTCCTCATTTTTGATTGAAACATTAAATAATTAAATTTATAAATTAATGAATATATTTTCTTCTGAATGAATCTCATAGCATGTTGTTATTTTGGTTATACACAGAAAATTATTGAGTGTATTAATTTTTATGATAAAATGAATTTATTTATTAAAATGTTTTTATAAAAAAATAGTATGTATAGTAGTTTGGTGGATTGAATTCATACGTTAAATAGAAGTATATTAATGAAAAAGAAATATATGTAATAATGTTTCATTAGTAATTTAAAGCAACATAATACCACACAATCTAACATTACAAATGAGACATGTTATTAGAAACTCGGTGAATATTTTAACAGTAAAAAATAAATTGTTAAATATATTTTTAATTTTTACAAATTTTTAATTTTAATTTATATAAAATAAAAATATAATTTTTAGTTGGTATACAATTATTATATATGCAATTTTAGTCTCGTTATTAATAAAACATATATTTTTGAATGAATTTTTTTCAAGCATATTTACAACAATATAAAAAATTTATCCACAAAGAATGAGTTCAAATTCTAATTTTTAGATCTATATTTTCATTACTTTTTTCTTTTAGTTTTTTATATTTAAAAAGTTCATATTTAATTCATCCAACTTTAAAAAATTCTAAATTTTGTGAAAGAATTTTTTACAGTGTTCTAACATGCTTGAAAG
>JBBPBR010000001.1:5871878-5883328 GCA_037974775.1 Cicer pinnatifidum
GACCTATTTTATAAAATGAAGTGTACACATGGCATCCTCTAAATAATCTTGATCTCTATTTCATTTAGCATTAAATGCATTTTACAAATTATGGAAATTAAAAATATTCTACAACCATGTAATTTTTAGTATTAAATGCTATCAAAAAATTAATTTAATTAATAAAATAAATAAATTGCCTGAAAATATAAATTGATTGAATAATGATTGAAAAATAACTATTACAAATTTTTAGTATTAAATGCTATCACAAAAATTAATTTAATTAATAAAATAAATAAATTGCCTGAAAATATAAATTGATTGAATAGTAATTGAAAATAACTATTACAAAGGTTGGCTAAAGTCTTAACCTACATTTGAATATAGTTAACATCTTTTCGGCCTACCCTTTTTCTAAGGTAATATTTATAATATATAAGATAGTATTTAGATTATTTTTTGAGCTCTATGAATATTTAAAGTGTGATGCATTGTTAGATTATTTTTTGAGCTCTATGAATATTTAAAGCGTGATGCATTGTATTACATATGAGGACCAAAGTATTTCAAATTTTGCCACAAAAAATAAAACACCAGTCCCAAAATTTTGTGGAACTTTATTTTAGAATATATCATTTTAAAAGATTATTTTAATATGCCTACTATCTCAATTAAGCGCCAAAATATTTTAATTTTACACGCTAAAAACTTCATTTTCAAATTGGAATTTCTTAACTGTATATTTTTTTATTTGGTAAGTTGTATCCCCTTTTAGAGAAATTTTAACTATTTTTTAATAATTATTTTAATTTAAAATATAATAAATTAATTATGTTACAATGTTAATTAAGTTATAACGTGTAAAAAAACATATAAATGATATTATTTAAAATTAAAAAAAAAAAAACTTATTATAAATGTTAGCTAGAGAGATAGAAGAGTCCAATGCACCCTTGAACATGGAGTTAATGGACTCAATAATGTTTGGTTTCAGACGACTCCAATATTGACCATGATCATTTGCTTGAGTCTATTTTTCTATAAAGATATTGTCAATCTAACTCAAAACCTCTAGGTTAATCATACGATGCTTTCATTATGGTAATGTCTAAAGGATAGTTCTTTCAATGTGTATCCTAAATAGATAAAAGAAAAAATTGTCATATCTATTGTAGATAAAGTTGGTGCACTATATGCACCACATGGATTGAGATGGGAGCATACAATTGTACTCTTCATAAATGGTTTTAGATCAAAACCATCCTTCACCGTTGGTGTACTATGACCACTAACATGTAGACCTCTAAAACCCTTCCAACATTCAATTCGTATTCACATTGAGATTTTCATTCACATAAAGGGTATGCATGTTTTGAATTCAACAAATAGCAGTAAAAGACTGTCGTTGACAATCTCTTGCATAAAGTAATGAGAAAATGGTTTATCATTTTTGTACACACAATACACGGTCCAATTTCCACCACCCTTTGCGATTAAACAAATAGAGTGGAAATCAGATCTTGTCTCCAAATGCATGGTAGAAATTGGGCCTTGATCTTCAAATAGCACATTATGTACTTACATTACTTATATGAAAAATAAAAGGTTAATGACATACTTTTTAAAATAAAATAAAAAAGTTAATCAGTTTAATGAACTATCAACCAAATTCAATAAAAGGCCGGAAGTGGCAAATGACTGGGCCTAGATATAATTGGGCTTATAAAAAAAGCCCATGCCAAGGATAAATTCAGAATTCTTTTTCTCATACCCATCTGCAAATTCAAAATTAAAATTTTATGAAATATACTTTTTTTAAAAAAAATTATAATGTATAAAACTCAGATGTATACTTTTTCTAATTTTGAAATTAAGTTAAATTTCAAAATTGCAAGTCAAATTTTAAAGTTTACAGAATATAGAGTACATTAATGAAAAATAAAAAATATATAATAAGTAAAAAAATTAAAATTTAAGATTATTTTTGTTTGTTTAAATATAAAAAAAAAAATACAATTTGAATAGTTTGATCTAATAATAAAAAAACAAATGTTAAATTGGTAGATCTATTACTGCCATTGAAGAGGACTTAATGAAACTCTTTTGTAAGAGATCTGTAAACTTTAAAATTTTCTCTACATATACTAAGATACCATTCTCTCACTTTATATTTATTTTAATAATATATAAGTCAAATGAGAGAACTATTAAGATAAAAGGATATAAATCTTGAACATACAAATTAGTCCTTGATCTTCAAATAGCACGTTAAGTGTCAATCCATTTTCTAGAAAATTGAGGAATATTTTCTATCGCTTTCAAAAGAGTGGTGAAAAAAGAATCATGGGATATCATATGTTATGCGGCCAAGGATGAATAAGAGAGCAAGAAAAATAAAAACTCCAACATGTCTTATCATACAATATCAATACAACTAGATATAAAATAAAATATCCAATGTTACTATTGCATTCAGAAGTTGAGATTTAAACACGAACCATTACATAACCTCTCTTTAGTTTTGTGGTGAAAGAATTCTTTTCGAATGATTTATTTTATAAAATTAGTTATAGTTAAAAGTAAATTTAACAATAATTTTAAGATTGAAAATTAATTGTGAATACAAAACTTACATATTTTAACTTTTAAATTAAATTAATTTTACTCAACATATCTAAATAAGTCAAAATTAATTGTACTATACTAAAATCAAATTATATCATCTAAAAGTAAAATAGCACAGTAACTGAAGTAGCCTCAGAATTCATTTATTTCAGATATCAACAGCAATTATGCCCTTTAGTAAAAGCTCTCATAAGTCTGATCAAAGCTAATATTGAACTACCTTTCCCTTTTCAAAAACAAAAAACTACCTTTCCTAAACAAATACAGTTTCCTTTACTTGCAATCCAATTAAAGGTTACACTTACAATTACAACATAGTACAATGAATTGGAAGAGCAAAAAAGTTTGATTTTTCGAGGACACATTTTAACAAACACCTCTTTCTTTTCATTCCCAAAAGCAAATGCTCTGCCCCTTACCCATATCTCCGCAATACATCATTCTTTGCAAGAAAAATATGTTTCTAAATAACCGTTTTTTTTATTTAAAATGTAAACACTATTTGTCCTGCGATACCATATACTCATTTTAAATTTAGATAAAAAATTAATATAACATTAAGTATTAATTTGTTAATAATAATATTAGTTATTTATTGAAAAAAATATATAAAATAATAAAAATTAAAGACATTATATAAATAAATAATATCAAAAGTGGCAAATTTTATTAGATATCTTGTTATGTATAAAAAATAACAATTAAAAAGAAACGTGAAAGTAATTTAATAAATGCATCCTGATAAAGCATTTTAGATTACACAAGAGGTGTACAACATACAGAATATCTGTACATGGCGAAATCAAATATACACTAATTTTTTTTTTCCAACAATATGTACTAAATCCTAAGACGTACAAATTACAAACAGGGCAAAAATAAATTGAGAAAATAAACATAGATAACTTTATTTATGTATAAGAAAAATTAAAAATATACCAAGAAGAAAAATTAAAACAAAAAAAATCCCAAAAAGGTTAACTAATTAAAGAGAAACCAAAAGAAGAAAAAGTAGTACTAGTAGTAAATAATTACACAAAGTGTGGTGCGGTTAAAAAAGTAAACTAGTGAGAAGTTACTATGCTTTTTTTGGTGAAGAGGTTACGTAGATTAAAAAGATTACCGCCACTTCCTTCATCGTGATGACACTCACCACCGTTATTACCACGGACATCAGCGCCACCGTTCGCGGCGGCGACGCTACTTACACCTACAGCCCCATTCTCGTCACTTCTGCAGCTCAAATGATGTCTATAACCAATACACATGGGAACATTCAGATTCAAAACCCTAGCTTTCGCTCCGCCGCCGGGAACCACCTTGCTCCGACGACTGGCGGCGGTTTCTCTCTTTAACGCTTTCTCGATATTTGTCGTTTGATGATGCTCAGAGTTTTTGGAACCGCCGCGGCGAACCTGCCAGACTGGACTGCTCCTACCGACATGGACTCCAGCCCGACCCGGACTACTCGGCCATTTCTTCGACTTTGAATCTCCGGTAGAGTTGCTCCGGGAACAAGGCGCGCTGTTTACTTTTCGGGTTACCGAAGCTCCGGGAAACAATTTGGGTCGGGTACCCGTATTCCCAGCGGACCTGCTTCGTGAAAATGGCCATATATTGATGTTTAACTCTGCAGAACTTGAACCGCTTCCGTTTTTCCTCTCTTTCTTCTTGTTCTTCTTCTCTTTCTCTTTATCTTTCTCTTCGGTGTTGTTGATGTTGTTTTCTGTGTTTTTTTTCTCACCTTTTCGGAAAATATCTTTCCATCGCTTGGACGATGAGAAAGTGGAAGAAGAAGAAGAAGAATCTGTTATAGCTGGTGAAGATTCGGGTTGAGGATCCGGATCCGGGTCGTGGATGAATGGGTCTATTTTGGGTGTTTGTTGTGGTGGGTCGGATTTATTTGTGGTGGATAGAAGGTGGAGTGGAAGGAGGACACCGTCGACGAAAAGCTCATCAGCAGTGAGAAGATTTGGTTGTGGAAAAGATGGGTTTCGGAGCATCCAAAACTCGAATTCGGGTGAATTGCAATTTGTTCTTTTGGCGCTGCTACTTGGTGACAATAGTTGAGGCTCCATGGATATTGAAATGAGATATAGAGAAAAGGAAAAAGGGTAAGTTTTTAATAGAGTTTTGTGAAGGTGGATTGGGTGGTTGAAGTTTAGAGAGAAAAATGAAAATGACTTAACAAAAGCATTTAAAGAAAACAGGAATGAATAAAAAGAGGAATGGGATTTTATTGATTTTTAAGAGTGGAAGTTGGGTAAGGTTTGGGGGTCCATTATGCTCCACAAAGATGGAATTGGAAGAAGAGCATGTGCCTTACAATTACATTACAAATTGGGTATTTGAGAAAAGATAATTTGTGGAGTTTTATTAGAGATAACTATTTACTTGGTTTTGATGTGTGTATGGTTATGGTATGTTTAATCATCTCATTATGCAGCTTTATGCGTGGCTATGTTCACCAATCACATCGTTTAAGACAAAAGATAATGGTGGATATGTGTGTGTGGGGTGCACATGGTTGGAGAGATTCATATGCTTGTGTTATCAATTAATTAGGATTAGGTACTGTACTACAGATTTTAAAGTTACTTCTACCTGTAATACAATATTAAAAAGCTGTGATCAAGAACTGGAACTGGAATACTTGTACAAAGAAAAACTGGAATGCCATCAAATAAAACTTAATTAGAAGAGTTTAATTTCTATGTAGAATAGTAATTACAAGTATATTATGAGATAATTTAATTTTCATATATTAATTGAGATATAAAACATATATAGTTGACACATTATAATCGGTCATCTATGCGATTTTATGGATAATTATAAAAAAAATTAAACATCACTGATAATCTAAGAGTTGTATAACTTGTATTACACTATAAATTAAATTTATTGTGATTGTGAAGAGTAGCTATCCCATGGAGTTGACTCAATTAAATAAAATATTACATTAAATTTTTATATTTAAATGTTCTTATATTTCTATTTGTAATAGTAAGTGTCACTCTTAATAAACATTTATAAAACTCAATTTGTCATTAATGTGAGATTAAGTTTTTTTCAATTGAAATATTCAATAAAAAATATTACATTTTAATCACTACCTTATATTTACTCTTAAAAGAATCAAAATATTTTAAAGAGATTAATTTTTATATATTAAAACATAAAAAATTTATTATAATCAATTATACTAATGATTTTACATTGTGGATACATATAAATGAAATTGTAGTTTAAATAAATAAATGAAACTTGTGAAAGTATTATGTGGAGTCCATGGTGATTTCTTCTACTTTTTTGTTGAAAGAATAAATGATGATTTCATTATGCAATTTAAATATATTACACTTGGCAGATTTGTGTGAGTACTTTGTGTATAGAATTAGAATGATGGAATTATAACGCTGACCTTAACAAAAACGTCAATGACGACTTAAACAATACACCGCCTTCTTAGGTTTCACTACAAAAACAAACATTAATTCAGTGTGAACTCGAAAGGTTGACGTTGACACATATTATTGAATAGGATTGGTCATTGGTGTGTGTTCTCTCAGGAAGGTTTAATATTATAATTAAAACAACAATCATTCAAGGATAAATAACAAATGATTAACTAAGTTCACACGTATTGATAATAAATAAAAAAGTATTTATTTATATTAATAGTTATTATTCATTTTTTAAATATTTTTTAAAATAAATCATGTCTATACTCATCCCTTAATTAATTAAATAAAGATAAATGTATAATTGATCAATTGTTATTATTGAATATATAACTGATCAATTGTTAATTGCATTTATTTTAAAATTTTACAAAAGCAAATAAATAAATATCTTAAAATACTATACTTAAAAAATAAATAACATAGTATAATATTGTCACCGATCATTCTAATATTCATTATAATTTTGAAATTTAAACTTAAGTCATTTTCATCTTTTAAATTTGATATTATTAAATTGATTTTGACAATCAATTTCAATTGTAAAAATCGTACACATAATCTTAACCGAAAGATTTTTAAACTTAAATATCATGATCAATGTGGTTGAATTACATGTTACACAAAGTCTTGTTAGATATTTTCTAATCACACCTCCGCAACAACTATATTTCCCCTCTCCCGTGGCTGTGTTTGGGAGCTTGGAGGATAAAGGAAGAGATATTTTTTAGGGCAGCATAAATATTACTCATAAGTATTTTTATTTTTATTTTTATCTTTTTGTTAAATATATTCTTTCAAAATTTTGAGATATTATTCTATCTTTCAATTCCTTCTCTCCCCTCCATCAGATCTCCATTTTTCCTTCCCAACTATTATGCTCCATTTATTTTGTGAAATATTTTATTTTTTTATTTTTAAAATATATATTTATTTTATTTTAATGAAAGAATTTTGAATTAAAAACTTATTATAAAAATAAAATGAATTACAAGTTAATGAAGATGCATTTAAAAAAATATTTAAAAAAATTAACATTTTTCAATATTTTTAAAAATATAAACAATTATTTACTTTAAAAATTTCTTAACGACTTATTAACAAATAAAATAAAGATACATTTAAAAAAATAAAAACACAGATATTTTGACAAAAATAAACGGACCTTAAATAATCGATCTACAATTAGCCTTTACACAATTCATACGTGGGGTTGCACCTTCACATTAATATTAGGTTTCAAACGCACTTCAAACTGATTTTTTTATAGAAAATTGAACAAATCTCAAATTTTATAACGAAACCCATTGGTTCCTATAATTCCACATGTACTGAATAATAACACCAAGCCTGCATATAGATCGTTGTTTTACTAAGATAGTCTCAATTCCATATTCCCTCACAAGTCACAAGCTACCAAATTGAGTCATGTGGTAACTAATTTCATTTACCAAAACTTCAATTTTGTTGTATCAAAGCCTTGAAATAAAAGTTAGCAAATAGTACAAAAGTCAAAATAATAGTTAACATTAATTTAAAGTTGTAAGATCATATTATACTGTTCATTGTAACAAAAAATGATCGTATTTTCATTATTAAGAATTGACTAATTAGAAAAGGGAGATTACTTTAGATTATGGATTTATCTAACACAATCATTTTTACTTTTTGACCTAATTTTGAGATTCAATCTAGTTTGATTTGAAATAAGGAATTAAGGATCATGTGGTCCATATACTATCGGATTGTGATTGTTAAGTGAAATATAATCTTCTCATAAAATAATAATAATAATAATAATAATAATAATAATAATAATAATAATAATAATAATAATAATAAATAACAATTGCATATTATTTTTAGACTATCCTTTATATACTGTTGATAAATATTTAAAGATAATTTAGTAACAAGTATCAATTCAAATCAACACATTGCAAAAAAGTGGTTGAACTTAATAAACTTTAATTGAGCTCTAAAATAATTATTGATTTTATTTATCTTATGACTTAAATCTTCTATAAATCAAAGTTTATGAAATATACAATACAATATTATGGGGATGAAATGCAATATTTTTTTTTTGAAACAGTGACTTATTCATCACTCCAACTACTTTGAACCATCAAACCAATTAATGAGTCGGTATGAAATACAAATCTCTAATATCTAAATATGCTATCATCAATACAATGGTACGATGAAAAATTGGACACGAGGCTACATAATTTGTGAGTGTTGACTTTAGCCTCTATTATTACACATGATGCTCTGCTCAATAGCTTCATTTTCATTTTCAATTTTAATCACATGTCATCAAGAGTATTTATTTTTGGCTTGTTGCTCTTTTAAACCACTCATCACTGCCTTTTAAAGATGTCTTAATTACATATTAATCATCAACTACTAGCTAGTTTTTATTTATTTTTTACAGGGGAGCTACTAGCTAGTTAAATTCTCATTTTCCGTACAAGAAAAAAAGTGTAGCTCAATAAGCCTTGAAGATCCGTTTTTCAAATTTTCTTTGTAGATTTTTTTATTTTTATTATTATTTGGGTTTGATTCACGAACATAAGATTATTTTTTAAATAACAGATATCATTAAATAGTTGTTAGTTTTGTTATAGTGAGAAGTTGTATATGTGACATTTTTATCACTTTAACCATTACAAAAGCAACTTATGTTATTTATAAGGTTTCTCTATCAATTTTTTGCTAAAAGGTTATTGACAATCTTCAATAATATATAATGATAAACATTTATTATATTTTTTTGCAATTTTTTAGAATATAAATTATTAAATTCAACTAAAAGAGAAAATAGATAAATTTTATATATATACTATAATCAGCAATAACAATTAAATATGACTATTATTATTAAAAAAAATAATTGTGGAAGAAAAAATAGTTATTAATAAATACAGCATTAATAATTATTTTGCAATTATATCATATGAGATTTGAATTATATCCTTTAAATTTATAAAGTTAAACTATAATCGGTTGACACCTCATGCACTAAATACAACTGATTAATTATTAAAGATATTGATACATTGTTGGTCACATTGTTTATTCTCTATCAAACATGAAAACATGAGAATAAAATAAATATTTGGATTCTTTAATGTCATATATTTTAAAGACGACTAAGATATCTTAATTTCAAAATAAAGTTGAGTGAAAATTTTGAAATGAAATTTGAAATTTGCACAATCACATCAAATGATATTTAAGATTCTGGCATTAGAAAATCATTATAGTTGGGGGGCATGATGAAAGGGTGGAAAAAAAGTTAAGGACAACATCAGTTTTTGACGAGTATTACTGTTGATTGTAAGTGGAAAGAAGAGCCCAATGATAAACGGGCTGCAACCGAAGCCCATTTTAATAACAACCGATAGGGTCCGGGCTTGTTGACAACGATTGTGGGCCCCAACGAAAGGACACTACGTACAAATGGCTATAGGCTAGTTTGGCTTGTTCCCTGTGGGGACCACGAATATTGAAAAATGAACACCCCAAAATGAAAAGAAACGGAGTTGAGAATGTTAATGGCGTTTGGTTGGAGGCAAAATGATATGGGCATGTGTGAGGCCAAAATAAAACATTAATTCATCAATTAATATGGTCCCACTTTAAATACAGCCTATCTATTCTTTTGTTATCATCACCATTTTGGTTATGTAACTGAGAAGTGATAATTGATATTACTAGCTAGCTTTTGTTATATGATGCTAAAATTTAACTATTGTCCACACACATAGCTTGACCCATAAATTATGATAGACAATTTATTGTTGTCCTTCTTTTTACAATTTTTCATAAATATAATATAATCAAATTTTATCACCATTCAATGAAGTGTGGCCTGACTTCTATTGAATTGGTTGGCGATAGGGGTGTTAAAAAAATTGAAAATTGAACTAAATTATTTAATTAAACTGAATTGAATTATTTTTGAATTGAATTAATTTATAAAAATGGAGAATTAAATTATTTTCAAATTGATTTTTTAAAAATATAATTAAATTGAATTGATTTTCAATTTAAAAAAATCGAACCGAAATCGATTTTCAGTTCAAAAAATCTGAACTGAATCGATTTTAGGTTCAAAAAACTAGACCAAATTTGTTTAGAAGTAATTAGGGATAAATATGTAAAATTTGACCGATATAAACACAAAAACTAAGTTAAACCAGTTCAATTCAATTAAAATTAATAAACTAGTTTACTAGTTTATAAAATAGTCCGGTTTGGTTTTTAAACTAAAAATCGATTCGGTTCAGTTTTTCAAACTGAAAATCAATTCGGTTCAATTTTCAAACACCTCTAATTCAAAATTAAACTTTGACCACTTCTAATTAGATATATGAGTCTCATTAACTGTAGTATGTAACGAAGGGTTACTATCTTTCTAGTAATTTGTTAGAGCTTTTCTTTTATTCTTTTAAAAAATATGAATAATCTTTAAAGTGTATATTTATTTATTTATTAAGTGTTATAAGTTTGCTAATATATACTTTTGTTGTTATAATTTTAAACACAATCAAATAAAACTATAGCAAGGTTTAAAAAGTGTATTAATAAATAAAAGTTCAAATAAATAAAAGTTTAAATTCTTGATGAAATAATTATTTATTAGACTTTACTTATTTCTCAACTAAATTATGAATTATTAAAGTTTGTTTACTTTAAGAGACACAAGGTTAAGGATTAATATTTTATTCAAAACCAAATAGGTGTATCAATCTTAATCTACTTTTAGTAGTACAATATTTATTTTTATTTTGTATTTTGCTCACTTATATACTCATATTTTGCTAGCACGAAGTTTTTTTACACAGATTAAAAAGTCATTTAATAATTGATGTTTATTTTTATCAAAATATTTTTATATTTACACAAATTATCAGCTTTCAATGTGATGTCTATGAATATCTATTTAAACATTTTTTTTAAAAACAAATTATTTTAATGATATTAATGTATAACTGAAAGCCAAAGGTACTAAATCAATCATTGTTGAATTTTTTAGAAGAAAAACTACTAATTTTGTATGGGTGAAATATGTTTTATTCATTTATTGTTTTCCTGAACAACTAGAACATGCATACCTTTTGGATATTTAATCTAAGGGTGTGGGAAATCCAATTTTCAAAGGAGGAGGATATTTTTTCAGTTTTTGGATAAATACAGCACTCCAATTTTTCATTTCTAAAAATCCAGTTCTATGTCAACAAAATCAACTTAAAAACACATTCTTATTAAAATCTAGTCTAAATTTATCTAGTCTCTTAACTTAATTTCAGGTAACGTTTTTTTTTTTTAGTTGGTCTTTTATTTTAATTTTAAGTGATAATTTGATATTTT
>JBBPBR010000001.1:5883596-5894219 GCA_037974775.1 Cicer pinnatifidum
TTATGTTTGAAAAATTTGATGATTTTTTTTGAATTTTGGTAAAAAAAAGACAACATTGTTGATATTTTAAAACATAAAATATCAAATTGTCACTTAAAATTAAAATAAAAGACCAACTCAAAAAAAAAATATGATTAAAACGTTATCTGAAATTAAATTAAGGAATTGCAGATATAATTTAGCCTAAGATTTATTTATTTTATAATGTAATTATTAAGATTTCAATTTTGAAAAGAACCATCACACAAAAATATATGTTAGATCAAAGAACTCCCTTTTTGGTGTCAACGTTATTCAAAAATCATATTAGCCTTGATTACACCAACTCCAAACAACAACAAAGACAAGCAAAAAAGACAAAAATATTGGAATTTAGTTCCTGATACAAAGTAAAGAGATCTTTCAGATTTTATTTTTCATAAAAAACATCTTAACTAATCAATAGTGCTAATGAGAAACAAAAAAAATAAACTTTTATTATCAATTGCTAGGCAGCCTGTCAGTCAGTGAGCAACACCTTAGATGATTATTGCTGGTCCTGTTCTTTAAAGCTTGGTTTAGTGCCTTAATATTTAATTAATTAATTAATCAATATAGTTACTTCAAATGTAATCATATATATAGCTGAAGTTCTAATCACTTTCCTTTGTTCCCTTCCCTCCACACAATTAGGTACTCATATGAGGAAAAAGAGAACAAAGACAAACTTCAAGAATTTATCACTTACCAAAAATCCACAATGGATCTTGTAAGAGATTAGTATAATCTGAACATTTGAGTGAGTTGTAGAGATACAAAGGTGAACATATTAGGATAATCTAGTTCCTAAACTTTCGGCTTCCTAGTTTTAAACTAAAATTATTTAAACTACTCAAAGAAATTTTTATAGCACATCAGTCAATTAAACATCAATAGGTATATTTGGCCTTTAAATAAATAGTTTAATGAATTTTTATATAATTTTATTTTTGCATCATTTATATAATTATAATATTTAAATATTAATATTTATAAAAAATATCCATGAAATACAATTTAATTTTTTTTTCTTCTAAATTTTGATTAGTCATAGTAATGAATATTAAATATTTTTACGATAAAATATAAAAAGCTAATATGATATTTATAAACAAAGAAATTATATTTTTTCAATAAGATGATATTTTTATAAAATACAAAATTAATAAATAACGATATATTAAAATCCTTCTATTTTTGAATGTAATGCATTAAGTCTCCTTAATAAAATATACAATAGTGATGTAGCTCTGCACATGATTGGTGAAAGGTGATTGAATATGATACTCAACCAAATTCGAAGGTACGAAAGTGTACACCAATTAAAAACTCAGTCGACCTCTCTTTGTCTTTTATTGATTTGTCCGCCAATCTCTACTCACCCATTTGAACTTCAAACTAGAAATGATCACTTTTTTTTTAATCAATTATCATTATTTGCTTTTGTCCTTTGATCATGCCTTTAAAGTCTCAAGGTAGTTTTACTTTTACCTTTTTACGCTAAGGTATATGAAATTCTAACTTTGCCATAATCACTAGTATGAATTTATAATAAATGGGAGGCATATTTATATATATTAACATGAGAAATTATAATTTATCAAAGTAACAATAATTATTTCTTAAAATATTTAACTGTATTTTTTTGAAGCTGCAAGGTCATGGCAAAATAATATTTCTTAGACTAATGGGAGGTGTATATGAACCTCCCTCAAAATTATGTAATTCTAGAGTATTCTACTACTAATGCCTATAAATTGAGGCATCACTTTGCTAGAGTGATGGAACACACCAATCAAGTTGGCAAAACCAAATAAGAAACTTTCAGAGTGATTCTGAGACATTCAGTCATATGTAGGAGTAGCACTTCATGATCAACCGTATGCAGTTGAACCCAACAATTACATAGCGTGGTAAGTGGAACTGTCCAAATATTGCATAAGTGCGTAACATGTGAAAGAACAAGCTATGCATATCCATAAGTATATAAACTGAGGCATGCAATTTCTTCCATTGAAAAAAGTGGTGGTCCTTTTCAGTTCTCAATATTCAAACTCAAAGCAAGAGTGGCACAATACATCACTCAATAAGTCAATTTCGTGTAAAAGGAAAGAAAAATAAGCGAAATAATGGAAAAGCAGATAGATGAATTAAATGCTTGTGTAATTTTTATTAGCTTCCATAGTATCACGGCTAGCTATCACATAGGACATAAACCATTTCCCAATTTAACACCATATTGGTGAGACATATAAATTAGGACATGTGCATGGATCAATAAATTCCACTACACGTTTATTTGAGTCACAACAATACCAAAATTTTAACAAACCTTAGTCATCAATATTTTTTAGTATCATTTAGTGAACGTTATTGCAACTGGAACGATAATTTTAAGGTTTTTTATTTCTTCACAATCGCGTGACTATTTTTGTAATGTTAAAAATTATGACTCGACAACTATGACTTAAAACTTTGGTCACAACTCATAAACCTTTCAAGTTAAACAAATTTGATGGTCATGTAAAAGACTAAAGGTACTCAGTAAAAAAATTATATCGATAAACAAATAGTTGATTATCTCCATAAAGACGGTGTTTCAACGACACAATTATTATTCTATGATATATTGGTCTTTACTTGTCCATCACTTTGTGTCTAATGTCATCAACATAATATCATACTTTATTCCTCTTCTTTTAATTCGGATAACATCTCCCTTAATTAAACGAAATTCACTTGGACTGTCATGTTTCGATCAATCAAAAACCTAGTCGACAACATAGGCAAGTGACATTTGAAGGCCAAACACATTGTCTTTTGTTCTGCAACCATAATGTAAATTCCCGGCCATTTTGTATTTGTACTCAAACATTTAAGTTGTGTATCATAAACGTTAATACACTTGATGCATGCTTTCATGCAAAGTTATACGTAATATTCATTCTTTACTAGATCTATGTGTTTGTATATGTATGTATGAAATAATATTTAGATTAGAGAAGGAAAGCGAAATGTGTGTCTTCATGTACAAGTAATCACAAACAAAATTCATGAAGTGTATGGTTGATTAGTGTTGGAAATGATGTTGCAACTTAACCATTAAGTGTTGAAAGTTAGAATTTGTGTTGCGTGAATTGAAAAATGTAGAAGTTCTATATAGAAGGGATATCACAAACTGGTAGGATGTATAAGGTAGATTTATGACCTATGGGGTGTGCTTTAAGGGACACTCAATTTTGTGAAGAGAAGAAAACGCATTAATACTAACCATCATGTTTGGCTTGATTTTGACTAAAGTGGTATACTTTTACTTTTTCTACAGTAAATTATTTTTCAAATAGTTTTTCGAAACTCAAAAACAACAATTTTAAGACGATTCTATTTGTCATGTCTACTGAATAAATTATTGGACCTGGTTCTACTGCTTTTAATTTCAATAAACCATTTTGATTTGAGGGATGTCATTTCAAATAATGACAACAAAAGATTCTATTTTTTTAACTATGAAAAATATTGTTAACGTTGTGAAGTATGACATTTCAGTGGTTTCAAAAATAACTGAACAATCATAAAATAATAAGAAAGTTGTTGAATTAACCCTATGGGAGAATACTGATTTCATATATAAGAATTATATTCTTAATGTACTTGTTGATGATCTGTATGATTACTACATTTTCGGAAATACTGTTAGTGATGTTTGAGATACTCAGAAGAAGAAATATGATATCGAGGAAGCTGTGGCTAAAAAGTTTGTTGTGAGTCGCGACCTTAAGTATCATATGACTTATGACATATTTGTGGAGGCTCAATCCCATGAAATTCAAAAAATAGTTCATGAAATCATCTTTGAAGGTATGACTTTAGATGAACAATTTCAAATTGATGTTATTATTGACAAATTGCCCCTACTTGGAAAAATTTCAAAAATTCTCTCAAAAATTAAACAAAAGAGTTTTCACTAGAAAGTCTAATAATTCGTCTCCGGATTAAGGAAGATTCTTGGAAGTTAGACCAGACATATGTAGTGCAAGTTTTTTCAAACAACAAGAAGAAATTCATCGGTATGGTTCTAAATCTATCTAGAAAACCACTAAAAAGTAATAACCACAATATAAAGAACCATAACAAAAATCGGAACCCTCCAAATGCCCCCAATTGTGAAACATCAACCACCTCCTAGAAATGACTCGGACTCACCATCCATCTACTATAAGTGTGAGAAACCAGGTGGTCATATGGCACACAAATGTAGAAATAGACAAAACTTTGCTCAACAAACTAACCTGATTGAAAAGCAATGTGTTGCTATGATTACTGAAATCAACATTGTTGGTGGATTAGATGGATGGTGAATTGACATCGGCGTTTATCGCCATATTTGCTATGATTATGCTATGTTTAAAACATACACTAATGCTGAAGATAAGAGAATGTCGTTGGGAGATTTTCACACCACTAATGTTGTTGGTATTAGAGATTGGAGTTGAAGTTCACATATGAAAAAACTTTGATTATGAAGAATGTGATGCACACTTCAAAGATAATAAGGAAACTAGTTTTTGATTTTCTTCTAAATAAGGCAAGGTTTACTCAGTCTATCTGAACATATTTGTACACCATTACTAAATATAATATTTTTGTTGGGAAAAGGGTACGCCATTGATGATATGTTTTAGTTAAATAATGAAATTAATAAAATATCTCCTTATGCTTACATGTTTAAGTCGGAAGACACCTCTGTTTAAACACAATCTTATAGAAGTGTTTGACATTATTTTAGAAATACTTTTTAAATTCAAGTAAGAGATTATTGAAAATGATGTTAGAACTTAAACATTAAGTGTTGAAAGTTAGAGCTAGTGTTTGTGTGAATCGAAAAAATGTAGAAGTCTCACATATGAGGGACATCACACATTAGTAGTGTTCATAAGATGGATTTATTACATTTAAAATGTGCTCCAAGGTGTACCTAAATTTGTGAAAGAGAGAATGCACTCAAACCAACTATCATGCGTGTGACGCCTCCATTGTCCGTCAATTGGACGTGGTCTAAGCGGTTTATTATTTTTTATTATAAACAAAAAAATTAGTTTGCATTTTTTTTCTCCATGTTTTTCTTATGTCCTTCAGTGAGTTAACAATTAATCCAATCCGTGTTCAACTCCCCTCATTTTTTTGCAACAATTTTGCAAATCCGGTTGGACCGCAATTTCTGCTCCACTTGGTTGCAGAATTCCATTCTATTTAATATGCAAATCACAACAAAACTTTGATTTTTCTTCTTTTTTTTTTTCTTCGTCGTCCCAAATTTTTTGTTTTCCTTTACCAAACTATCTTCTACCTTGCACAATTTTGAATTGTATCGTAAAACATCTTAAAGAGCGACTTAATTCGCAACCTAACCTCGTAGTCACCTTAGAAAGTTGTAGCCATCATAAACATGGAAGTTGTAGTCACAATTGATCAACAACATCTTCCAAATTGTAGTCGCCTTAGAAATTAGAAATAAGTGATCGATCAACTTGAATGTATATATTTGTAAAATCTTATGATTTCCATGGTACATTGTGCCATTTGAGTGTATACAATTTGTAAAAATTCTGAGTTTAGCATTACAATTTTGAAGGTCTTATGTTTGTCATAGTATAATAAGAAAAAATGACAATGTAATTATTTCATTAACTTTCCATTTAACAAACATGAAAAACAAAGTCTGGCCTTTATAATTTTAATGATCGAAATGATGGCGCACTCGTTGATACACAACAGAGATGGATGGCCATCACAAGACTTGGTTATATTTTAATATTTAGTCCTAATAATACTGATCAATGAATAGATTACCAAAAAGACATTAAGTTCTACCCACTTTTAAGACGTTTTGAAGCTAATAGTATCGAGAAAATAGCAACACGTCACCTAACTATGCGATGGTTGTTAAGAACATAGACTGCCAACATAAAATGCAACATCAGAGTTTATTTAATTTTAAAAAATTAACCCACTCATGAACCATTTGCTGGTAAATTTCAAAAGTAAACGGGGAAAAAACCTAGCTAGTACCCGATGAGATCAAAATATATTAGTAAGATCCCACAAAAATGAATTGCCACCATTAAAACAAGGGCGCCATTTATGCCTAAGCTTAAAATCCAGACTCCAAAAGTAGAGTGTGACTAACTGCATCAGATCCTGGGCCAGTGAATTGAATTGGACCTACAATGAAAATCATCACCATGGCAACCGAACTTAATACATAATGTGGATGAACTTGAATTCAACATGAAAGTGTAATTAATTAAAGTCAACTTAACCGTCAAGTTAAACAAAGCAAAAAAAACACAACTTCTCTTAGGTGAAGGTAGCTGATACAAAAGGTAAAAATCAGTAAGTACAAACCTGGACTGACGTAGCAATTCTTCAGGGCCCACTCGTCGCGCAAGGAGGCAAATTTTTTGAAGGGTGCCCCTGAACAATCCAACATGGAATATATTCAGTACGAGGAAAATTATAAGTCACTAGTTTAGTGGAGCATCAAGTCTGATTCATTAAACGTTTACGGAATATACCTTCAAGCTCCACCATTGCCTTCTTGATCACAGGCTTGAATTTACCTGCATAGAAAATTACATATTCATATCCAGAAAAACGATGAAAAAACATCCATATGAAATTAAGAAAGCAACAGCATACCATTCTACGATTTTAAAATAACAAGAAATCATCTAAACAAAAACAATGTGATTATTGATTGTCTAAAATGCATTTGATTAACAATCGGTGTTATATAACCACAGATCAAGTGTCAAAATGTGTACCGTGTCTCCTCTCCACATCCATCAGTGAAGTGAGTGCAGTTCCTCCAACTGTCCACTCTTCAACTGGAGCACATAGGTTCCCAACCTGATCAGATTATAATAATAGCAAAATTGATGAGTTCAATATACGAAACTAACAATTTGAAATCAAAATTAATTATAAATATCAATATGGAAGAAAATGTTAGCTTGATAATTAAAAGATAGACATAAAAATAAGCACAAACCGATGATATTAGACCAGTCTTGCCGCTCTGAAGGAGGGCTCCAGCACCATAACCCAGAGCATAGCAATAATTAGCATCAAAATTAGTTGGCAAACCACATCTCCCTTCATAACTGCATATTTTAAACAAGCCTGGGTAACTAACTACAAGCTCTAACAAATGAAGTAAAACTGGCTAAGATCATATATACAATGCATATGAACAACAGAAATTTTAATCCATATTAATAATCCTGTTATAACAAACTACGTATCTATAACCTCTTTTTGTACCATAGGAATGATACATGGAATTTACAACTTGTAATAATAATATCAAAATTAGATAAAATACCCGAAAAAGTGAGACTGCCCTTTAAATTCTCCTTTATATTTGCCTTCTTGCTTTCTCTTTCCCAACTCAGTTTCAACCATTTCGATAAGCATCTTCTCTGTTTCTATTTTGGCAACCTGGATGTGAATATATAAATGTTAAAATTGATACTGATTCAAATTGTATAAAGGAGACAAGTAAAACATAAGATTGCATTATGCAAATTTAGGTACCTGAACGTTTCCATGTGGATCTCTTTCAAGCATCAATTGTTCTTGAATTGCTTGAGGTAAAAATTCAAAAAGCTCCAAAGACTGATCAGTGAGTTTCTTCTTCCACAAACCATCCTCATCTACAATATCATGAGCAAGAATTTCATTGAGTTCCGCAATAAGTTGCTGGACCTGCAAGTATAACAATAGTACGTACAAATGAGTATATAAAAATGTTTTCATACTGCTCGTACAATGACAGAACCAACAATGCATAATTGCAAGTCCATAAAAAGTGAATATTATTAAGCAGAGTGATGGGCACCTCGGGAATGAAATCAATTAGACCTTCAGGAATGAGAATGACCCCATAATTATAATTATCTTCGGCTCTTTTACAGATAACATCTACAATATAGTCTGTAACATTTTTCAGTGTCAGCTTCTTTGCAGCAACCTGTAATGCATATTTACAGATCAAATCAAATTTTGATAAAGGGCTCCTGACTAAATATAAAACTTCAATTACAACATACACATGGAAGCATTTTGCATTGATTTATAACAAACCTCTTCTCCAATAATAGTAACGTTTGGATGAGTTTGTAGAGCACATTCCAGTGTAATGTGTGAAGCTGCACGTCCCATAAGTCTCACAACTGCAGACAGATGATCATGTGTCATATTTTAAAATCCCAGTGGAATACTAATGAACTCATAACCGTGTGTGGGAGTGGAAGGCAGACAGAGAGAGGGCAATTAAATGGTGAGCAATATGATGTCTAACATCAACCATATGAATTGATGACATGGAGCATCGTTTCTTAAAAAGCAAGTTGCAAATTATTTAGGAATTCAACAAAGGAATCTCTGAAAAGTATGAAACCTTTTTATATCAATCTAATCTTTGAGGTGAGGGCATAGTTGATATTCATTTTACCAAACAGACTAGATAAGGTGCCATGAAATTAGATAAACTCTTCAACAGCACAAAACATAAGTACAATGACGACTCAGAAGAGTCAATTTAGAAGTGGAAAAAATATTACAATTTACAAGAGAAGTGTTGTACGCTCATATCACAAATCATGAGGACAAGGATGATGTATGATCAAGGGATGTCTCGCTCAAAAGTAGAATGGCTGATATCATACACGGGAAGGGGTAGTAAAGATAAGGATGGTCATAAGCATTTTGTAAATGTTTGCTTTAACACAACCAGATAGTATGTTCCTCATTTAGCTATTGGAATATGGTTTTGTAAACTTGATGGCAGTATTGGCAATCTAAAACAAAAGAACAGAAAAGATGATCCCAGGCCTTCTGATGATACAATAAGAACAAATGATAGCAGTAGTTCTGAAGGGCAAACATTTAAAAAGTAAAGCATTCCATGAAATAAGAAGCAGCAGAAGCAGTTTAGATTATAGGATGTTAACAGCAAGCAATGTCCATGGCGATGCATTAAACATTGATATGTGCAACCTTACAAAGTCTTTAGTTTTTAATTTCTATACAAATAAAAGAGTTTCTCAATATTCTGTACTCACAATGATAATATTTTCCGGTTGATCGAGCATCTATCATAACATTTCCAATCATTTCTGCATATATCTGATCAAATTAATATAAAAATGTGAAAATAAGTCAGATCATGGTCATGATGTCATTTAAATATGCAACATGCATCCAAAAGGGTGTCTGCTATCTAACAAAACTTCGCATTTGGAAAAAATACATTGCTAAATTCATATTTAGGAGTATATTTCGGTGAACAAGTTTATTAATATCATAATGACGCTGTGATAACTTATAAACCAAGCAAAATAAGAGTAGTAGAATATTCATGCCAAACAGAGGAAATAAAACATATTTGAAATAAATGATGATGATTGGAGATCGAAATATTTCATGAAATCTCCACGACTGAAGAAACTACAACACACCCAGTGCTCTCAAAAAAATCCTCATCCTAATAGAATTTGTACTCACTTCCCACAGATAAAAGTGAAAAACTGGTTCTTAGTTCTTACATCTATTCCTTTGCAAATTACTGGTGATCAAAAGACAACTAAATATATGAAATGTTTTTTAAAAAGTATGGACTAGACCAATAAACAGTTACATGTGCACAATAAGACTGAAATGTGTATCTCCAGTCACCTTGCATGCAGTATCAAACCCAAAGCTTGTGGGAACTTCTTTGCATTTCAAATCTCCATCAATGGTTTTAGGGCATCCAAGCACCTGTGTTTTTAAATTTTTGCTCCTGCACAAATCCAAAGTAAAGTATGAAAAAATATTAGTTCAACAAACAGGAAGAAATACATTACATATTCACAAATAGAGTTTTTTCCCCTTCAAATGAATATATCAACTAATTACAGAGTGGTAAAAAAACACTCCTGATTGTAAATGTAAGTTAAAACCAACTTGAAAACTTAAGTCAGCAAACCTGAAGTTCTCAGCAAGGAGGCATGCATTGGTGTTTGAGTCATCTCCACCAATAACAACAAGCCCATCCAAGTCTAGCTTCTTTACTGTTTCTTCAGCTTGTTTAAACTATATCAAGTAAATTAAAATTAAATTTCAGGCTTAAAAAATATATATATGAGATCTGAAATTGTAAACATGTAGCCTCATGGCCCTTGCCTGCTCTGGAGTTTCAATCTTGTCCCTCCCACTGCAAATCATGTCAAAACCACCCTGAAAGAAATTATCATTATTACTCATAAGCATATAAAATCCAGAGCCAAAATTAGAAACATATTAAATCTCATAAGCATGAGCAAAACTAGAAACATGTAAAATCTGATAAGTATTTCACTTAGTCAGCATCAAAAGTCACATCATATAGAAAATAGAAGTTAACATTAAATTCTATTTCCATAATCCTCTTAGAAAAAAAAAAAAGTTGATTTCACAAGTCACATAATCCATAATTCAAAAAACACAAAAAATCCATAATTCAGCCAATCAAATACAACTACACTCCAAATAACTTGTAACCGAGAAAAGCAAAAAAAAAAA
>JBBPBR010000001.1:5949871-5981706 GCA_037974775.1 Cicer pinnatifidum
TAAATTTTAAACATATAATTAAAATAAATTAATTTTAATTTTTTTATTATAGAAATAAAATTAATAACAACAATAATAATTTATAAAATATTTTATTCAACTCGTCGTTATGTGTTATATCATTAATGAGAGTCTTATATGATCAATGTTACATCATTAAAAGCACTAGAAGATAAAAAAAAAATTAAAATTTAATTAATAAAAAAAACCAATTTTTTAAAAAATAAACTAAATTTTTATTTTGGGTAAAATAAGTGACTTAAAGTGAATTTAAGTTTTTTTTTCTCGATAAAAATCTTGTCTTTTTTTCATAAAAAATAGAAATTCAATAGCATGTTCAGTAATCGATGTCACTCCAATCTCTCATAACAGTTTACTTTCTAAACAAGGAGATAATTCATCTGATCGTACTTCTTTTTAAATTCTAAGTTTCCAATTTGAGGAACTTAAGGCACCTAATAATGACATATTTATAAACTATTGGACAGCTAGCAACAAACAAGAATTAATTTTAATCACATTAAAGATCCAAAGTTGGTAACAAAGCAGCTAATTCCTTGGATATGAAAACCAACATAAAGAATACCAATTACATAGGGAAATTAAATAATTAGGAAAAAGTAGGTCGGTATATAGTTTGCAAGTAAACTAACTATTAATTAATAGAGAATAATTTTGATGAACTTATGTCAGCAAATCCCAATCCATTATTTGCATAATTTTCAGAATAAGATCTAATGAATTTTTAAAATAGATTTAATGAAAACTAAGCTATTTAAAAGATCTAGCCACAGTTATTGATTCATAGTGTAAATAATCTTTTAAGTTATTGGTACATAAGGAATAAAATTCTAGTTGAGAATAATTTGGATCGTGTGACAGTTAAATATTCACTCCGATTTATAAAAACTTATAACGAGAATTCCAAAGATAATGCTTAATTGGGACCACAAGCACCAATTTACCAAACTGTGTCGAATAATGAATGGCTAATGTAGAACAACAACACAAATTTTCCTCTTGTTACTTTAATTATCAATTGCTGTTAAACTGAAACAAATTTGTGTTGTGTAAGATTAATGTTCATTTTCAAGCTCCTTACACATGCATCACATGAAATTGCAGTTTAGCTGCAGGAGATAAGACAACATCTGGACCCTGCTTGATCAGAGCACCAGAAAATAAATGTTACTAACTTTTTGGGTCAAACTGTCTAAGGGCACCCTATATAGCAAGTGAGAGTGCATAAAACTTGAATGAAAATGAAAATAGGGGTGTTTATTACTACAAATAAATCCGCAAATATGATGTCTAAATTAATCGAATTTGTATTTTAATATAATTTATTTAAGTTTATGTTTAATTTGAAATTAATTTATTAACGTGATATATATATTTTTACAAAATTTGATTGTTGAATTATATTAGAGAATTTATTATTACTTTAATTAATTTAAGTTTTTGTTGTATTTTTGAATGCATATTGGTATTGAATGATATGTTTACAATATAATTTTATTATTTTTTAAAAGTTTATGTATTTAAATTTAATTTACTTTTTTAATTTTTCTTTTATTATCTACGAACTCAACCCAACCCGTCCAATCCACTTACAATGAAATTGATTTGGTTGGAGTTTAATAAAAAAATCATGAATTGAGAATTAACCCAATTCAAATAAATTGATCAATTTGAATATTAAATTTGACTCAAAATAATTCAATTCAGCCTGTATACACCCTTATATGAGAGTGACCAAACACATTTAAAACAGTGTCGTGTAGCTGATAAGATAAGATAAATGATTATTATTTATTTCTCTGTATTGGGTTGAGCTTTATTGAATACTAGTATATACAAGGATTCTCTTATGACAAACTAAATTGTCTCTGTTAAAATATAGCAGATAATGAATAAGTTATATGATAGTGCATGAGTTTGCAGCAGAGAAGCTAGCTATCAAATATGAAGTGTTTGTTAAAAAATTAGAATATTAAAAAATATCAACGGATAAATTAATTGATAAATTTATTTTTAAAAATCAAGAGAAACACAAAGATATGTCCTATTAGAAAATATTTTTGTACTCCTACAAGATTAATGTTTGAAGTTGTCTAAACATTCTAATTAATTTACAATTAATTTATAAAATCCAGTTTACAAGAATCACCTAGAACAGAAAGAAGGCTTAATACTAAAACAGTAGTACTTTTAGATTTGTTCACTCCTCATGACATGATTCTACAAATTAACAATCCATGATCAGAAAGAGTGCCATGATTAATTTCCTATCATAATGTTATTTTCTGACTTGAGTGTGTCATATTATTTACTTTGTTGGGATACATTATAACTTATAATTTGAGTGTGTAACTTGTTGATTAATAAGGCAAATTAAGGAGTTGTATCCATGATTCCATATGCCAAGATGTTATTGAATTAAATACTCATTTGGCAAGCAAAGATCAATTGTGAGAGAACCACAATGTTTCCCCTCTTCAGGAAACACCTTGTTGACACGTAAAGAAATATCTATAATTGGAAACTTGGAAATATAATTTTTCTTATCTACTTAAAATCCATTTGATATTGTGATAATAAAATCAACAATCATGCCTGGCTATTTGTGAACCTTGTGACAACTAATCAAAGTTCATCATACTATTCATTCATTGGGTAACACCAGCTTTTTTTAGATGAGAAAATGATTCAACACCAAGGACCTGTTTGATTTCTATTTTCAAAAGTTAAAAATAATAAAAATTTGTTTGATAAACTCTTTCTAAAATATTAGTTTTGAAAAAAACTATTTTTGTTTTTCAGTTTAAAAAACTAAAATAGGAAAACTGGTAAAACATGTTTTGCTTTTCTATTTTTGTTTTTAAAAAGACAAACAGAAAAGGCATGGAGATAGAGTCTCTTTTCAATAATGACACATTTGTAATATTTTCAAGTTGCAATTTGGGAATCAACTTCGTATAGAGTGTAGTGTTTGATTATCCGTAGGTCTCTAGCCACAATTGGTAATTTTAGTCATTTGAAGAGTGGACTATACAAAGATGATAAATCTACAATAATGAGTTTTTTTATTCATCTATGACTACAACACTAATGAGTTTCTTTTAAAGAAAAGGCTTCTAAAAAAATAATGAATTTTTTAATGATACAACAACAATATTAGTCATACGTGATAACATTTTTACAAAAATTGAAAAGTTCTAAAATATGTAAATATATTACTACATAGTATAATTAAAAAATTACATAAAATACATGGTTATTTATTAATAGTTATCAACTAAATATAATGAGAGAAAAAATGTTTCTTGACATTTATTACTACATGCTTGGGAACACGAAAGCTAGCGAAAAATTTGTACTAACTAAAAATCCAATAAAGTATTAGTGTGTCAAATGTAAAAATAAATTGTAAATAAAAATAAATTTTGATTGATTGACAATGTTTTAAAATGACAACTACACTAATATTTATAGATTAAATGTTGAGACATAAATTTTATTAACCACAACTCTTAACCAACTAAATATTGTATACACAATTATGTTTAAGATCATAGATTGTCCTTTGTAATCTTCATATGCTCATAAGGTTCATATATTGCACGTGTTTGTTATTATGCTTTTCCTAATTATGGACTCCACGAATTTTAATTGCTACGAAGTCAAATTATCAATCTACACTAGTTTTTAAACTAAATTTGATTTACGAAAATCAAATATATTTAACGTGATTGAGTAAAACTCAACTCTATGATTACGTCGATGGTTTCTAATTTGACTAATATTCTACTTTTTCAAAAGTATACACAATTACAAAAGTTTATGCCAACAAAAAAAATACTTTTTCATTATATCAATCCTACCTATTTAGTAAATATGAATAAATTAATATTATTAGTATATTATAATTTGCATGTTGTGTGAAATCTTAAATTTATTAATGTAAAATAGACAACAAAATAAATTCAACCTATAGCACATCAAAACATCACTGTAAAATAGACAACAAAAGCAGCATACATTTGATGGAATAAATAATCAAATAAACTTTTTCAAGATAGTACGAGAACAACAATTTGCAACAACACATTCATGACAGCAAGAGAACAAGAACATAGACTAATCTTTGGTGTGTAAAATTGATTATTGCAAACTCAGTTATAAAGTTAATATAACTTGGGGGAATTTCAAGGAAAAACAGCAGTATTACTATCCAAAATTTTGAATATCAGTTTAAAAGGTTTCGAGAACAAAAGTTGATGATCCATTGTTCTCTATTTCATAAGTTTGATTGAACTGTTCAATCTTGATGATCCTTTTACTTCTCCAACCCTGGAACAATGCTTCATCAAAACCGTCGAAACATCGGTCTCAGAAGCCCCAGCAATCTTAAACCGAACAACAGCATCATCCAATTTTTTCTTCCAATCACTCATTCCCAATTTACACTCCACTTGAGATCTTTCAAACAACATATTCCCCCAAAAAAGATGAATCTGCGATCTCATACCAACACCTACTTGCTCAACACCAAGTTTTTCTTCTTCGAACCTCTCCCACATATCATTAGCAGCTTTCATCTTCTCCTCAGCACCATCAAAAAGCAAAAGCGTCTCTTTACCTAAATCAATCTTATTACCCATACCAAAAGACCAATGAAGCTTAGCCAATTCAAATTGTTGTTGTCCAAGAGCCAATAATCCCTCATAAAAATCAGGTTTAATCACAAGTGCTTGTTCATACTTTTCTCTCGCCAAATAGTACTTTTCCTTAACAAAATCAAATTCTGATTCTTCCATTACCACAACCTCATTCTCATTCTCATTCTCATCTAATTTAACACTCTTCCTAGCTGCACACATATGAACATTTCCCCAATTGAAAAACGCCAAAGCAGCAATCTCTTGAAACTTAAATGCAGCTTTATCAAACAAATCTTGAGCTTCATTACTAGTCAATGTTTCTTCAAGTACCTCTGAACAAAACTCCAACCCTAACTCATGCATATTAATAGATTCGATTTCAACACCGACACATGATCGAAATAACTGAGAGAATTGATACAACCAATCATCCATTTCTACTTTATCATTACCAACTTTTTCATCCAAAACACAATCTACACATTTTTGTTTTTCTTCTTCTTCAAACAAAGGCGGTTCGTGTTCGGGACTAACTTCGATGATAGTTAGTTTCAGAGTTCCAACTGAATCGTTTCTATTGACGGTAGATTCGGCGGATCTGAGTTCTTCGGTGGATGTTATAGTGACGAAATCACCGTCGTTATCTTTGTACTTTATCAGAACTGAATTTGACGTTGGAAATTTTTTCTTCACTGTATCTCTTAATTCTCTGAAGCTGGAATTCACTGGCATTTGTGCTAGCCTTATGTCATGATCGTAAACAAGCTTCAACTGCCTCCACGTAATTGTAATGGATTCATTTGAGGGTTCGGGCTTGGGCTTGGGCTCGGGAGGTGAAATCTGTTTCTTTGGGCCTGGACGAGGATCCAATGTGGTCTTGTATGACGCTGAGGAATTCGGATGCGTAACGGCTTTTGCGGTTTCAACGGTAGCTTTTTTTCTTCTACTACCTCCGGATTTCCCCATTTTTAATGTTTTTTCTTTCGATCGATAACACATGCATGGATATATAGTTGAAGATACATTTGATTTATATATAAATAAAAGGTGGAAATGGACAATGTGAATCGAAATCAATGTTTGCAATGAGGGAGAAGCATACATGCGATGCGAGAGAGAAACTTACGAGTGACAAGCTTTACCTGCGGGACAGCGGAATGGTGCCATTGGATTTGATGATCCTTTTTCCGGTGAGAATATGGAGAAAATTGTAACCGATAGGATCATTTCTATATTTGTTAAAAGGCTCATTTCTATTGATTATTCCTTTTGTTTTCGACAGATTCTATTGATTATTCCTAATCCTAATCATTTTTTATTTATTTATGTTTTTTAGGTAACTTAGCATAATGAAATATTTGTTTGGTATGTTTGATATTTAACAAAATAATCAAATACTGTTATTTAACTTAATAATATATTTATGTTGTTTATCATTTCTTGTATTGAACAAAATTTACAATAAAATTTGCTTTATATATATATATATATATATATGGAAGAAATTCAAATTCAAACTCAAGTCACAACTAATTAATTTAATCGCTATTTGTACCGGGAGTCATAGGCCACGAGTTCAACTTTTTTTTCTAACAAAATTAATTAATAATAATTATTAATATTGACTATTTGAAAAAAAAATCATGTATTTGTGCCCTCGACCTATTGTTATAATTTAAGAATATCGTCACCATTGTTAAGAAATAGATAGTACAAGAAATGTATATACAAGTCGGCCTTCATATTAGAAATGTATTTGCACGGGAGATTATGTCAGCCATTGGATTCTGAACAGGTTTTAATTAGTATACTCAGCAACAACAAAAAGGTCTTTCAATAGCACATGAATTCTCTACAACTAGTGAACACTCATTTGGACCTCTTGAATTTTTGATCAAACGACTCTATAAGTAGTGGCACTTGTGCAACTACTATAGGGAGGGGTGTTGAGTGCGTTCAAAAATGACATACACTCTTACTAGGGCATGAGCTTGAGTAAACCATTTCACAGAAACACTTTTTAACATTGAATCATGAAAAATTACATAAAGTTCCCCTAGCACTTTAGGGAAAAGAACAGAAAATACTGATGTCTTGTATATTTCAAGATGGATTGAACAAGATCCGGATTACCTCTCTATGCTAGAAGTTTCAAGAAAAAAAAAATGCTTTTTAAGAATACATTTATCTTTGAAGTAAATAAATACAAATATAGCTTGCTTTAATTTAAAGCATACATGATCCAATAAAATTTGAAAAAAATGCTCTTACAACCCTCACGTGAGAGAAATCTCATCCAAATTTCAACTATTTACTAATTCTAATCATTATTCCTATATCTTACTATAGAGGAATCTGCCTCGTATCCTTTTCTATACTTCGTTGGAATGAATGTATTATGTATAGTACGTACACCATATCTTACTTCACCTTAGCTGGATTAGATGTAACAGATTTCTTTATACAGTCTACTATTCCTTCACAACCTGCTTCAGGAGTACAGACTGAGTCATCATCATCATCCTCTGCATACGAATGAGGCGACCGGAGGTTCCCATGAGTTTGACAAGCCCTCATTGTCTTACAATGTTCAGCTTCATCGTCTCTAATGTTCATAAATACATCGTAAAGATTCTCTAGGGAGGACATAAAAGATAATCAATGTGAGAAAATTTACTTTAAAAAAAGCCACAGGCTAGGAGCATTTTATATGGTCCCCAGAAAAATATAGTAAATGATTGTATTTGTATCAGACACAACAAATTCAGTATAGTAATGAATGTTAGACAAGATTTCAACACATACCTATCTTAGGTCTTCTAGTATTTGGAACTCTGGAGGTTTGAAATTCATCTGAGGAAAATGATATTGGAACTGTGAAATTCCACTTTTTTTTTGTCTCGAGTGGACGAATCTAGATAAAAAATAATGCAAATACTTACCAAATAAATACAAGTCTCCTCCTGTATAATAATTCACAGCAACCTCAGGAGCCGGCATTTTTTTCAATTCCTCTACAAAAAAATTATCCAACCATGTTAGTTATTGGGTCACCTGAAACAAAAACACAACATAATAAAAGCTGAATATGAAATAAAGTGGAAGTGTGGAACAATTTTTGGAATTGGAACCTTCATTGATTAAGATCATTAATATATTATTTATATCTACTAAATAATCAATGCAGAACCATCCATCTGATTTCTTTTATTTTCTGTTATTGACAAAAGAATGCCATAACAAAACAAGTTAATCTAATATCATTTTTCATAGCTTGAATAATCTCGGGTTGTCAATTATTCAGCCTAACCTCTCGCCAACAACTGATTTCATACCAAGTAAATCATGATTCGGGAGCAAGATAAGTATAAGTCAATGGCTGTCTGGCCTACACTTAATTATGAAAGCATAAAGCCAAAACTATAAACTGTTAACACTTCATACATACAGTGAAAATCTGAATAATACATAAAAGAAAAGAAAGAAAATCCAAAATACCTCCTTGCTCCTTGATAAATTTGTCGTAAGTTTCAAATGCATGACTCTCTACACATTCAGAAAAATGATCTGCACTAGCAATAAATCATAAACACAAATCAGAAATTAAAGAGCCAAGCAGACAGGTACGGAATAGTAGACCGAGTAATTTAGTCAAACATGGTATTAGTACTTTTGATGATCTAGTAAAAGGAAACTAGGTCAGTTTGTTCCTTCTTGTTTGTTTGGTCTGATAAACTTTACTTTAGTTGTTTTAAGTTCATGATGGCTTTTTTATGATGGTTTAACTCAATTGTTTTCTTCACAAAAATTAAGTACGTAATACTTACATGCCATTCTTGGGCTTATTGTATACATTAAAGCTGTCATGAAATAATAAAATATTGCAATATGTTGAGCAAGAAACCGGTCAAACCACCAAGCATTTCCTCCAAGTTCCTGCAACCATAGACCCAAGTTTATTGCATGCAATAAAGTATGTGAATACTAGAGTTCACATGCATGTGATTTCATATTACCGACCTTGAGAAAACTCCCCCACCCCCAGAAGCATATTTTTGTTTTCCTTTTCATTAAAGGGTCCATCAGTTTTATGAAGAACATTTTTCAAGAAAAATATTTTCTTAGTTATAGAAAATTACAGCCCATTACAGGAGGGGGGGAAGTGAACTAATCAAACAACAATTTTTTTTGGAATTGCATCATTTGAATATTTACATTCAGGAAATAATTTTCTTCAGAAATAATTTTCTATTATCACGTCATTTTCCATAAAAATATACATGGATAAAGAAGTAGCATGCTATGTGATAGGAGTACATTTATGGAACTTTAATCATTATCTTTGAAGTTGAACATACCACTAAATGATTATTTCACTAAACTACAAATTTGAACATAGTTAGTGTAAAGGGACCTCCTCAATTTTTTCTACTTTCAGTGAAGTCTTCTAATTCAACCCTGATGTTCATTCACAGTATTTTCAACTACCTACCCTTCAATATCAAACCTTATGGACAGACAACTACTAAGATTTTGTGGGATGACATCGTTTGAGGACTAACCAACAACATATCACTTGCATTGAAGGAAAAAAGTTGTCAAATATCTTACTTCCATGATAAGCAAATGATGCATTTCATTCCAGCTTTCAGCAAAATGCACTTTCAGATAGTCCGCCCGTCTCCACCAGCCAAAACTCTCATACATGTGGAGAACCGACATAAAGGCTGCCACATACATTTATAACAAAAATGTTAGTACTTAATGCTGGAAAGTTGCAATCTCACTGCACAGTGACTCCCTACATTTACAAGTAAATCAAATACATAAATGAGTATGATCCTAAATCAGTGTATTTTCACTAAAGTACAGCTAAGGAATTTCAAGTTCCTTATATTATGATGAATTCTAGAAGAAAACTAGCAGCTGATATACAGGTCCGTTTCTTTTTCGATATATAAAAAAGAGTAAAATCATGTGTAGCAGTAAAGAGTAGGTTGTCAAACTTAACAGTATGCTTGAACTCTTGAAATCTCTGTTAATTCAACATGTCAATTCATAAGAACTTTTAATACAAAAATAATGTAAAACTTAATAGAAAAATAATTTACAACATTAACTTCGTAATAAAGAAAACCACTATAACAAAATATAAATATCCTGTGATCAACCAAGAAGGATTCATAGCTCCACCACATTAGGCCAGACCATGTTAAACCAGACCATTATACACAAACATAGCATCAGAATTCAAAATGAAAAAAAATAACAAATCACAATATATGTTCACAACTCAACACATAAAAGAAAAATAACAAGTTCAAAGAATCAAAATCGATAGACAGATTGACATTTGACGAGGTTCAAATTTACTAGAGTGAAGCATGGTGGAAATAGGTTCCCCTCATTGACCTTGTTAGCCTATCGGGTTCATTGCAAACTTGCAACAATGTGTTTCTTCATGTTCTCTAGTTCAAGACTTCATTTACGTTGGGGCTATGCTATGAGAACAAAACTGAATAAAGCATCGTTCATCACCTTTGCAAATGGGTTCACGTTAGAATATTACATTACATACTTCTATGGAGTCAAGTGCTACAACTGTGAGGTTAATGGTTTATGCACTACAAAGCCTTCTGTTGCAATTTGAGATTTATTTTAAATTCCAGAATTTCATTCAACACAAAGAAGCAACAGAACAGGGGGAATAATTGAACAAGGGAAAAGCAACTCCCAATCAAACACCTACTACCAGCTTGCATAGCAAAGCCTACTAATCTATGAGCTAATACATTTAGGTACCTTCCTAAACTATTATCATTTTTAGGCAGGTATGGGGGGAAATAATCATTATGTAGCAGACACGTTCAATCATTCTAAGACTCCCAAATCAACAGAGTATGTAAATCAATTTGAGTGTACACAAAAAAAATTGTAAGCAATTTAACTCAATTTTGATGTTCGTAGTCAGAAATTCATACAATTGTACACAGAGAGTTTGATAGTCATGTATTATAGTACTTTATGAAAGAAAGAAAAAAAGGAAATTACCAAAATAAGGGACCCTAGCAATGGTTTCAAGCACAAAAAACCTTGCATAATTTCTATCATGGTACAAAGCATCAAGTATCTTTATCACAGAGTCCTGAAATTATGAATTGAAGCTGAGAATGAGTAATATTAAAACAGAATGAGTAATTACTTGAAAACTATAGTAACCATCAGTTAAAAGAAATTACCGTGAGAAAGATATTGACTGATTGTTCAACCTTGATAACCCCTTTTTCCCAACCACTTGGTGATGAACTATTATTATTATTATTACTACTTGAGTTCTCAGTAGATGAATCTAAAGGAGAAGTCTTTGATGGGAAAGAATCCTGTAGAGCAACCTTATTCTCTTTATCTTGTAAGAGAGATGCACGAATCCTGAACAAAATGAAGTTGTTATTTAGCGGAATCGACAATTAACAGAAGAGAAAAAGAAAAAAGAAAAAAGAAAAAAAGTTGAAAGATGAACACGAACCTGGAAAGTGGTGGACGATATGAAAGGGGAAAATGAATAGGACTATGGATTTGGGATTTGTTAAGAGGTGTGGTTGGAAAGAGGGAAGAAGAGAACAACGCGGCCATGTTGTTGTGTTGGGTAAATGGTGGATGGAAATGGAGGTGAGTTAGATATTATGAATAAGTGGAAATGGAAAAGGAAACGTTAGTTAGTTGGACTTGGTGGTGTGGTGTCTCCATTCAAAGATGTTTGTCGTTTCGCGGGGGAATTCCGGCGACTTTTTACTCAGGTGTTACGGATCGGCATATTCTGTGTGAGCCGGTAGTAGATATTTGTAGGAGAAAGATATTTGTGCGTCATTTAACTCTTTTTCTGTTTCACAAAATAATGTAAATTCAAATTAATATATACTTCCACTATAGCAATTAAAAAAAACTCAAAATTTCTCTAGGTTCATTTATCAAGTAAATAATAAAAAAAAATAAAACCCTGGGCTGAATATTTATAAAACTTATAAAACCGTTAGTTTTAATGATATAAAGTTATAGTTGACTTATTAAATGTCACGTGGTTTAATGTAGTTTAAAAAATTTAAATTTGTTAACTTAAAATTAAAATGACATAAATTTTATTTTTATATTTTGATCTCTCTGCTATTAAAAAACACTCATTTAATTTCTAATTTTTGGTGTCTGTCAAACTCATCTCAACAATATCTGTAATTTTAATTTATTTTACTGTTAAAACATAAATTAAAATAAGACTACAAAAGAACAAACACAAGTTAGAGCAAAGATAAAAATCAAATAAAGTCTCATTGTGATCGGACATACATTGTATTACGTAACTTTGAAATCCCTCAAATAATTGATTAAAGGGGAGAACATCCTCTTGCATTGCTTGAAAAGCTTATAGTTTTGCATATCATTCTTTAAGGTTGAGAGTAAACTAAAGATGTTAAAAATATAGGATCGTTGATAAATCCCACAATAAACAAGTAGCAAAAACAAAGTCTAATAACGAGAAGTAACTTACTAAGAATAAGATTAAGGAAACGAAGACAAAGACGTCGTTGAATTGACTAGACATGTGACTAAATATAGGTGAGCTTCGTACCTTTTGTAAAAACGAATTTGAAAAACTTAAGAAAAATATAATCAAAAGTTCCTTTGAAAAACTTGTTACGTCCCATTTATAAAGGTATCCTGAAAAAAGGACAACCCTAAAGGTAGATTGATCCAACTATTGAGATAATACCTCAAAATACTGCAGTATAAGACACTCATAAAACATATGGTACTTTTTTAGGCTACACCCGTAGGGTTCATTGTCATTTGAAAAATTAAATAGTTGTTGTTTCGAGTCACATCATTACAGAAAAGACTCTTAATTTTGATCACTGTCAATTCATACATCTCTAACTTTCAAATCTTATTAAAGGCACTTCGTAAAACATGATTCGAGATCTTATGTTCAGAACAAAAAACAAGTGTAATACAACTTCCTCTCATCGGTAAATTGAAGAATAGTATTGAAGTCGATGCACCCTCGTTTTCAAGCCAATATACTTGGCAACACAAAGCATTCTACACGAAATCAAAGTCATTAACTGAGAACACATATGGATTGTCTACAAGATTTTTATCTCTGGAGTTTGTCAGAATACAACCTCAATTTTAAGTCATTATCTCACTTAAGTGGCATAATGACGGGAGTTTATCGACTCTGAATCGGGCCACATACAATCCATCAAATATCACATCTATAGGATTCATATACCAGCAACATAATGTCATGCTTCATTTGATCGACCTTAATCCTAACAAATTTATCTTATCAATATTCATCTTAGCGAAAGATTTACTACGGTTTCAACATTTACGTTTGCCACACAATCTCGAATCTCAATTATTAATTAGTTGTTAATTGTTACATACACTGTTTTGACAAATTTAAAATACATAACTTATATCTTTAAACTCAATTTTTTTTCTCAATCATTTACTAATTTGAATATCAAAGTATTTATAATTTCCACCACCATATTCAAAAAGATAAATTATTGTCTTATCAATATAATTATAATCCGGTCATAATTCTCGATATTTTCAGCGTCACTTTAAAATATTTAGCGACACACCTTATTGTTTGGAATACATGAAAAAACGCATCTTATTATTATAATCAACATCATAATAAAATTTATTCATGAAGGTGCCAAAATTTGAATAACTCGTGAATCAAAAAGACAAAGAACACTCGGCGCTTCATGAAGGGCTAGCGTTGAGAATCAATCTACAATATTATTCGGCGTTAAAAAGTAGCAATCAGAATTGCCCACGTAATTTTTGGTATAATTTAAATCTATTAATAATATTCACAACAAGTGGTTGAAAAAAAAAAGAAGTTTTGTATCATTTTATTTTTAATAAAAAGTTTTGTAATATCTGAATGTCGACAGCTGATGCACAAAACAAATACCGGATAAACCTCCAGCTGTCCAGACCACTCATTTTCACGCGGTTGTCCCTCCTTTCTCGTTAATTTTCTTAAACAACTTTAAACAATTCAATTATCTAATTAATCTCTAACATATACACAATTCTAGAACCATCGACTAAAATATATTTTCATATTGTTATAAGTTTTAATAGTAAAATTGATAAATGTATCATCTTTACACGAGAACTCTACATATTATTTTTCCTATGATACAAGATTTTGGTAACTAATTCAATAAAATATTGCATGAATTATTGAGAGTTTATTTACACAATTCAATCCAGATTAAAATAGATTTGAAGAAAAAATATTCTAGTTATGAGTAGATGAACTCGTTGACATTTGACACATTGATTTAGAGTAGATAGCATTTCTTAACCAAGGGAACATAACATGTAAGTACGTGGCAAAAGATGATTAACACTGGAGATTAATTAAAATTACCGTGACAATCATATCATAATGATTATACTAATGTTAAATTGTTACAAGTAACATTAACATTAGACTATAGCTATCCGTGAAAAGAGTTGTCGTGCCGTAGCAACCATCAGTCAAACTATAAAATTTTGCAACAAGGATTTAAAAACATAAATAATCAGCAACTACATTTACATCTAGATCCCACACGCTGATAGTTATAGACAAGATTTTAAATTTGATAGAACATGATGTCAATATTTTTTATATAAATGCAACTATAGTATTCGCATAATTCAAACGTATCAGCTGCATTTGATTGCAATTTCAATCACATCAAGGATCATGACGCGACTGTGATACAAAATTTCAAACAAAGGCATTAAGGAGAATCTTGTTGTGTTATTTTTATGTGTTAATTAATTTGGTTTTCTAGAAAACACTTAGAATTTTGAAGGCTATGGAAGATGAAAGAGGGAGCAATCGTTTGGCAATGAACAAGGAGAATCCTGGATATTTATCACATGATGGATCAGAATTGAGAAGATTCAGATCATATCTTAGATGGGTTTATGTGGACCAATCAAATCTATGGAAAGCTTGTATATCTTGGTCGTTGTTTTTCACCTTGGCTTACGTTGTACCAATTCTATCACACTTTCTACTTGATTGTTCAACAACCTGTGATGAAGATCATCGTCGACCGTACCATGTTCCTGTTCAGATTTCTTTATCTGTCTTTGCAACTTTGTCTTTTATTAGCCTCTCTGAATGGGATCGTAGATATGGTTTTAGTAGGTTTCTTTTTCTTGATAAGGTTAGTGATGAAAGCCTCAAGATTCAACGTGGATATGCACACCAAATGAAGGTTTGTGTGTTTTTTCTTCTTCTTCTTTTTCCTATTTCGTGGTTTTGTATGAATTATATGAACAATTCTGAAGAATCTAGCATTCAATTTTATGTTGTGTACGCATAGAAACAAATTAGATGAACATTGAACAACAAGTTTTGACAACTATGATGTTGTTTTTGTCTTTTGTTCTTTTATGTCTATTTCATGAATGAATTGTTACTGGAAATATGGGAAACAATGCCACAATACAATATTTCTGCCCAAAGTGGAAAAGAAAAGAATAATCATAGTACGGAATATGTGGTTAATTTTACTATATTTTTTATAAATTAAATATATCTACGTGTGACTTCGAAGACTAATCATTTCGAGGTACTAAGATCTATTTAAGGAGTTGACATCTCTAAATATATGTTTTTCCATACCCACTACTATGAGATCAAACCACAAACCAAATGGTTATCAGACCTAAATATCTACCAATTATGTCACACCATGTGGGAAGTATATGCTTAATTTAATTTATAAGAGAAAACAAACAAATGGTTAGTTAGGTCTAGGAGAAGGGATTAGTCTTTATAACATGACCACAATTCGAATCTCTACCACAGAGGCGTTGCATCATTCAACAAGAGACATAACTCTATATGAAATAGCAAATTATAACTTATTCTCTCATTGAACAAAATACATTTGTTTCTATTATGCAGAGAACCATGAAACTCATCTTACTTTGGGGATTTCCCTGTTTCATAGCTGAATGTGTCTACAAGATATGGTGGTACATCTCAGGATCATCCCAAATACCACATTATGGTGAAATATATGTGAGCAGCATAATTCTGTGCACATTGGAGTTATGTTCTTGGCTCTATAGAACCTCGACTTTCTTCTTGGTATGTGTCCTCTTTCGACTCATCAGCTACCTGCATATACAAAGACTAGATGAATTTGCTTCTGTTTTTCAAAGAGAAACCGAAGTAGGAACCATCTTGTTAGAACACCTAAGAATAAGAAGGAATCTACGCGTCATTAGCCATCGCTTTCGAGCTTTCATTTTGTCTTCTCTCCTTTTGGTGACAGCAAGCCAGCTCATTTTTCTGCTTATGGTTATAAAACCACATGCTGATGTTGATATCCTTAGAGGTGGAGAACTTGGGGTAATAAAGCTTCTTATGTTGTTTTGCACAAAAATTTTACTATGTCCAAACACTAGCATTAGAATGTAACAGTTTGTGTACTTCTCTAATGTTGCAGTTAGTCTCCATCACATTGGTTAGTGGACTTTACATACTCTTACGAAGCGCGACAAAGATCACGCATAAAGCACAATCCATCACAGGCCTTGCTGCTAAGTGGCATATATGTGCAACCATAAATTCCTTTGACAACGTTGATGGTGAGACACCTACAGCACATGATACAGCTTCAGCACAAGCTATGGCTGCGAATATTACTTGGGGATCGTCAGACGACGAGATAGGAGATGAAGAAGATGAGTTGGATAACACCAAATTGCTTCCAATTTTCACACATACTATCTCATTCCATAAGAGACAGGCTTTAGGTAAATAAGAATATATTATTACATGGACTTTTTAAATCAAATTTTGTTTTGTCTTGAGTTACTAGTTTTTAATGCAGTTACATATATGGAGAACAATAGAGCAGGAATCACAGTGTATGGATTCATGCTTGATAGAACTTGGCTTCACTCCATTTTTGGTATTCAATTGGCTCTCTGTCTTTGGCTACTTAACAAGACAGTTGGTATTTAGAGACAGAAAGGAACTGCAATGATCCTCCTAGTCCTACCTTGTGCATTTAGCAGTACATCTTTTGAGTAATCATCGTTCGAAACTCATAGTGCTGGTTACAACATACGAAATGTAAATGATGCGCGATTACTGCACATATTGCTGAAACTATTGTAAGAGTGTCAACACCTCCTACTACTCGGTACTCATTGGGGAATATTGTCATATCAGACGACACACAAGACAGGCACGTTGAAGTGCAGAGCCAGCCGGCAACAAGCGTTTGCTGCTATATATATATACCGTGAAACGTTGCCACAAATTACAAGTGTCTGATCTTGTTAGTCTAGTGCTTTTCAAATATCATAATACTAAATTAGTTATCCTTGCATTTGTATGCATGTTTTTTAAACTGCTATTGTATAAAAATAAATGTTTTTCATGTAAATTTAAATTTCCTTCAGCATAAGTATCTAAATTATATTATATAACACTAATAAGATCCACGTGGAGCCATAAGAAAGCATCTCAAATTTATGGAAAATAAGATTCTGACAAGAAGAATTTGTTGCACAGAACAGAACAAACCTCTCAAGTCAAGACAGTTACATATTTTTTCCCTGCCTCTCTAAAATGCAAACTATAAGAAAGTGACTCAGGTTTTGGAAATCAATAAACTTTGTAACTATCGATTAATTTTGTTGGCCATGTCCTATCTGAATTTTCTTGTCATAGTTTCCCATTTTCCACATCACTTAGCTATCAATAATCATTCCTCTGAAGCTTAGTACTAATATCTGTGAATTATAATAAAGAGTTGTGTTCTAGCAAAAACTCTCAAACTATATAATAAAAGAATATCTTAATTCTTAAGCCACCATCTAATATCAGGAGCACAGAAAGAGTCCAAAGATCCTTGCGTCCTGGAAATGATGGCGGTAAGTTTTCACGCGCATATATTTTTTTGTCTTGATCTTCGAGTTTTCGGGAGAAAGAGCTCTAGTAATCAAAAGTTTGTTCTGTAAAATCTTACCGATGATTGCTTCAGTCTGGGTTTAAACTCAGTACTCCCGATTCATTCGTGAAGTTCATTAACCAAATGAATCATATCACTTTGATTCAAACACACGCATCTTATAACAGTTAATCAAACATGAAATTTGGTTTTAATTATATAAATGTTAAAATAAGCTGATATATCAAGTTTATATCATATATATTAAGTTATATAAATGTTTATATCATGACATAAGTTTATATGAAATCATATTTGGCAGCATTCTCACGTACCAAAGTTTGGCAATTGGGAAGCTGACAACATTCCATATAGTGCATGTTTTGAGAATGCACGCAGAGAAAAAGATGGGATCATGATGAATCCAACTGATCCAATGAAAAATCCAAAGGCTTTCAACAAAGTTACCAAAAATGTTAACACTGATGAAGTGAAATATTATGATACTTACTCTGACAAACCAAGTTCAATGGAGAAAGGAAGCCATGAAGCAGTGAAAAACAATTCTAGACGCCATTTGCATCGCAGGAGCAGGGGAAGTAAAGGTAGTTTCACGTCCGAGTTTGGCAGCGAAAAAGGCGATATGGATCATTTTGTTGTCAAGAAAGTTCCACAGTCAGATCACAAAAGGAGTGTGTCCAAAGGAGTTAGTAGTAACATTGGTAGCTTCTCTTCAACAAGTCATAGTAGACACAACAAGAGTGGAAGTCATTCCTTTAATGAACATAGGGTAATATTTATTAATCTAATCACGCTGGTATAAGTTCATTTGAGGGTCTTTTATGATTTTTTAGTAGTAACTCTTCGATTCCCAAAAAAGAAAGAGGTCATAGTAAAATAAAATTATGTCTAGAGATAAGTAAAATCTAATCAAGAATTATTTCAGAATATAAATTTTTTGATAAAAGCCGTGAAAGAGAAAAAAAATCATTTATATATTGATAAAATTAGAAAAGATACAAAATTAATACATGGTATGCTCTCTCTATATATAGAGCTAATGAAGATTTAAGAAACTAACCACTTAGAAACCAACTAACTAACTTTTATATTTACCTAACTAACACTTATATCTAACACATGATTCAAATTTGGATTTAACTACCTAACACTTATATCTAACACATGATTCAAATTCGGGTTCTCTCAAAACATCTCTATCTGAAAGTCATTATTTATTCGGGTACCCTATTTAACATATATAATATTGTTTATAACATATATTTTTAATGTTTCTCACATTTTGGTATACTGTGGTGATTGAATTTATGGGGTCAGGAGCATAGAGAAACAGCAATACCTGAATTTAGTAAGTGGGATGTCAAAGACCCTAATTCAGGAGAGGGTTATACGGTTATATTCAGCAAAATTAAAGAAGAAAGGAAAACTATGTCTAGCAACATCTCAGGCATAAGGACACCACCACCACTTAACAACTATTCAAATACTAAGAATCAATATGGTGGATCTTCCTTCAGTTTATCTAAGGTGAATGATACTTACTAATACTATTAATTTATATTTTGTCCATAAATTTCATCCATGGATTTTTCAATTATTTCTTTGAAGCTATATATAATAGTAGTTATTTTTGTTTATGATTTGGTACAGTATTGTTGCTGTTTGTCTACGAGGGAAAGCAAATGAACCCGGATTTGCTGTTTACTCCGGCTCACAAGGGACTTGAAATTAGAATCTTATGAATAAATTTTGAATCTTATAGGAGCGTGAATTAAATCTCATTAATTTGTTGTGCCTTTGATTTTCTTTATTCCTTGGGGGACGTTTACTAAACCTTTTAACGAATAATTAAATGCGAGTATCCTATAAAGATGTATAATATCTAAACTTTATATGTTATAAATAATTAAGATTCTTTTGGTAAAACTATTTACACAATTGGATACCGGTTGGAATACTGCATCTATAGCAAAATTGTATGGTTATTAGATAAGAGATAATTTAATATAAAAACTGAAAATATAAAATAAAATAAAGTGAAAAATAGAGAGCTGTAGAGTGCGGTACAAAAACATGCAATAAATTATACAAACTCTTGAAAATAAGAAAAATATCAAAGGACTTTAGGATTGTTATTTATCTATTCAAATTAAGTATTGTAAGTTTATAAGTAATATCAAGGGCATGATGAGGCTTATAAGTTTTGGTGGACATTGTCACCTTTTTGAAAGGTGCACAACAATGTACAGATGTTGAATACGCGCAAAGACACTCTTACATTGTGAGATGTGTGTGGTAAAGAGACCATGCTGCAACATAAATTGTGAGACGTGTGTTGTCATTAGATGTTAGACGTGTGTGAGTATGGCTTTTGTAGGGCCATACCAGAATATGTATCATTGAAAGAATTAGAGTTTCATTCTTGAAAAAACTTACCACAACCTTAGACCTATCAATATATTGTTCAATTATTATTTTTAGCTAGTCATTTGATGGCATGTTTTTTTATGTTCAAGTGGGCCGGTCTCTTAACATTCAGTTTACACTATTTACTTTAGAGGAACCTACCATGAATTTCCACCATTTATACCTTCTATCTTCTAACCTATATGAAATACATTTTTGTATTTTTTTAATCATTTAGAACAAATTTAAAAGATAAGTAATTTATTTTTCTGCATTTTTGAAAATTTTATTAAATTTAAAAATGTAAATTTTTAGTTTTTTCTATAAAAAAAAAAAATCGAAACTTTGGATAAATGTGAAACTTTTTGAAAAACAATTTTTCTGAAAATTTAAACGAACTTTGAAACTTTGGATGAATGTCAAACTTCCGAAATGGAATTATTTCAAAAGATTCTAAAAAGATAAAAAAAAAAATTAAAATTGTCGAAATATTAATACTTTAAAAAAACTTGACTATCAAGTAATAGAGGTAAAATGGTCTTTTCATGTGGTTTGGAAGGTTGAGTGATATATTTCTCATTTAATTATTGTTCTTGGATTGGCCTAAGTCCAATCCGACTCTTTACATCGACTCAGTCCAATGTCATAATTTAAAGCAACCAACTAGGGTTTATGACTGTGATGACCATACCTAATTGCAACAACTCCAAGGTGACATTCCTGCCAATACGACAATATTTAATTTCATTCAATGCTATTGCCCCCATATGGGACTTGCTCTTATATAAACAATATCTTTGACAATAGTAAATGTACATTATTCCTATCTCTAATACTGATCACTCTCCTTAAGCAATCATTTACTTAAGTGTTTGCATGTACAGTACCACCAACGGGTTTGAAGTTACACTCACCCTTAAATCGTTGACTATCCTCCTTAGCCCAATCAAGATCATTTATATTGGTCATTTTTGTCCAAATGGTTAAAACAACCTATCATAATTTCATTCATGACTTTGACGTGCAGTTGACATTATACGTAAATATTATAATCAGACATTATATTGTGAATTCTATAATAGGTAGTAGAAACATTACAATGTAACATTAATCTATGATAATAACTCCGTAGTGCCAATACATATTAACAATATGAGAGGTTTGTTTGTGTCCTCTTTCAAGTTGTTCTTACTTTTTATCCTTGTTTGTTTCATCAATATTTTTATTAAAACAAAGGACAATATTGATCTTTAGAGCACTTATTAAGGCAACGAAACCAGTCTATATAATGCCTTCCAATTAAATGCTAGAATCATCCTCTCATATTTATCTATCAACACAATATCTAATATATGAGTGGTTTGATGTAGTAGTTCATTGTGTGAATATTGATTTGAGTTACACCTTCTTAAAATATGATTGTGGGATGAGATAACAAATAAATATGATAATCTTGATTTTGAGTTTTAGTTGCATAAATTTGAAGCAAATTTATGGAAGATGGACTAACACTTAAATTCAGAGAAGAAGAATATTTTTATAAACCCTAAGATTTGTAAGAAGGCATTTCGTGATGCATTCCATTTTTTAAGCCATCTACAATATACTATAAGAATTTTCAACTATATCAAAAATACAATTTTGTCCTTCATAAATTTAACCTTTGCAAAAAATTTAGGGTCACAATTGTAATTTACTCTACCTTTTTGTATATAACCAACTTCTTCAAATTTTTGTCATTTTGAAATATTTCTGGTTTACACACATAGAGAAGAAAATCACAAATGGAACAGCATAAAGAAGGGGTTGCTACAATCTGTGATACAAGTTTGTTCAAGGTTTGCCACTTCCTCCTTCAAACTCATTCGTTTCTATTTGGAACTGAAAAATATATATAATACTAGTATTTAGTATACTATATCCAAATCATGAAATAAAGAGAATGGAAAAACCAGTGTCGGTTCATCGGTTTATCACTCGAAATATTAACCGCATGTTTTCCTCTCGAATCAATCACAAATCAATCAAAATTACATAATTGTCTTATACATAATCTAGTATCAATCAATACAAGAAATCAATCAATACAATATTACAAGAAAATAATATACTATCAAAATTACAACATTGTCTACTTTAAATTTGGTGTTTTGGTTACAGAAGAATCTGGGGTTGTTATTAATGTTGGAAAGATACAAAATTTAGAAAAAACTGAGGGAATAAGAAGATGATGTTGTTGTTGATTTTGGGGAGTTAAGAATGAAGTTAGAGAAGTTTGTAATGAAACTTCTACTTTAAATATAAAAAAAGAAAATGTTATGAAAATTATAACATCTATCAATATAAGAAAATACTGTGAACATTATAATATTGTCCACTTAAAATTTTGGTCTTTTTGTTTTATTTAGGCACTCAATGTAATATACTATGTTAATTTTTACTTTATACTATAAATATTTTAAAATGACAAAAATTTGAAGAAGTTGAGTTATGTGCAAAAAGTTAGAGTAATTTATAATTATAATGCAAATTTTTTTGCAAAGGTTAAATTTATGAAAACTGTAAAAGGTACTAGAAAAAATGTATAGTAAAACTTTAGTTCACTTACTACGACAACTTTAGTTCACTATATAATAAATCACTTTACTTTACTTCTCAAATAAGATTCATAAATTTTCAAAATTAACATTAATGAGAGCAAATTTCAATAATCACAAAGAGGTTTTTCAATCTCTTTGATTTGTAAGAATGAAATTTCTAATGTAGATTTCTTTGCATGTAAAATATATTTTAGTAAACTATAATTTATTATTATATGTCTTAATCAATGACATTCAAATTCTATTATTAGGATAGTTTCATTCTAACTTGCGTGTCCATTGTCTTGAAAAATAGTTTTCTACAAATTAATATTATTTGGGATACTTCATAGTAACCATAATACTATCACTAATAAATTTTAATGAAATTTTAACTCTCACAACCACAACCATATCATAAATTATTTTGTTGTCATATTAATAATTTTAAATACAACTAATATATCAGTTTGGTAACTATCGACTACAATAATTAACTACATTAATTTTGTTCTATTTATTATAAAAAAATATTTAATTAAATAAAAATATATAAACGACGCACCACCCGTGCGATAGCACGTTAGTTTTTCTAAAAATTTGATTTTTAAATGCAAGTCATTTTTAAAATTAATAGATGGAATAATTACTAATGTTTTATAAAAAGATACTCAATATCTAATTTACTATATACTAATTTTTAATTTTTTTTAATTGTTTTTTATTAATTCACTCATACTTATTTTATTAATTGTTTTATACCGACTTTTAACTAAAATAATAATAATTTTTTAATGTGCGTGTGAAATAATCTAAAGAAGAAGAAAATAAATGTAACAATACATGATGTAATAAATTAATAATCGCATAAAAAATATTATATTAAATACTGTAGTTTAATTTAATTTAATTTGTTCTAATCATTTTGGATGATGCGTGACAGATACTAATCATTGATCGGTGCGATGAGAACGTTTTCCTGTGCAACGGCCTGGATGGGCCCAACGTAGTGGCGCCCAAATGCAAAAATTCGAAATGAGAAAACCGGATGGAAATAATTCAGTGCGGGCATGTTTACACAAACCTCCAACGCATAAATATCTAACGGACTCACATCACCTAAAGCAACCAGCCAATCGGTCATCAGCAAACTAGGGTCCCACACCAAAGCGAAATCAAATCGTGCCGTTCATTAAATCATGATCCACGCGTCAAAATTAAGAAGAAGAGCCACGCCCCTAGAAAAGAAGGAAACCTCTCTGCCATTTGAATTCAAACTCAGTTTTACGTTACGATTAAGATTACGAAGATGAAGACGGAAATTCGTTCGAAAGAGGAAACTGCGACCTATCAAGAATGGTTCAATTTAGCAGATTCAGATGGAGATGGACGTATCAGTGGAAATGATGCTACGAAATTCTTTGCTCTCTCTAACTTGTCTCGTTCTCAACTCAAGCAACTTTGGGCTCTCTCTGATACCAAACGTCAAGGTTTTCTAGGTTTCCCTGAGTTCGTTACTGCCATGCAGGTTCTACATTTTTAACCTATGTTTATCAATTTATCAATTCTGATTCTGTTTTTAGAAACTGGATGTTGATTCAATTTTATTTGCTATGAACAGTTGGTTTCGCTCGCACAAGCAGGATATGAACTTAATTCCGATATCCTTCAAACTCGGAGTAAGTGTGATTTCATGCTTCGTGAACTACGAATATTGTCGCAGATATCGAGACTAACATGTCATAATTTGAGAAAATGAGTAATTGAATATAATCAATGCTCAGGTGTCGGGCACTGAAGCACACCTTCAATCGGAAGTGTTTTCTAAAGCACAGACCCTTCTGATCAAAGATGTGTGCTGGAGTTCTACACAACACCGTTACTTTGATTACATTCTATTAATTCATTTTCTGGTATCATGTGGTGTCCTTGTCAGTATTTGTGGTTTATAGGAAGTGTTACATATCTCTCTAATTTCAATTTCTAATTGAGTATTGAGTCTAGGATATCGATGCTTATGAATATGATGGTACTTATTTGTTTATTGTGTCTATTTTCAAATTTAAAATGTCAACAGAAAATCAAATAAACATTTACAAATGCTATTGTTTACTTAATTTGACTAAAAAGGAAAAAACACATGTTAGTAATACCAACATATTTTGGTACTGCGGTTGGACTTGAACTGCTATATAAATCAATGAACTGTGCGCTAATTTTGAATATTGAATTCCTCCCTTCTTTTATTTTTTTAATTGTAATTTGTAGCTGCTTGTCACAATTTTGTGTTTTATTAATTCTCTTGTTTCAGTGCAACTTATTGGGTTGTTTTTGTGAATTGTAGTGGATAAGGAAAATGTTCAACCACCAGTGATGGAAGGATTAGATACTTTAGTGGCAGTAAGCAGTGCTTTTCTATCATACCTTGTGCTTAATTAATAACTGAGATTTTGATCAGATTTTCTCCCTTATTGTCTTAATTTGTATTTTTTTTCCCAGAAAGCCAAAAGTTTAACAATTTCTGTCCCACCCGAAGTGAATGGTTAGATTTTATAACAATCTTTTAATAATTATTAGTAGTATTGTATTTAGTAAATATTTGATTTGATTATTTTATTGATAATATGTAGTGACTGTCCAGCCTCAACCCTTTACAACTAACTCATGGTTCACTTCAAAATCAAAATCTTCAAAGAAAGTGAGTCTAGTTATACGTTCTTAGATTAGAAATTTTACTTGATTGTGATGAAATGAATAATTTGGAGTTACTTGCTTTGTGTGGCCATATGGTGATAAGGTGTTTGATTTCCATGGTGTTCTATAAATTGTTATCGCTGGCTATACATTATTTTTTAGATGAATTCCTTATTACTTTTTAATTGGTTAGCTTAGAAATAAGGGAGAGTAAACCACAGAAACCTTATTTTTTCCGTGGCCAATATTGTTCTAATTGTTTTTTTTTGTAAAGGTGATTGGTGATTGTTGTCAATTTTGTTCACACTTCTATTAGAAATGTAGTATTTTATCTTATGTAGCACCTTTCCTCTCCCATTTCAATTTCAGTTCATTACATTGATGAATTGAATCACGGGTACTAGCAAATTTTAGAATGTTTTGATTGATTTTAATCAAATATCATATCAACGTCTACTGCATATATTCTTAATAGCAATTTGCTGTCCGCCATATTCTAAGCATGACTATTTGCTTTTTCTTAGTTACCTCCTTATGCAGTCACATCAATAGTTGATGGCTTGAAAAGGTTGTATATTGAGAGGTTAAAGCCCTTGGAAGTCACTTATAGATACAATGATTTTGTATCTCCATTGTTGGTAAGTGGCATTTGGACCCAATTTCTTAGTATAATATTCCAAATTTTGCTAATTGCATGTGTGAGCATAATACATGCTCTACTTAACACGTGTTATCCTTGTAAATATGATGATGTTAACTTCAGGAATGTCTTGATTTCTCCTTTTCAGACAAACAGTGATTTTGATGCTAAACCCATGGTCATGCTTCTTGGTCAATACTCTACGGGAAAAACAACATTTATAAAACATTTGCTAAAATGTGATTATCCAGGTTGGTTGAATTGTGGATGTTCTAGTAACTATATTATTGCAATTTGTGCATTTATAACTCTGATGACTGATGGATATAACCACTATAGTTATCCTATATCTTCTCCTTTAACTCGTCCACTCCACAGGAGCACACGTGGGACCAGAGCCTACAACAGATAGATTTGTTGTTGTCATGGTATGAAAAGCTCTTTGTCCTTTTATTGCCTGTGGAAATTAATAGATTCCAAACAAAAAATATTTGTGTTGGTGCGATAAAGTTCATGTTTTTATTGTTAGCACACGTTTCTTCCTTAGCTTGTGCTGCTTTGTGCTCTAACTGTGTTCTTGGAACTTGCTTTAATACTTACTATCTTCTTATTTATAGTCTGGCCCTGATGAGAGGAGTATTCCTGGAAACACTATAGCTGTTGATGCCAACATGCCTTTTAGTAGCCTGACAACTTTTGGAGGTTCATTTTTATCAAAGTTCCAATGTTCTCAAATGCCACATCCGGTGAGTTATATTTATATATTCCCTGCCAAACAACTTTGTCATTATTTGCACTTGAAATTGAAGCAATTTTCCTTTTAGCTGCTGGATGAAGTAACAATTGTGGACACTCCTGGTGTCCTATCTGGAGAGAAACAAAGGACACAAAGAAGCTATGATTTCACTGGTGTTGTTTCTTGGTTTGCTGCCAAGTGCGATCTCATTCTTCTTCTATTTGATCCGCATAAACTAGACATCAGTGATGAGTTCAAACGTGTAATTTCATCTTTACGTGGCAATGAGGACAAGATACGCGTGGTTTTGAACAAGGCAGACCAAGTTGATACTCAACAAGTATGATACATGAAACACGATTGAACCAGTTTTATTATTTTATTTTATTTGCCTGCGAATTTTTTGTTTACTTACATGCCTAATTGTATCAATTTAGCTTATGAGAGTTTATGGAGCATTGATGTGGTCGCTAGGGAAAGTTTTGAATACTCCTGAAGTTGCACGCGTATACATTGGGTAGGTTTGTTATCTTTCAAATATATCTGATGATCCAAAGAATAGTTAAGTGTACTTACAACTCACAAGAGTACTTAACCGTTATTTTACCATCTTGTGATTTGAAAATCCAAAGAATATTGGCATTATAGTAGTTGAATTTTGCTTATTTGAGTTTTAGTATTTGATCTAATTTTTTATTGTTAACATTTTGTTCCAGAAATTTGTTTCCAGTTATGTAGTATATTTTGATAAGATCATTGATTGACTTCACATTATTGGATTGTTTGTCCAATTAATTTTGATACTTTTTTGCTCTTGGTATATGTTTTCTTGACTTTGGCAGGTCATTTAATGATAAGCCTACAGATGAAGGATTTGTTGGGCCACTAGGAAAAAATCTCTTTGAGAAGGAACAAAACGATTTGTTGACAGATTTGCTGGATATTCCAAAGAAGGCTTGTGACCGTCGGGTAGAGTGTTTAATTTTAAATTATTTAGGTTACTCGTTGGTGCAAATTGACTGAACCGTATGTGGATGACATATCACTGCATACCTCATGTTTGATGCTCTATATATTTCTTGTTTCAAATAATTATTGTCATTGAACTGGTGCAGATCAATGAATTTGTGAAACGAGCTAGATCTGCTAAAATTCATGCATATATAATTAGCCATCTTAAGAAGGAGATGCCAGCAATAATGGGCAAAGCCAAGACTCAACAAAAACTTATTGATAATCTCGATAATGAATTTGCAAAGGTTTCTCCTCCACCTTCACTTTTTGTCTATGTTGGTTGCTTAATTTCTCAATTACTTATCATTTATGCTTTACAAAACAGGTTAAACGGGAGTTTCATCTACCAGCTGGTGACTTTCCCAGTGTTGAGCACTTCAAAGAAGTTTTGAGTGGCTATAGCATCGACAAATTTGAGAAACTAAAGCCAAAAATGATTCAAGCCATAGATGACATGCTTGGATATGAAATCCCAGAACTTTTAAAGAAATTCAGAAATCCTTATGATTGAAATGAAAAATGTTTGAGAATGTTATCACTCATCATATATTATCATATATGTTTTGTAAATGTGAGACTTTGAGGTTTGAATTGCTCATTAAAGAATTGTAGGTTGTTTCCTTTTCAATTAATATCCATATTCGTTTTAGTTCGACCTTTGTGAAACGACCTTTTAGGCTGTTTCCTATTTAATTATGTTGGCCACTTGGGCTTATTGAGTGAAAGAGAATCTATATGCACTCAAACATTTTTAGTGCTCTTGTGTGTGAGGAAGTATGTAGCTCTGTAGTTAATAACGGCCTTCACGGCCACAATTGCAGTGCCGCAGTGGTTAAGTGCTACGCAAGACGGGGTTGCGATGTATATAAGGGTTGCAAGTGTTGCGGTCTTGATAGCGTGAAATTGCAGAGAAGATAAAGCGTCATTTGTATTTCAGATGCTCAACAACAATTTGCAGTGCAAAATGTCTAAGTTACCCTGTTTTTAGGGTTTTTTTTTGTTTTTTTTTTTTTGTCTTTTTGTATTTAAAATTTATTAAAAAAAAAGAGGTGACATTTCTCTTTATCGACCTCTTCTCTTCATTTGTATTATGTTTTCTCTAAATTAGTGTCACCCTTCAGTTATTTTCTTCTCTTCATTTTTGCTCTGTTTTCCTCTGAAATGGTGCGACCATTTGTGCTCTATGTTTCCCCCTTCTCTTTCCTCTTCAATTTTCTGCACCGTTCTTCATACCTTCATCTATTTTTTAGTTTCATTTTCAACCAATTCATTTCTCTTATGTTATGGTATCATCTTAGTCTCAACCAACACAATCAAACCCAAGCTCTTGTGGTCTAGTTAAACCCATTGGAAATAATCTTGACACAACTTGGGAATGGAACAACCTTAATGACATAAAAAAATGGGAGGAATGTACCTGCGATTTTTGTTTAAATACATCTTCTAGAGACACTACTAGGGCAAAGAGACACCAAATGAGAGTGAGGGGGTTGTTGTTGGTGCTTGCAAAAAAAAATTCCCCCAAAAATAAAGTTGACGAATCAAGAAGCTTATGCTAAGAAAAAGATTGAAAGTCAATATTTGTTAGAGGTGAATGAGGATGATGATGAGCAGAATGAGGTGCAAGAAATCTACAATATTCAAGGTGGAAAAAAACCACAATTTGTTGATATAATTGCAATAGCCCACCAGTATCAGTATCAAATTTGAAACAAACATTTGCAATAAGGAAACATGAGCTAGGACAATTCAATTTATAGCTGATGGTTTTATAATTGTGAAATTCCCTGTGAGACAAATCCTTCAAGTTTATGATTTAGGCTATTGGCAACTATGGTCTGCATCTAAAGATTCCAAACTATCAAGAGTTATGAATCCGAATTTGAGCTTATTAAAGCAACCACATTTTGTAGAGCGTACATGGTTGTTACATCATGTTTGATGCATGGAAAAAATCGCAAGAATAGGACATTTATCCATTTCATGGTTATTCTTCTATAACGTTGATACTTCCGGATATGTGACAACCAAACAAAAACTATTTGAGTTTTTATATGCTTTTGTGGCAAATGTGGAAGAAGAAAATGTTGTGTAAATAATCACAAACAAAAGTAGTAATTACGTTTCAGCAAGTAAGAGTCATTTTCTTTGCTAGTTTAATTTAATTGTACCAATTTGAGTGATATTTGATTAGTTAGATTTTTTAGATATTGTAGGTAGAAAATTAGAAGTAAGAATATAAAAACTCTTTTGGACAACATGTGCAACACATTGTATCAATTTTATGTTAGAAGACTTTGGGAAAATACACTAGCAAGGCCGAACTCTTAAAGGTTGACATTACTTTGCTACTCATTCCCTTAAATTGCAAAGGTTGTACAAAATGAAAAACAACATCCGTTGATGTTCACCTCAGATGAGTGGGCGAGCTTAAGTATATCTAAGGTGTCTAAAGGAAAAAAGACAAGATACATTTTACTCGTGTCATCTTTGTGGAATGATGTGGTCTATTGTCTTAAGGTAATGGGATATCTTGTGCTAGTACTAAGCCTTGATGATAATGAGAAAAAACATACTATGGGTTACATCTATGAAGCTTTGGACAAGACCAAGGAAACCATGATGAAGTCTTTCCATAAAAATGAAGAAAAGTACAATATATATTTGCTATCATTGATAAAGGATAGGATTGTCAACTTTATCGACCACTGCATGCAGTTGGCCAATACCTTAATCCCCAATCCTACTATGGTGATGGAAGTGTTAATGTAAATAACGAAATTAACGATCGGCTCCTTACATGTATTCTGAAGTTAAGTGCTACTATTGAAGAAAAGGATAAACCTACTATTGCACTAACATATTATAAAATATGAGGTTTGAAAAACTCTTTAACTTGCAGGGTGCAATATGAAACATAACTACTATGGTTTGGTAAGTCAAAGTGAACTGTTTTGGTAAATTTAATTAGATTTACACGAGATGTTATGTTAATAGTGTTCCTAATGGGTTATTCATTACAAGTAAGTGGCAAAAAATTTACTGACATCATGTTCCTAACTTACAAAATATTGCACTTAGAGTATTGAGTTTGACATGTAGTTTTTTAAGTTGTGATTGTAATTGAAAGTGCTTTTGAGCCAGTAAAAAAAGTATGATTTGAGTTTAATTTGTTTGAAATTGGTTGATTGACATAATGTTTGAAATTGGTTGATTGAGATAATGTTTAAGTGTTTAGACATGTTATTCCGAACTTTAGAGAATAAATTTATTTTATTTTTTAATATATTTGAAGAAACGATAAAAAAAAATAAAATTTAATTGTAGTTTTAGTCTCTTATTTTAGCTGAATCGCGTCTCTCGTTTTTTTCGTTTATTTAAGTCTGGCTCAAGATCTCATGTGACTACCTAAAATCTATTATCGTAATTATATATCATGTCTCCATATACTGTGAGACAACAATTGTACCTAAAATTTATGATCAACTGCAGATTAAAAAAAAAAATAGGGACTAATGTGATATTTTATCAAATTTTGAACCAAAATTATGAATATTACTTTTGACTAAAATAGGAATCAAAGTAATTAAACTAAAAAATAAAAAGTATTTTAAATATATATAATCCAATAAATTTTACTATAAAAGAAATTAAAATAATATATTATAACCGATTTTTGATAATATGTATTATACAAAAAGTGAAAGACATTTAATGTTTTATGTATTATACAAGGTTAAAAGCATTGCGCTCTACCATATGAGCTACTATACTAAGTTAATTGCCACGCGCTGAGCTTGTAGTTATCTGATATATAAACAGTATGTTAGTTAACTAGTTGATAGATCTTAATATATTTCACACATGAAAATATGAGTTTTTCACTTGGTTTACACACATCAATTCATAAATATATATGTCATATATTTTCTCTTTTATAACAAAAACTTAACTTTTTATATATAATATTTACATTTTTTCACCTTTATGTTAATAAACTATTTAGAATATATGAGATTTAATATTTATAAAATAATGGTAATTCGAATAAATTTTGACATTGTTTGTAAATAATTGAAGAAAAAA
>JBBPBR010000001.1:6014921-6032488 GCA_037974775.1 Cicer pinnatifidum
TTTATTTTATCTCAATTATTTTTTATATAACTTTGAATATAAAAAAATTAACTATAATAAAATAAAATAAAAAATATATGAGATATTTGTTAATAAAATAGAAAGAAATTGTTAATTTATATAAAAAATAAGAGTTATTAAAATAATATAATATTTTTATTTTGATATATCTATTTAACTGCAATTGTTTTATTATATATATTTTGTTTAATTTTATTAATATAATTTATTTTTATTTATTTTTTATTAAATTAATAATTTAAAAATAATAATAATAATAGATAGTCATATCTTATGGATATGACCTTCTATTAAAGAAAATAAAAAAATTATTCAAATGATTATATCTCTGCCTACAATTTTTTGAAGACATAAAAATAAAATATTTTAATATAAATATAATAAAATTTTTAAATAAAAAATAATATAAATGAAAAATATCCTAACATTTCACTAAAAAGCATATATCTTTATTTTAAAGCAAATCATATTCCATTTACCAAGACTCTTTTCATGTTTTTGTGATAATTATGGAAAGAATAAATAAGTTAATTTGGTACTAGTAGTATGTACTCCCTCTGGTGGAAAACTAATGAGGTAACTACAATTCTTGTATTGTTATGAAGGAAAAAAAAACTATGATGCGTTTATTATTAGGCGATAAATAGTGCCAAGACTGTTCAATCGACCATTCCACGAGACTATAATTTTGGTGTCTGGATATAATTTAGAGTCCGAGTATATAATGTGAAGAGGTATTAAATGAAATTTGATTAAGGTATTGACAAAGCCGACCATACATAAGTAGATGATTAATTGCCCAATTTAAAACTTTGATTTTGATATATAGAACACGTTTACTTCATATATAAGGTTATTGGCCATGAGAGTAAAAACAAACCTTGGGATACTTGAGGTCAATCTGATACAATGGGACTTTATTATTAGTAATGCCAAAAAATAATTGGTCACATAGATAATGCAGCTACACACATATACTCAAGGTATCATTTTTGTTTAAAGTTTTAGGTGTACTATTCTTTGTTTGATTGGAGTATTTTTAACCAAATTTTAAATTAACGTCATACTTATATTGTGTCTATGTCACAATACTTGATATATAATAAATAAATAGACTAATATAGATGACAAATAGACTAACGCAACAACAATCGTGATGTAGTCGGGAGTTTTCAAAAGTCTTGAGGTTGCGTTACAATTACATAGCGAATTAATTGCTCAATTTAAAATTTTGCCTTTGACACATACAACACCATTTTATTCCATATATAAGTTTGTTGGTTGCGAGAGTAATAGCCAACCATGGGATACTCTTGGACTTGGTTTTCGACGATGACAAACAATAATTAGTCAAATAGATCATGAAACAAGACAAAGACACTTTAGATCTCATATTTGTTTAAAGTCTTAGATGTATTTTTCTTCATTGAATTGGAGCATGTGTAATCAAAATTTTAAATTGTTGTCACAATTACATTGTATATATGTCACAATACTTAATATATAGCAAACAAATAGACTAACATGGATGACAAATAGACTGACGCAATGATATTTACAATCGGGTTGTAGTAAGAAGTTTTCAAAATTCCCGAGGTTGAGTCACATTTACGTAGCAAATTAATTTTTCAATTTAAAACTTTGCTTTTGGCATATATATAGCAAAATTGTATTTCATATATAAGCTTATTGGTCGTGAAAGTAAGTGCAAACCCAGGGATACTCTTGGACTTGATTTTTGATGATGACAAAAAGTAATTGGCCTCATAGATCATGAAGCCACGCACAAATACTATAGGTCACATCTTTGTTTAAATTCTTACGTGTAGTTTCGTTCATTGGATTGGAGTGTTTTCAACCAAAGTTTTAAATTGTTATCACAATTACATTATGTTTATGACACGATACTTAATATATAACAGACAAATAGATTGAAATAGAGGATAAATAGATTGACGCATCGACATTTACAATCGTGTTGGAGTCAAGAAGTTTTCAAAAGTCTTGAGGTTGCATCATAATTACGTAGCAGATTAATTGTTCAATTTAAAAATTTGTTTTTTGACACACAACACCATTTATTTCATATATAAGTTTGTTGGTCGTGAGATACTCTTGGAATTGGTTTTTAGCGATGACCAAAAGTAATTGGTCAAATAGATCATGCAGCTAGACACGTACTCTTTGGATCTCATATTTGTTTAAAACGTTAAATGTATTTTTCTTCGTTGAATTGGAGTGTTTTTAGCTAGGGTTTTAAATTATTATCACAATTACATTGTGTATATGTCACCATACTTAATATATAGCAAACAAATAAACTAATGCATCGATATTTACAATCGTGGTGTAGTTATGTGTTTTCAAAAGTCTTCAGAATGAGTCACTATTACGTAGCAGATAGATTGACGCGTTGACATTTATAATCATGTTGGAGTCAGGAGTTTTCAAAAGTCTTAAGCTTGCATCATAATTACGTAGCGGATTAATTGTTCAATTTAAAACTTTGTTTTCTGACACAAACAACACCCTTTATTTCATATATAAGTTTGTTGGTCGTGAGATACTCTTGGACTTGATTTTTGGCAATAACCAAAAGTAATTGGTCAAATAGATCATGCAGCTAGACACGTACACTTTGGATCTCATAATTGTTTAAAATGTTATATGTATTTTTCTTTGTTGATTATTGTCATAGTTACATTGTGTATATGTCGCAATACTTAATATATATAACAAACAAATAAACTATTGCATCGATATTTACAATTATGGTGTAGTTAGGAGTTTTCAAAAGTCTTGAGGATGAGTCACTATTACGTAGCAGATTAATTGCTCAATTTAAAACTTTGCTTTTGACATATATAGCAATATTTTATTTCATGTATAAGTTTATTGGTTGTCAGAGTAAATGCACACCTTGGATACTCTTGGACATAATTTTTGGCGATGACAAAAAATAATTAGTTAGATAGATCATGAAGCCACACACAAATACTTCGGGTCTCATGTTTGTTTAATGCATTAGATGTACTTTTCTTTATTGGATTGAAGCATTTTTAACTGAAGTTTTAAATTGTTGCCAAAATTAAATTGTGTTGATGTCATAATACTTAATATACAGTAGGCAAATAAACTATCATAGAGAACAAATGGACTGACACCGCAACATTTACAATGGTGGTGTAGTTGGGAGTTTTTAAAAGTCTTGAGGTTGCATTACAATTACATAGCGAATTAATTGCTCAATTTAAAACTATGTTTTTGACACATATAGCAACATTTTATTTCACATATAAGCTTATTGGGCGCGAGAGTCAACCCTAGGATACTCTCGAACTTGATTTTTGGCGATTACAAAAAATTGGTAAGATAGATCACGAAACCACACACAAAACTTTGGGTCCCAACTTTGTTTAAAGCCTTAGGTGTGCTTTCCAAGTGGAACCCGTCAATTTTTATTAGTATCAATTTTATTACTATTAGTAGTAGTAATATTATTATTTTTATTATTATTAAAGAAAGAAAAAAGGAACAAGGATTTTAATGGGCTTGACCCATGTGAGAAAGAAAAAATCGATAAGGGATAAATCTCTAGGTCAACAAAAAAAAAATAGCAACAATAAAAATTAAAAAGTACGAGTGTCGAAGAAAAGAAGAAACTAAGGGAAATAAGAAAAAGTTTGGTTCTGATGGTAATGGGTGTATAACAAACTTGCTATATTTGATCTATAATGTTTGTATGTTATTTCATCCACTGAGTTTGTTCTTTTAATATATAATCTTAGTAGTTTTATCATCTATGATAGTTACTTTGAAATACCCACTTTGGTAGAATGTTGTTTGTTAGTTTGTTTAGTTTCCACATTTGGTGATGACTATTATTGATTGATGTTCCCAAGTGTTACTAGAAACACTCTAATGTACACATTAATTATTATAGTAGAAGTTTTTACTGGACTAGGTCACATGATTTTTATTCTCTCAATTTGAGGGAAGTTTTCTATGTTAAAAATTGTGTTTGTCTCATATTTAATTTTCTACCAATTATTGTTGTTTTGTGAAATTGTATTTTTTTTATTTAATCATTTATCTGCACAGTTGAGGGAAAAATTATTATGCATTATTGAGATAATTATCTATGGTTTTCCCAACATATACAAATAGGCTAACACATATGACAAATAGACTAACGCGACGACATTTACAATCGTGTTGCAGTTGGAAGTTTTCAAAAGTCTTGAGGTTGCGGCACAATTTCGCAGTTGATTGATTGCTCAATTTAAAATTTTGGTTTTGACACATATAGCAACATTTTATTTCGTATAACAACATTTTATTTCATATATAAACTTATTGATTCTAAGTGTAAGAGTCAACCTTTTGATATTATGGATCACTCTAATACTATTGAACGTGATTCTTTGTGATGACAAAATATAATTGGTTAGATAGATAATGCAACCACGCACAAATACTTTGGGTCATATCTTTGTTTAAAGATTTAGGTGTTGTTTTCTTCATTGGATTAGAGAGCTTTTAATCAAAGTTTTTAATCAAACTTTTAAATTGTTGTCATAGTAACATTGTGTTTATGTCACAATACTTAATATATAATAGACAACTAGACTAACGTAGAGAATAAATAGTTTGACATAATAATATTTACAATTGTGATGTAGTCAAGAGTCTTCAAGAGTTTTGAGGTTGCGTCAAAATTGCATAGTGTATTAATTTCAAAATTTAAAACTTGTTTTTTTGACATATATAGTAACATTTTTTTATCATATATAAACTTATTTGTCGTGAGAGTAAGTAATGAGGACCTAAAATGAGCTAATTATGAGGAAAAATAAAGAATATTTCAAGTCAAGACTTTATAATAGTTTTTAGTATTATTTGTGTTTAATTTGAATTGTAATAATTTTAGTTAAGTGGTGTAAGCCTAACATGGGTCTAGGGAAATGACTTTTGTCCCATTTTAGGAATAAGGTAAATTATTCTTTAAATATTTTGTAAGAGTCTCATTTTTTGACAAGTTTTGGAATGAGTTAGAATTTCTCCAATGAGAATATTGAGTGAGCTAGATCTCCTTTTTAAGTTATTGGATTAGAACTTGCTTGAATCTTATCAATGACTTCATTACCATTGTGGCATTTCTACATTGACTTATCAAACATCCTTGATTATGGTGGCTTCTTCATCTTCTCAACCTAATTCATATTTGTTTCTTTATTTTCTCTTTTATTTTGTCACTTTATGTGAATAAATCACTTGATTAAATATTCAATTTCACGTGGAAGCACTTAAATCCACATCAGTAAGAGTCAACCTTGAGATACTCTTGGATTTTATTTTTGGGGATGCAAAAAATATTTGCTTAGATCAATTGTCCAACCACACATATATTTTGGGTCTCATTTTTTTTTTAAAGCCTTATGTGTGGTTTTCTTCGTTGGATTTGAGTGTTTTTAACTAAAAAATTAATCGTTGTCATAATTAATACAAATAATAAAGTAAACATCATTAAAATTTACATTTGTAAATAATAAATAAATACATAACAAATGCATAAAAAAAATATGTTTACATAAAAACACGAGAATGCTTTGATAAAACATGATAGAAAGAATAAATAATATTTTAAAAAATAATAATGGGCTGAAATGGTTAAGAAGCCCAATCTAATTGGCTTCCCTTTTTGTAAAGATGGTTTGAAATGGATCAAACCCATAGTCCTTCATCTCTCATCCTTGACCTCATAAGTAAGGAATAAACACAGTGCTGCAAAATCGTGGTAGTTGACACTTGAGGTTCTCAGATCTGATAGGCATGACTGGACCGAGCTCCGATTCTTGATCCAATTGGTTGAACTGGCCGGTCCGTTTTGGATTTTAAAACATTGAAAAAACGATTTCATGATAGTTTTGCAACAACTAATTAATTAGACATGTTATTCTAATCAATTATTTCTTCTAATGGATTAGATTTAGTTAATCGATTACCACGTGTTTCTGCTACTAATTAATTAGATTATATTAATCTAATGGATTAAACTAAACTATATCGCAAATAAAAAGAATTTATATTAATTTAATGGATTAAACTAAATCACAAATAAAACTGATTTTCAACTCTTTGGATTGAGATTTGAAATTTAAACTTTAGCTTATCAATGTGAAAGAACCCTATCCTAAAATATACTTTTTGCAAACCAATAAACCACTTGAGTCATTGAAATTGTCATTCTTTGAGAAATAAATCCTAAACACTTAAATTCTCATAACTTCTTCAATCACTTTAGTTGGTTTTCTTTGTGGTGAATTGCACCTCATTTTTGCAGATAGAGAAGTTAGTAGAAGAATATGATATTCATGAAAAAGCAAAGGAATAATAAACATGCTATCGATATAATACTTTTATGACATTACAATGTTGTGTTGACAAACTATTGATTATTTATTTTGAGATATTAAGACAACTAGGAAAATATGTAACGTTTGAAATTTTGATATTTATTTCGTCATTTTAAATTATGATTTCTCTATTCTTAAAATTTTTATTTAGACAAAAATTTGTCATATTTGACAATTATTGCTCCTTGTTTCAAAGTTTTGGAATACATTGGATCTTATATGAAAAAATATATAAAATGTTAGTTAATAATTTTGTTCTCGAGCAGACTTTTGCACTTGCCAAATCCCAATATCGCATCGCTTACAACAAAAACTGCTACACTTTCATGATATATTAGTTGATTTGATATCATCACCAATAATGTTTGCTCATTGTTAACCACTTAACACATCACAATTATCTGCTAAATTTAGTGTTGGAATGCATATAGATATTACCATCATTTGAGGAAATGTTCTTCCATCTATCCACCATTGTGTGATATTTTCCCACTTTATTGGATAATTTAAATTTATGATTAGAACAAACTCTATTTAAACATTTTTGCTCAATGGTGATCATGATCTTCTTAGTGACGTTTTTTCTCCATGATTCCGCTACATACCAGCATGGAAAGAATACCATATTGTCGTGCAGCAATTTACTTTCTTATATATATGATGATGAGCTTTTTATGGTAGGTGAATAACTTGTTGAGGATGGAGAAGAGTAAACTACATCCATAGTCTATTAAAGAAATAAACAAACACATAAACTTTGTTTTTATTATTAAAAAAATCTCTAAAAAATAGCTAAAAGGCCCTTGTAAGGGTGATTGTACCAATTTGCCCCAAACCAACATTCGTCAACGTGAGAGCCCCAAAGGAGCATTGACCTTTTGAACTCCACGTGTCGCCGCTTAATTGGCTAAGTTTCAGAAGTGGATCCCGTCCGTTAATGATTGAACTTAGTAAACAATTTTATTGAAAACTTAATAACAATATAAATATAAATAAATAATATAGTTTTTATACTAGTAGCAAAAGCTGAACCCAAATCCATTTTCGATTTCAATCGGAGAGCAAAAGAAGAAGAAGAATCCATTTCATGGCGGCTACAAAGCTTCAAGCCTTGTGGAATCATCCTGCTGGGCCCAAAACCAGTGAGTCACTTCGCTTTTTCGTGTTTTTGTTAGAATTCGTTGTTTTCCCTTTCATACAGCGTTTCGGATCTTCAATTGTCAATGGTTGTTTTATCATCTGAATCAATTTCCTTATCTTCTTTTATATATACATAGAGCAGCTATCGGGTCTGCCTTTGGTTTTGAAAGCTAATTGGTGATTTATTGAAAGATCAATGTTTAATTCGCGACCTAAGTGTTTTTTCAATTAACGTAATCTCGTTTTTGATTGCTCCGTAAAAAAAAAGGTCATTTTTTACTGTGATGGGTTGTAAAATTAGGGATTTGTTTATTAGTCTTAATCCTTATTTCATTTTACTTTAGTATTTTGCTTGTTATGTTTATTGTGATAGCTGACAAATTGCAATATCTTGCATGTTTCATGAAACATAGACTTATGATCAAAGATCAAAGAAAATGTGGATTTTTGGCGAGTCAAGATAGTATAGCATAATATAGGCCTTTTGGAGATAAAAAAAAGTTAATGAAGATTTATTTATACTCCCACTGAAATGAAATATAAGCAAAAGAGTATTTGAAAAGTTGATTATCTAGTCTAAAATTGATGCATCAATTTTTCAAATACTCTATTTGCTTATATTTCATTCTAGAGGGAGTATTTGTGTATGGATGTCACTCGCTCTAAGTACAAATACCAAATAGATTACATTTTTAATCGGATTCAAATTGTTGACTCTTATTTGTTTCCGACCAGCAATGTTGTTGTCAATTGTTAACTTTGTCATTGTCGAGCTGCATGAATGCATAAATTAACCACTTATTTTGTGCAGTTCACTTCTGGGCACCTACATTTAAGTGGGGTATCAGCATTGCCAACATTGCTGATTTCGCAAAACCACCTGAGAAGCTTTCTTATCCTCAACAAATAGGTATTCCTATGTGCATAGAACTGAATGTAGTGTTATCTATCATAGACTTCACTCTCTCTCTCTCTCTCTCTCTCTACCACACACACATGTTTTTGCTTATCATTCACCCTTGTGAATGTGTATATCTGGATTCCTTGTAAGGTGACGGCATGTGCAAGTGGATGAATTAACAGAATGCTGATTATTCAAGTTGCAAGAAATTTTAGCATATATATTCTCATGTATTAGGGTTTTATTTACATCTATGCATTGCTGATTCCTTTTTTTTTTTTAAAACAGCGGTCACAGCTACTGGAATTATCTGGTCGCGTTACAGTACTGTAGTCACTCCTGTAAGTTTTATTTTTTCAACAACAACAGGTTGCTTTTAACTAGTTCATGAAATATTGAAAAATTAGTGGAATGAGGATAATTTCTGGACCTTCCGTGCAAACAAAATTTTATAATTTCACTTCATTACTGTTAGGACCCCAAATGTGAGAGGGGGTATCTTTTGGAGAACCATTTGTAGTTATAGACAGGTCTCTGTAGGTGCTTGGCTCGGTGGGCATTAGGATATTCATCCTTTTGCCATTATCTTTCATTTTCAGAAATAAGACACTCTTTTATTTTCCATTGTTGTTCTATTTTCTTCTACTTACTGTTTTGTGATCCGGGTTCGCATTAATTACCTTCATCATTTTACTTGATATGTGCATGATTCTGGTTTGTAGTTGCACTATCTCTCTTGCTAGAGTATGACATACCTGACTTGTAAGATTATGTAACATCAATTAAACTATAACATGGTACGTCTAATATACATTGTGCAATCTAAACCTGGATTCCTGTTTTTTAGCTGCCTAATTAAATCGTACGAGGCATAAGTAGCTCTCGTTGTCATTTATCTCTTGCTCCATAATATTTGGTGTCTCCTAGACATTAGTCCATACTGTTGTTTGCTTTATCTGAATTTTTATTTTATGCCAATCAGCTCCCTCCCTCTGTGTGTGTATGTGTTTGCCAAGAAATTTAAAATTATATACTAGGCTTTGTGTTAAACATGGAGTATACAAGAATTTTAATCTCGGTTAACACAGCAACATTTAGGTACTACATTGTTGCATGCCAATTACAGAATGAATTTTTGTTTACTGATCATAATGGCTGGACAAAGTAAGAGTAGGAAAATTGAGAACTGCTACATAGGTTACTTTATGAATACTATTGAGAGAGTAATTTTCTTTTAATTTCTGCGTGCAATACAATTTTCTATAATCCTGATATGTTAGCGGGAACTACTTTTTGACGTTGCAGAAAAATTGGAACCTTTTTAGCGTTAACGTTGCAATGGCAGTTACTGGCATATACCAACTCTCACGCAAATTGCGGTAAGTGATATGTATCAATATTTATTTGATGTTTTTGTGTAATTCTTATTTGCAAACTTTGCCATCGAATGTTAGTTCACGGTTTCTAGATAAAAACCAGTCTCTTCCATATTTGTTTGATGTGGCTAGTGCAGCCCTTTTGGGGCCCCAAAATAGTGGGAACCTCGTAAACTTTTATAATCAGTAGTTATGAAGTTTATTTTCTTAATAGAATTGGATTAAATTTATTACAAAATCAAATTTTGACGCTTTTCCTCAAAATCGTGAAGAGCAATGTAGTAGGACATAATACAATTACAATGTCAACGGAAAAACTTCCTTCTTTTGTAGATTAACCTTGTGAATAGCCATTGATAAATTTTGGTAGTTACAAACATTGTTTTTGCCACTGTTTTATATCTCCATGGAATACATATATTAACTCGTGTTCTACTTCCCAGACATGATTATTCCTCAGAAGCAGAAGTAGCAAAAGAGGCAGAAGTAGCAAAAGAATGATGACGAAGAATTTGAAAAAGTTATTGTGTACTTGGAGCCCGATGCCCTGATTGCAATTTTCATGTTGAAACTTATATTTGACTTCTTATTTTGGGACGTGGTTCATTTTGTAGTTGGCAAAGGCATAAACTGTCAAATCTTGTGTATTTTCATGTCTGACCTGATTGTTGTAGAAATAGGGATTCGAGATAAGTGGTAACTTAACGCCACAGGCTCCTAATTTACATCTCGATATTTATTGTTAATTTGTTATGTTCATAGATCATATCTTCAAGCCCTCGCAAATTGAAGTATTGAACTGATTGCCATTTCACGCTCTGCAGTTTGTGTTTCTGTAGATGGTTTGAATATCGGTGACTAGATTTAAATTGAGTATAAACCGAATATCTCTAATGGTTAGACTAAAAAATCAGTAGCTGATGAAGCTTGACAGTTTGGAATACCAAAGACAAATACAGTGATTGTGTGTCGTGGCTATTACAATTAACCGATAATATATATAGTATATTCTCCGGTAGATCTCTTAAACAAGGTAATCTTAGTAGCAAGCACAATTTAATTGGAACGGGGATATAAGCCACCAATAGCACAGTTTCATCAGTAGTGTTATTTGAATTTGAAGAAGAAAAAAAAAATCATTTTAGCTACGCATAATTGTAGCTACTGAGTACATAATATTCTGTCTAAATAAGAATCTGGGAGAAAAAAAATCTTCCCAATGATTGTGAAATGTATCATATGTTCCTGCAATACATATTCTGATTAGACCAGCAAGGACACTGAATAATAATAAAAAAAAAAACATACAATTGGCATATGTCATTACAATAATCCCCTTCTATCAGCCATTGAGTGAGCAGTCAGGGTGAAAATTCCCTTCCATCAGACAAATATAAAGACTGAATCACTTAGAATCGCGCGGCCACCCTGTTCATGTCTCTGTATTGCTTTCATTCACCTTGTGTTACTGGCCATCTCTAGTTTGATTAGTTTTTGAATCAGAATCATGTTCCTCATCATGTGATGTCAAACCCAAACTCAAATCCAATGTGCTTTCATTTAGATCTTGGCGTACTACCTGATTTTTGTCTGGTGACTGAAATATAAAGTCATCATTAATTCATTATACATAATAAATTAGAACAAATAGCTCGCTAGTTACTGCTGTGGAGTTTAATTGAGTTGATAACAGGCACGACAAATTTGAGACATGTAGATTACAATTTACATGATGATACATCTATAAGTTTTAAAATTGTGCATAAAACTTGTCCAAAGTCCAAAATGCCAGACAAGAACCATTTAGTATTAATTTTAATCATGTTGAAACAAAAACAAAGAGGGAAAAGAATAACTAAGGTCTCAATCTTGTAGTCCTTAAAACATCAGTAATAACACATTGAAAAAGTTGAGGGGGACAATCCCTCCAAACCTTCAAAAAGTCATGAGAAGAAGATACATTGTGATTATTAATGACAACATAAGTTTTCCTAAGAACAATGTAGTTAAAAGAAAAATATACTGTCAAAAAAATAATCACAAAAATAGCTCCTTATCTTCAATTTATTTCTTATTTTTAACTATGTCCAAAAATGGTGAAAGCAACATTTTAGTGTCTTTTCATCAATCATCATTACCGCCACAACAAACTTTGAAAAAGAAACAAATGATTAAAAATTATCAACGAAAAAGGTAGAACATTTCCTCAAATTAAACATGCCCCGATTTTAACTGCAAAACAGTTTTCTTTTATCAATCTACATAGGCATTGTATAGAATGTGAGCTGCAGTTATTACATTCTAGAAAAATACATTGGTATGTATATAAACATGAAGTAAATGGAGAGACGAGCAAAATTTTACCTCATTTTCTTCCATTGGGACATCATTTATATCAGGTTTTTCATCAAACGTCTCATTCTTGCTAATTGGTTCTGCTGCACTAGAATCAGCATCTGCCAGTTTAGATTCATCTTCAACCTTTTCTGCACCCTCATTTTCTGTAGCCTCATTTTTCTGCTCCTCTAGTGCAGCAACCTACATCAACAGACAGTTCAGATTACCACCATGCCTTCTCAATCCCCATAACATTTAACAGAACATATTAGTTCATTATCATCCATGAAGATTATCAGCATCAAAATGAGGAATATTGAGAATATTTATCATGGTGGAAATGTGAAAGTGTAACAAAGATGACTTCAAGTTCCAGGCATAACAGACTAGCCGGAGATCAGACCAGACCACAGGGTACAAAATTACCAAAGAGAGAAGGACTTGGTCCTCTCGTTGGCGTTGGATTCAAATCATCAGAGCTTGCATTGAGATACTAGATACACCTTAGAGTCAAGTCCTACAACTATGAGGTTAATGTTTGATGCACTAGTGTTCCATATCATTCAATTGTTACCCTTAGGGTTTTTAAGAATATACCAAGCACTATCATTGTATTGTCCTAAAACACACGATTATATTGAGCCTATCCAAGTCTACCACAAGGGCAAATTTTTTAGAACTCAATTTTGATACCTATTGTTGTAAAGTAGTATGATTCAGAAAATGGCAACCATGAATGATTAAAGCTCAGAGTAGCAGATTCTACCTAATGGCCAACAAATGTGTTTGTGGGGGGAACAAAATAAACATCATTGAAGGTTACACAAGCCATTTCCAACATGAGTGCGATTTCCATCAAAATAATCCTTGCCTCCCTCCAACACTCCGAGATTCTCATTTTGTGGTGCTTTTTCAAAGAGTTCTCATTCTGATATTTGAATTATGTCACTTTCAGCACTAGAGTTGTTCTTTTATATATCATACAAGTTGCAAACTTGCATTTATCATAGAATACTTTCCAAATCCTATCCTCAGACAAAAACAACTACCACTATATTTGTTGGTAGGAGTTCTCATTAGATACCATTGTTTTGTCACCACGGCACTCGACACCTTTTGCCACAAGGCATCAATATTGCCATATTGGTAAATTCATGCTAGAGTGCTAGAGTGAATTTCATTTATTAAACAAAGAACTTTGACACTTGAAGGCAACATAAAGGGGAGGGGGAGAATCATAAACTTTTGTCAAGTTCCATCAAACTTTAGCCAAACGACCCGATCGGATTGGTTTATTTGAGCTAATGTACTGGAATAAGCACTTGTGAGACTGTTTGGGAGAGAGCTTATCACATGTCCTAAGTTGTTTCAGCTTATTTCCACAAGTAGCTCTCCAGGTTATTTTATGAAAACAATTTCTTTATTTCATCTTTTGTTGTCAAAATACTTGTACAAAAGAGCTTATATGATAACCGCTTATGCTATAAGCCCTTAATTAAATTGCTGCAGAGTTCCACAAACTAAATTGTTCCTATACTTTTGACATTAGGAAAACCTGAAAATTGAGATTCCTCACACTTCTTATCTTCCCTTTCTCTATCGTTTCTAATCACTATCAAAGAAACGTATTCTATGGGGTAAATGTGCAGGAATCATCAATCATAAACATTCCGCTGCAAACTTGACAGAAACTCAAAACTAGTCAGCCATTAAAGACACAATCAGCATCCATGAATTCAGTTCCACATTCAAATTCCCGGACACTAAAACCCTAAACATTCAATCATCCAATAAAAACTAAACTAAATTCATAAAACCCAAGGACAAGAAAAATCAAACAAAATAAAAAAAAATAAAAGAGTGCAGTGTAATTAAAATACCGGAATGTATTTAAATTTCCTCCGGGGCGGCTCTTCGACCGGTTCCGGCGGCGCGTCTTTGACGTTTCCGTTAGCATTATTGGTGTTCTGGCTTTGAGTAATAGGAGTCCACTTGTAAAGAAGAAGATGAGAACCGTTATTACCGTTAGAAGACGCGTTATTGTGATTGCTGCTGTTGTTGTTGTTATTGTTGGAATTTGAATTAGAGGAAGCAGCAGAAGGTGAAACGTGGACCCATTTCTTCTTCCATTTCCTCACCGGTCCAGTGAAAACCGTTGCCGGTCCGTAACGGGTTGAGGACCGTCCGAGTCGTGCCCCAACTCCTTCCATTTCTAACTAGATCTGACTTCTTCCGACTCACTGTCTCCGATCCAACTCTAACACTGCCAAAAAATAATTTATTGTTATTTTTTTTCAATAAAATTTGGATTTTGAACTCTCCTAATCAGCTTTACAAAAACCCTTTCTTTCTCTCTCTAAAAATACTACTGCCTGTGTCTTTTACTTGCTTTTATAGTTTAGTTTCCATGTCCGTTTTAAGACGATTGATCCCATGGCTAAGATTTCCTTGGTTCTTCTGCTACCAATCCGGGCCGTCCACATCATGTTTCATTGAAGAGATAATGATTTAATTAAATGTTTTTTTTAATGCTAATTAAATATTAGTTATTAATAGTTATTATTTATAAAAAACAATTTCATTTCATTCACACTACATACCAAAAAAATTCATTTCATTAAAACTTTAGGAATTGTTTAGTTTAATGGAGAGGAGTGGATGAAAGGCTATTGAAGGTTGGTAAAAATATATTTGTTTAAATGAGAGAATAAATATTTTTTTTAGTGATTTGTGTTCGATTTAAATAAATGAGAGATATTTTAAATAATTTTTGTAATTATATAGATATATTTTTCATCTCTCTTACTTTCGAAAACTGTAGGAGTAATTTTACTCTCAATCTTTTTTAGAATTTGAACCAAACATAAAATCTTACTACTATCTACTCTCATCTCCTCCGACCAAACATAATTCAGAAGATTACGGATGACAATTAGATTCAGATTCAGTAGGTATCCGTACAAAAAATCCGCAATGAATAGGGTAAAAACTCGCAGTACGGATATAGGTATGGAGACGAGTAATTATCCGCAAAATTGAACACGCATTTATATATTATTTATTATTATTATTATTATTATTATTATTATTATTATTGTTGTTGTTGTTGTTCACTCTCAATAAATTTATTCTTTGGCAACAATAAAATATGCTCTCAAAAATTAAAGAAGTAATTTCACTCTCATTTTTTTTTAGAATTTGAACCAAGCATAAAATCTTACTACTCTCTATTTCCATCTCCTCCCACCAAACACAATCTAAAAAGAGCCAATATATGCGTATAACATCTAATGGTTAAATGCTTATGTTGAAATAGTTAATGAATTCAAGTAGTCAATTAGTTTGAGTTAAATATGATTTATTATAGGAACTCGAATTTAAATATTGATTTAAATAGTCACTAGTTATATTTAATTTAACTTTTAATCAAGTTTGGAGTATCATAAAACATATGTACTCAAAAAATTAAATAGTGGAGGAATATCGTGAAAATGAATTATAACAACACACTCTCTAACACATATTTTTCAACACACCTTATTTGATTCGTTAAAATTCACATAACTCCCATCAAATTATATTGATCCCATATGAATTTAGTATAACCATGTGAATTTAAACAAATTAAAGAAAGTGTGTTGAAAAATATGAGTTAAAGGACATGTTGCTATCATTATCTATACCACGAAATATGTATAATTTAGCTAAGTTGTGAGCAACTCATGCTGGTAGAGTGATAGTAATAGATTTATACGAAAGTAAATAGAATAAAATCGTTATTATGAAGTAGGGTGTCAAAGTAGGGTTGAATTTGTTGAATCTTTTAGTATTTTAGGCGAATAATAATTGACGGTCATAGACACCACGAGAGAATTGTCGACATAAACAACCTTATATAAAGATGAGTACACATTGAGCAATCCACGAGATACTAGTTAATTTTGACTAGACACTTCCATTCACTTGGTAAGAGGTTTTCCTAGCAATGATAACCTAGAGTAATTGGATCCATGTGTTGAAGTTAAATGTTGATAGAAATACAAGACGTCTTATATGTTGCATGCATATGCATTAATGCAATATACATTGTATGAATTTACTCCTACAACAATTCAGGTACATTGGGAGCTAGTTGCAGTTCTCATGATGACATTATCAATCTCTTTGTTTGAATGAATGAAAGGGGAAATGTTTTTACTAGAGGGAATGGAAGGATAAAAAGGGAAAGTAGAGAGGCGTTTTGTTTAAAAAATGGGAGAACGGCGGAATAATGTTTTATGATTTTGTGTTTAATTCAAAAGGAGATTAAATATTTTTAATGGTTTTGTAATTATATAGAGTCATTCATCTCCGATTCGTCCCCTCCAAATCTCTCAACATGAAGAGAGAACGAGATAAATTGTATGAAGACTTTTAGCTCCCTACTCTTTTTAAAGATGAAACAGACATAAAACTTAAAAATATTAACTCTCATCTGCTCTATCTATCTCCAACAAAACACATCATATGAGTTTGAAGATTAGAATTCCTTAAATTATAATTTACAGTAAGCTCTAACCAAGTGATTTTGAAGATCAAGTTAAATTTTATAAAATATTAAATAATGATTTTATGTTATATTAAATGATATATTTTGAAACGATATTATTTTAAGGTATTTTATAAAGTAAACTTAACTATAAAGTTGTTTTGTTCTAACTATAAAAAGAAAGATATATTTCCTTGGTATAAGTAGTATTATTCAATTTTTTAAGTCTTCATCTAATTGTACCTCCACAATCTCATAAACCTTTTCTCTTTTATATATGATTTTAGTTCATTCATGTTACCCTTTATTTAGAGGCATATTTAGAAGCATGCAAAAAAAAAAAAACAGTCATTAAAATATAGCTGCATCATACAATATCATCCCTATGTCAACTTTAGTTGTAAGAAAATAATGTTCATTGACCTCCCATCATTCTCCTCCTAAACTATGATTCATCTTATATAATTAGGTCCTTAGAAAGACATCACTCATGCCTTCTTCAAATCTATATTTAATTGTTGAGTTACCCAAAAAACCAATTTTGTGAAGTTTGTCCTCTGGTTGCATAGTGGTTATCTTCTTAATAGCACCTCAAATGGTGAATTTAATAATATTAGTTCTTTAGGTGGAGATTACGTTCTCTTGCAATAAATTACTCATTTTTTCCTTTCAGTTATACAATTATAAAGAAATTATATTGGTTCAACAATTTCAACACACATATTAATATTTATTTGTATTTAATTTTATTTCAACTAAAAATATAAATTTAAATATTTTTAATTCATATTAATGTGAAAAAAATTAAAAATTTAAAAAAAAAAACTGAACTGAATTTAAACTTTTAC
>JBBPBR010000001.1:6051827-6065422 GCA_037974775.1 Cicer pinnatifidum
AAGTACGTTTTACAACTGGACAATAATATAAAAGGCTAACAATGCAACGCAGTTTACTTAAAAAAATCTAATTGAAAAAAACATAAATAATTTATCTAAAAATTAGATCAATCATAAAGAAATAAAAATACAATTTAGCTTTAATTTTATAAAGACTAAAAATATATATTAAGGTTTTAAAGAGCATATTAAATTTTTTTTACACAAGAATCATTTTTAAAAATAAATGCATATTTTTCTTTTTAAAGAATCTATAGTTAAAACTCACACATAATTAAGTAAAAAAATAGTTTAACAAAAAATTTATAATCAAAATTTAGTATTTTTAAATTTATTTATTTATTATATTTACGTTAGACACATAGATCTCTCTCCCATCGAATAATTAAAGTTGGGTTCACAGCATTTTGAGATTATGACCTCTTTGATCAAATTTGTTAATTATTTTTTCTTTAAAAAATTGGTAATTATTTTTTATACCACAAAAATTTGATAATTTCACAAGACCAAAAACCTAATTAATTACAAAAGAAAAATTAATGCCGTTTAAGGTCACGCCGTACGAGGAAAAGAGATTTTCCGCCCCATGCCTCTCTCTTCTGTTAATCAAATCTCTCCCAATATTTATTATTATTTCAAACCCAAGATGAGATCTACGTACTTGTTCACAATCTCTTCCTTTTCCTTCACCAATCTCCTCAAGTAATTCCTCTTTTTCACATTTTTTTCTTCTATTAATGCTTTTTATTTTTTTTCCATCTGATTCTTTATTTTATTTTTTGTGCGTTTTTTTTTTCTATCAAGAATTAAGCGTGCTTTTCTTAATTGCATGAATTAACTCTGATGGAATTTGTTGATAATGCTTTAAAGTTTTAATTTTTCCACTGACCCATTTGATTACGGGGAACGCAACACGACTCAGCTTGGATCTTCTCTGCAAATTTGGTAGAATTGGAGTGCCCCATACGACAATATTTCATTATTTTGAGTTTTTTTTTTCTTTTTTAAATGTAAATTTCTGTGGGATCTGGTTATCTCTCTATCTTAGGTTATAAGGAATTTGTCAAATATTGTATTTTTAATCCAAATTACTGTATTTATTGATGTTATGAAGTGACTATTGTGGTTGATATTGATAAAGTTTAATTTTTTTTCCTTTGATTTTTGCGTATTAGGGTATATTAGACATTGCAGAATTCACAGTTTCAACGTTGTTGGTCAATTTGAATTTCATCAGTAGGTATTTTCCAGCTTCCTTTGTTAGGATTTTTTAAGTTAATATCTTGATTTTTATCTACATTGTTATTCACGTTCTGTCTATTTAATATGGCTATCACAATGACCTTGCGAATTAACATGCTTATGTACTTGATTTATGAATACTTTTGGTCAGTGTTGTCAAATAATAGCTATAGTTGCGTTATAACGCTATTGTGTAGCGGAATTCGAACAGATTACTATTGTTCTGCGACACGCTATTTAGTACTAAGTGTTATCAAATTGCCGCGCGGTAGCACTGGAGCATAGCAGAATTTGAACAATCCACTATTTTCCATTTGCGATTTGCAGCACTGTTGTCTGTCTGCCTTATTGTTTCCATCCCTGTAAATAAGTTGCTGGATTGATTGTATTTTGGCATGTTGCCACATGATTTGCAGGAATTTGTGATCTCTGCAGCTTTGGATACAGATTATTAGATAAACAAATTGTTGTCTGGCTGTAGAGGAGAATGGCAGAAACGATATCCAGCTTCTGGGGTCCAGTCACGTCAACAATTGAGTGTTGTGAAAAAAATTATGCGTATTCATCTTATATTGCAGAATTTTACAACACAATATCCAACATTCCGACCATCCTTTTGGCTCTCATTGGTCTTATAAATGCATTTAGACAACGGTTTGAGAAAAGATTTAGTGTTCTTCACGTATCAAATATGACGCTTGCCTTTGGAAGCATGTTATACCATGCTACCTTACAACAGGTGTAAGTATTCATCTTTGTCTTCTGCAATAATTTATCTGAATTTTGGTTGTTTTATATTCATTTTGTTGTTGAGTTTCTTTGCATCATACAAAATCTTTGCACGGAACACATCATGTATTAGTGTCGTTTGGTAACAGGAAAATATTGATTGATTTTAGTATAGTGACGCAGCTGTATATCAAGAACGTTATATAGATGTTAGTTTAGTTGTTTTCCTCCGACAATGCTTTCTCTGATATCACAAATATCAATTGCTATGTAAATGTTCTATCTCACTATTGAACATTACTGTATCTGATGCACACAAGACACTTATGCATTAAAATTAGGGGGATATTTTTTATGTCACTACATCCTTTTAACCCCCTTGTATTTCTGCATTCCCATATCCTAGACAAACTTATTTTTCTACTAGGAGGAAGGATTTTATTTTCAATTGGGTTAGAAAAGAGATCAATATGATATTTGTGACTATACTGTAACTATATGATTATATTTGGGTATTTTGCTACTAAGAGCTAGTTACCATCATCAAGGGTTGAGAATTTTCTTTGTATATAAATATACAATATTATATTCTTGGAAGTGTGCATAATTAGTTTCTTAACATAATTTAAAAATAAAAGTTTTAAGTTTGTAATGGATTCTAAGTCAGGCTAATAGAGTAGGTGTCTATTTATTGTTAATGAGATATGCAGTGTTGTCAAGTAGCTGTTATAACAAAACAGAATTTTGTTCCATGATCCGCCATTCAGTACAAAGTGCTGCCAAATAGAAGCTACACTGGCATAATAGCATTATTGTGTAGTGGAATCTGAACAAACCACTATTTTCCGCAATTTGCAATCGACTATACTGGAGATTTGAGAATGGTAGTTGTGCTTCCAAATGCAGGACTGCTCCCTTATAAATAATCCTTTTCAGTAATATTTAATTTTGCTAAAGTTCAGGTGTTTGTTCTCTATTGGAATGAGTTGTTTGATTAAGTTTGTCAAAGTTGCTAAAAAAAATAAAGTTTGTTCATCGAATATCTATTGTTTATGGGTGACTATTTATTCTTTAAAATTTGTAATTTAGGCAACAGCAGAGTGATGAAACTCCTATGGTGTGGGAGATTCTGCTGTACATGTACATCCTCTACTCTCCAGATTGGCATTACCAAAGTACAATGCCTATCTTCCTATTTTTGTATGGTGCTGCTTTCGCCGCCGTCCATTCAGTTTTCAGTTTGGGTATCGGTTTCAAATTCCATTATGTTGTGCTGTGTCTCCTCTGCATTCCAAGAATGTACAAGTATTACATTTACACCGAAGATGTGTGTGCCAAGCGGATCGCAAAGCTATACGTAGTCACTCTTCTATTAGGAAGTTTGTTTTGGTTTTGTGATCGAGTTTTCTGCAAGGAGATATCCCAATGGCCAATTAATCCTCAAGGTCATGCTTTATGGCATGTTAATATGGGATTCAATTCCTACTTTGCAAACACATTCTTAATGTTTTGCCGTGCTCAACAACGCGGCTGGTCTCCAAAAATTGTTTGTTTGATGGGTGTGTTGCCTTATGTGAAGATTGAAAAGCCGAAACACCAGTGAGAGAAGATAGTAGAAGATGAAGATTGAAAGAGTTATCGATGTTACGCTCTTGGTTCTCAGTTTTGTTTTGCTGATTTAGATTGGTTTAAGGGATGATGATTTTTTATATATATTTTGTTGCAGCCTTAGGACATGTACAATATTATGCCATATGGATGCTTTTCTTAACACTACTTATGACAACCAAAAGTTTTGTTGTTCTGGTTGTTCGATTCGCAGTTTCATACCACATTTTACATGTAACATGTTGTGTAACCCTTTTTGTAGGCTGAGTTTGAGTATGTTATTAACTTTGGTTTCACTAGGAAATTCCCTTCTGAAAGTTTCAATGCAAGTTGGGAATTAGATGATATGCAACTGAAAAAGTGCAGTTGCAGTTCATATATTCATTCGCAGCTGATTTGCAGGAGCTTTTCTTGGTGCATAATTTGATTGGTTTATTTTGCATTTGGTCAAAAAGTGAAATCTGTCTTCTGTATAATCAATTATTATAATAAAAAAAAATGCTTGAGAGAATTAATGTGTGGCTAATAATCTGCTTTCAGTTGAAGTTCAATGTGGTTTATCTTTATTTGAATTCCAACTTTTTACCTTTAGATGTAACATGGTTGTTTCAAAATAGAATTGTGAGAGTTGTCACTTTATAAATTTTTTAGTTTCTCAATTTCTTCTAAGTGACATTTAGATATTTTTTTTTCAATATACGTTTCACATCTAGTATTATTGGGCTTTGTGTGTGAATAATATGGAGTGTGGCCTAATGGTTAGACTTTAATACCGTTTTAGAATTTGTGTTAGTTTAGTTTAACATTACGAAATTGGTTTGTATAGTTAGCCATGTCTTCTATTTATAAAGACATATTCAATCTATATATCTCATTGAAGTCTCTCAACATTATTGTTTCTGGGTCTTGTTAACGAGTGGTATAAGAGCCAAGATTAAGGAGTTTCGAGTTGTAAAGGTACACTGATTGTTATACAATACATCACATTTGTGTACTCTGTGATAATCAATGTACTTTCACACTCAACTTTTTTTCTAAGAATTAGAGTTCAATCCTACTTAAATATCTATTATGTTTTTATAGGATTGGTGTGATATGGATGAAAATGTATTCTATAGTCTATCTAAAAGTATTTTATATTAATGCTTTAATTCGCAACATTTAAAAAAGATACTATGTTTGCTTATTTCATAAAAATATTTTAATTTTAACTTTTTAAGATTTATGTCTATATTAAATTGCTAACAAGGAGATGGAAGAAATAATTAGAACAGGGAAAAGATGAAAAACAAACTACGAAGAATGCATTTTATAAAATATTTAAGATGATTTTGACATTTTAAAAATTAATAAAAATGTTCGATATGTTTTCAAAAATTGTAATAAAAAATAATGAAGAATATATTAAATCTATATTCTTTTATGCTAATTAGTTGAAATAGAAATGAAAGGAGAAAACACGAGAAATAAACAAACTTTTAGTTTTATTTACATTTAAAAATGAAATTACATATTTATTTAAATAGACCCAGCAAATTAAAAATCTGACTATTTTTGGTTAAAGGTACTTTTAACACCCCTTAACTTAATTTAAAGTTTTTTATTTATCCTTTTTCTTTTCTTTTTTTAAAATCGATCCTTTAAATTTCAAAATGTTAACACAATTAGGCTTTTTATTGAATTTTCATCCAACGACGTTAAAAAAATTCTAAATGTCTCTTAATATGTCTGCGTGCCCATTAAAATGTCTATGTAAGCACTTGATTATATACGTAAGTCATTTACATAATTATTAAGAAAAACCATTTTTTTAAAACGACTATATATATATTTATAGAGTAAGATGTACTAAAACTTAGGAAATACACAAAATTTCAACATCCACAGAAAAAAGGGAGATCTAAACAAGCCTAATGTCTCACCCTCCTCAAACAAAAAAGAAACACAAAATTACACAGCTGTAAACTCCATAAAACTCAAAGTGTAGGAACACCAAAAATTAAAATCATAAGTGAAACCTAATTCTTCCTCTTATCATGAAACCTAATTCTTCCCCCCCATATTCATCAGTGAATAACCAATTCAAAATAAGGTTCATCTCTCTGCCTTTACATAAGACTCAAAGTACAATAAAAAAAAGTGCTGTGTGTCGAGGCCCCAAATCCCTTTCATTATTCACGATGGAGTAATCAATTTTGATGTGTGCAGTTCCCTGCCAAAAAGACAACAAATCAAGAAAGCAACATAATCTTCCATATAAAGATATCAATCCATATCAAGGTGAAATCTCACAACTTAACAAGGTATCATTTTAGTAGCAGTAATAATATGCAAACTTAAAAAATGACGGTTCTAGAGATTTTGAATCATCCCATTGTATTCCCTAATAATAACAATCAAATTATAGTTCATCGATGGGTATGGGAAAAGGGTAGGGTTCATAACAATTAAGTATTTTTTGAATTTTAATATAAAATAAATTAAACTAATGGTAGTAGCCACAAAAACGGACATGTAAGACTCAACCCATAAGAGAATATTTTGACGATATTGAACAGAAACTCCAAAAATGTCTAACAGTGTTAATATTTTATAAATTAAAAGATTAACTTACGAAAAAATGAAGAACAAATCAAAAACTTCAAATTAAGAGATTTAAAATAATTTTGCTTTTGTAATGTATAACTCACCTTTATTTAGATTAGACTTGATACGATTGTCAATAGTCCCCAAGACATAGCTCAATAATTGAGCTTAGACACCATAAGAAGTTTGAAAAAGAGGTTTAGAGTTTAAATCTTAACTACTAACATAATATATATCAGCTAACATTTGACTATACTATACGAATTCGCCCAACATAGCTTATTGAAACACACAAATCTCTCATTCCCTCTTCGGTGCGTATTCAGTATAGTATTCACTCTCATTCTAATTTTCCTGTGAATTTTTTTTAGAATACAAATAATTTTTCATTCCCTCTTCGGTGCTTATGCGGCTTAGGGTTCGTGTTGCAAGTGCATAATTAAATTTTCATGTAAACTCAAAATTTAATGAGTTCGTGTCATAAATTTTCATGTTGCAAGTGCATAATTAAATAAACATTCCATGGTTTTTGTCTAAATATCCATTTAAGTAGTAACCGATGAATAGGCCACGAAAATAGAAAATTGAACATGCCAAGAGAATTACGAAAATCTGCACTGGGGAAAGATGACATGCAAACTCAAAATCACAGCAACAATTTGAACAAAAGCATCATAGATTGGAAAGCAATGAGCATCCTATGGTGTACTCTGTGTTTCCCTTCACAATATTTGCAACATGTGATTTATACGTAGAACAAGGTTTATTGTTTCATTGGTAGTAGAACATATTATCCAACTTCATTCAAATTACAACTAATTGAAAAATGTTAACACACCCCTCAAGGAACTGAAAAAATAATACAGGCGTTCCTCTTGAGCTGCCATTGGCTATTTGAATATTCCAAAGATATTGAGTGAGCAAATGGCTGATCAAGCAAAGCCATCAATAAAATATTCAAGAACAGGAATGAGAGAAACAGAATGGGATATTTTAACTGTCAAGATACACACTATACACATCTTGACAGGTTCCTGATTCTGAACCTTTGATTCGTTTCACTCAAAAGATAGAGAACACACATGTACGAAGTATCTTTTTCACTTCCCCTTGAAAATAGAAGGAGAAAGGACAAATACACCTTGCAATGGATCTAAGACATCCTTTTAATCCCTTGTTCCAACATTTCCCCAAGCCTCCTATACAGAGCTTCTTGTTCATTGAATGTTAGGTTCATCAATATCTGAAGCAACCAGCGTAAACATCATAAATACAACATTTTTCAAAATGTTATTTAAAAAAGTTTGTTGCTAGCACTTGTAAGTATAATACCTGGTCCAAAATCATTTCAACCGATAAACTTTGCTGCACAATAAATGACTGATGATATATATACGCAAACACGGCCATAACCATCTACACAAGGATAAATTGGTCAATTGATTGTACATCAAAGAATATAGTGTAAAGGCAGCAGCATGTAAAGGACGGGATGAGCAAAAGTAGGCCAGGAAATATGTCTATTTATGGCTTATGTTTATTAGTCATTGAAGATCCTATGAAATCTGAATGTTTTCATTCCTAGAATTAAGTGGGTTTACAGTATCTCGTCTATATGTATTAAATGTGCATGATCATATCTTTAATGCTTCATCATTTTTTCCATCAAAAGTTCCTTTTCACTCATTTTCTTTCATAAATTCTTTTGGGGGTAGAGCAGAGATATGGGTGAGAACCATGGTTTGGATTCTTTCGAATATAGTTATGCACTATGATATTTCCAAGTAGTGACAAATATTACCAACTTTGATTAAATTTGTAGATTTAAACATCAGGAGTCTACCTGGCAGTCCATTCTGTCAGTAATTCCACCATGTCCTGGAATACTATCACCAAAATCCTGCAAAAAAATGGGAACACCCATGAATCTATTTATACCTCAGACCTAAATCGCATGATTGCATCTTGATCAGAAAAAGAAAAGTAGCAACAGCATACCTTTATCTTAAAAGCCCTTTTGAAGCCACTTGCAAAGAATCCTCCGAAAGGTGCAATAATAGAAGCAAACAAACCAAGACATAGAGCATGCCATTGAACTGGTAGGATTGAGATCTCTTTCCAAGGAAACTGCACAAGACAACACAAAGTGTGTGCATCAAAGGTTATGATTTTCAGATATTCCGGGTGTATGGGTTGACATCTCATAATTACAGTAATCATATTTTATAAGCTGAACTGGAATATGGAAATAGAAAGTTTAACATTCAGTGGTTGGCACTTGGCAGAAATGTTGGTTTTCAAACCTTATGTCGGCACCTTTCTAATGGAAACTGTATCTAAGAATTGAAGTTAGAATGATTTAAATTTGACTTTGTTTACATTCCCAATGAATTTGACAAAGTCAAGGATACGGTCTACTGAGTTCGAGTCATTGATTGAGCTGTCTGAGTCTATGGCTCAACAGTTTTCGAGCTAATCCACACCCTTCTTTGTCCTGATTAGATTCACATCCAATTCCATACATTTTTCAAGTTTTGAGTCTCCTCAATCAAAAGCATCATACATTTTTCAACTGAATGTCAAGTGATTACCCAGTAAGGAATCCATCCTGACAAGGAGTAAGATTCTGGCGTAAACAGTGGATCGGGATCACAGTGAAGCCAAGCAGTTGACAAATCCTGCATTTATTCCCACCGGGTCGGTGATGTGAACACATATCAGTTGGTTGTTGAATAAAAGACCTTTTAATATGTGATGTGTTAGAGAGCTACCTTTCTAGGACACGTCAGCCAAGACGAACGACCCATGATGTTTGCAAGCTACAAAATGAGTTTTTTACAATGATATTAGCACCCAGTTCAGAAAAACCTCATTGATACAGAAAGACTTAGCACGAAATTGCCATAAATCTGATCCAGCTCCCTCAGTTTATTTAGGCTGTTACTATTATTCAATAATGTTACAATATTGATTATATAGCATTACAAGTGATTCTGGTTTAATGAAAATCCCCACACCCCAGAGAAGAAAAAAAAGACCTTCCAGTTGTTGCATCTTTATTTAACAAATTGAAATTGTGCTCACCATGAATGCTGATATGATGGTTGTAACAGATGCCCCGATAAAACCCTCCCAAGTTTTCTTTGGAGATAACTTAATCAAAGGGGTTCTTCCAAAGAAGAAACCAAAGAAATAAGCAGCAATGTCATTAATGACAATAAGTGTTGCTGGAAGAAGAAACCTGTACAATAAGTCCAAGTGTCAAAGAAAGCAAGCCAAACAGTAAAATCATTTCAATAAAAAAGCAATAGAGCAGCGACATGTATTGTTCATGTAATAATAGCATATTAAATACAGGACCAAAATGGTTCTAATACAGCGACATACGGTATCACTTTAAATTTCCGCAGTCAGGGTGGATAAAGGTGTGAATAGAGAGGTTAGGGTGGATATAAATAAGTAATTCTACGCAGGCAATAAATGGACAGACATTTAAACCTCCAATTCCAATATACTCAGGTCAACTCTTCAAACAAACTTATAACAATATTTTAAATACTATAGAATATTCACATAACAACGATGAGAAGTCTAAACATACATATATGAACTCATATCTACCATCTCATTTGTTTGAATTCTCCCTTCAATAACTTAGCTTATGCTAATGAATGTAATTGGAAGCTCAACAGCCTTTCGGAGGCCATTTGAATCAAGAATTGCATAATATAAACAGCAATATATTTTAAAACTCTATCATTATGCTCTAAAAAGTAGGCAAGTAATCCTATTTCACAGCTTTTTTGGTTCTCCAAAAAGCCATCTGTGAGGAGAGTATAATTACTTGGTCACCTACAATAGAACAGAAATTTTTTCTCTCATTGCTCAATCCTTAATCTTTCCTCCATCCTTTTTCCTATCCTAAGGCTTCAATTCCACTGCTTGGGCAAGACTTGAGAATATGCTGAGTGATTTAGCCTACAAGCTCACCAAATATGCAACTCACTTAACCTTCCTTTCAGGTAATTAATATGGATTACAGACATGGATTGAAGCCTTAGGAAAAAGTTGTAGACATGGATTAGGAACCGCATCACGAAGTATGATATCATACAAAGAGAATCCTCAAAAATAGTCAACAAGTTTTTTGGGCATAATTGTTAAACAATCATTATTTCCTTTTATTGGTTATATTACCAGAAAATCCCTTCAAAAATGCTTGGCACAGTGAAAGACGACTGCCCAAATACAACAATCAGAATCATGTGTGTCCAAGCATACTGGCCAAATTGGTACTTGTACATCTTCTTCTTCAATGTGAGAATGAACCATATAAACCCTGATCCCAATCAATAAAAGGGAAGATAACCAAAGTTTTAGAACCATTACAATGGTGTAAAATAATCAGTAAAATTGCAATCCTAAAAAAACAAGAAACAAAATTCGCCAGGCATCTGGCAGAGACATTGGACAAGAGCTATCCCATGAAAATTTAAAGAACCAAAGTGATATGCACAGGTTACCTGCAATGTACAAGGAGTAGCAGATAACCATATGATACTTTATTAGACTGCTCACTAGCCGATATAAAACCATGTCTGAATTTACTGTGTTGACCAGTCGTTGACTCAGAATCCGTCCATAAACAAATAGCATTGCAGTGAAGAAAAAATGCCTGAAAAGGTATATGCCAATGAAAACTGGAACAAGTTATTACATGATTATTTTTTTTTTAATAAAATAAATTCTTCTGCCCATTTAGCAGTGTTGTCAAATAACGGCGGCTATAGCGTAGCAGAATTTGAACAAATCGCAATTGTTCCGTGATACGCTATTTAGTAAAAAGCGTTGTCAAATAGCGGCGCCTTAGCATAGTAGAATTTGAGCAATCCGCGATTGACAAATCGATTTAGTTACTAGCTTGTCTTGAAAATAATAAATTTATTTTCTGTAAGGTAAATGGGTTTGTAATACACACCAATTTAATAGCCTAAATCCTGGCAGCTGCCTATCTTCGTGAGCTCGACGGAGTAGATTGAAAAGTTCTCTTGCCATGAAGATTTGGATAACGACAATCATTGCAGTGATGTAAAGGTGACCCATATAGATGATCAACACAAAGCTCCCAATCATCCAAACCGACGAATATGCACGAATCAACATGGACTTGTATTTGCTTTTGTCATTAACAAGTAACTTGTTACCATTTGCTTTACCATCATCCGGAATAACCTGATATAAAGACATTCTACAATAAATCATCTTCCAATAGTATACCAAATCTCCTGAACCAGAGTTTAAAATATGACTGGAACAATTATTGGCAAGACTTTTCTTATCTCTCGGCCAAACTCTAGATTACTAAGGCTCAATTCCCTTGGTAACTATATGATTAAAACAAAAACAAAAATGTATACCAACTTTTCCAGACAGACACTTCAGAGACTCGAATCATAAATCGTTGAACTTATCAAATCTAATTCACTTATGGAGGTAACAGCATCAAGAAATAACATAATACAAATGATAATAACAATAAAACCTAGATTTTAAAATTTAATAAAAATAATTGACTTTGCTTCCAAACATATGTTTTCCATACTTAGATACATTTGACATATTTCAACATGAAAAATAACTAATAAATATGTTTTGATTACATATTAACAAATAGCGATTAAAAGTGAGAAATCAAAGTTGAAACAATGAATTAACCTCATTTGAGCGTTTTCGGTGCCTAATCCGTCCAGTTGAAGTTGACGGAGCAGAACTAGTAGTAGTATCCTTTTGCATAGTTATTCAATCAGATTTCACCAAATTGAAATCAATGTAAAAATAACATATGTAGCAGTAAAGTAAACACCTGCAATATAATCTCGAAGGTGAGTGAAAAGAGTATCAGATTCAAAAAACATATATAAAGTTAAATTAAATTTATATCAGAGAAAAGAAACACTAAGTTTAAAACAGAAAAAGTGCGAATAGCGAGAGTGAGATGGTGAAAACGCACGAAACCTTGTTAGGCTGTGAAGGACGAAGAAGACGGTGTGAAAGAGACGAAGTGTGCGAAATTAAGAAGTTAAAAGCGGCAAATACGAAGAAGAGTGAATGTTAATTGATAAACCTAAACGGTGATGAAGCCTTTTTTGTTACTAAAATGTTTTAAGAACAAAATATATTCTTCCTTTGTTCTTGGCTTAACAGCGCACACACGCATATTATACAACAGGATCATTATTGTGAGGGATTCATTTATTTATTATTATTATTCGTTTAAAATAACTAGCGTGAGTTTGCCTACTTTTTTTTATATAAAAATAAGTTGACGTATATATCAAAAAATTATCATACTACCTTTAAAATTAAAATTTTTAATTAGTCGATTTCAATAAATATTATGTATATACGAACAAAATGAAAAAATCTATTGGTCAAACAATTTATAGCACTTATACACTATTTTTTATTGTATAGTATAACTTGTCTAAAAATAGTAAAAAAATATTTATTTTTAAAAATTCAATCACTTTATTGATAGAAGAAAACTACTTAAAATGATTTAACTAAAATTGAAAAACAAAACCTAAAAATTGGAGAAAAAAGTTAAGTGAGTTACACTAAAATTGAATATTCATTTTTAAATTATGGTTATTTAATTGAATAAATAATCTAAAGTTGTAAATAAATAATTCAAATAAAAAATAAAATTAATTAAAAAAATCATACTAAAACTTGAACAATTCGATTTAACTGAAACTTACTAACGGTACTTTAGTTAATCACTTGCTCAACTCTAGTATGTCTTAAACTTTTTTATGGTAAACTGTTATTTCTTATTACTTCTTATAGTATAATTTAATGAAAAATGATAACTGAATTAATTTTTTCTTTTATTCTGATATTTTTTTTTGGGTTCAGTTTTGTAATTATAATGCCACGTAACGAGTATTTGTAGATTTACATAAATTGAGAGATGTTTGTTGTTTAATGACTAGGACCATAAGATGTTAACTGAAAAACCCTTGCAAGGCGAATTTTCAAATTTCCTTTCATGCAATGGGTTAGTTTGAACTACACAAGGTACACAAATTTTTAAAATTTTAATAGATAAATAAAAAATGTAAATATTATATTGTAATATTTTTAATAATTAAAAATTAATTTTTTTTAAATTTACTTTTTTTAAATACTAAAATTTTCAGAGTTTACAGTTATATTTTGTCACTATAAAAAGTTTTAAGATATCAGCACATTAAAACATCCATAAATATAATTTTAATAATAATTGTAATAAAAATAAAATTGGTTTACTAATTTATAATTAATTGATAACATAAAATATTTTTATTATATATAAAATAAATCTAAATTTTTACATTATTAATAAATATATTTTAACTATACGGATAAAATAATATATATATATATAT
>JBBPBR010000001.1:6079622-6104069 GCA_037974775.1 Cicer pinnatifidum
TTTCATAGAGAGAAGTAAAATAATGATAAATATAAAATTTGATATATTATATTAAAATAAATATTATTATTTTTTGATTTATTTTTAGTTAATTTGACAAAATTGAACTACTACATAGTCAACATTTTTTTTAATGATTTAGCATAGTATGGTGTGATTGAACTTATTGTTAAAAATAATTTACGATTTTGTTTTTTCTTTCTATATTTTATTTCTCCACATCACCTTTAATCCCACCATATTCTTTTAGGGAAAAAACATCTCTTCAATCTCCAAAATTTCATCTATTAATCCTTCCATTAACATTTTAAATCTATTTTTTCATAAAATTAAGAAAGTCGTTGGTGATTTTTATCGCAAAATATAAGAAAAAGAAAAGGAAACAAGAGAGGTGAGAGAGAGAATAAGACTAAGAAATATGATGATAGTTGAAATAGATCATACAAGATGAACAAGTGATGTTGAAGACAAAAAGAATAGCGGTGACTATCAAATTTGATGGTTTATCTTTCTAGGCTCATTTCAATAGCAACACACAAATATATCATTCAAAATAAGATGTGAGATGTAAGTTGCAAGACATTTTTTTATATTGCATAATTATTGAGAACGAAAAATGAAAGTAAAAATACATAGAAGAAGACAAAAAATAAGAGTGTCACAATCAATATTATTTGAAGAAGATAAATGTTAAGTATTGAGAGAATCATCGTTACAAGAATATTTATTTTTTTGTTAAAATAAAAAGGTTTGTTCTATCAAAAATAAAAAAGATACAAAGTTTACGCAAAATACACAAAATTATTTTTTTTAATAAAATTCACGCAATTTCTTATTTTTGACTTGAATTATACATAAGGGAACGAATAAATCAAATTGTTGACTGCTTACAAATAAATAGCAAAAAAAAAAATTCATTAAACTAGTGTTATTCCTAATTTAATTGAATGCTCTTGTCTCTTCTATATGAAATAGATGGTAAAAAATCAAGGAAATTCAATCAACTCTCAAAGTATCAAAGGTTGATGGCTTCTATACTAAAAAAAAAATCTCTTGTACCCCTTTTGAATTCTCGTCTTAGTCCTCCTAGTGTATGCTTCAACTCACACTTTTAAATCAACAAAAACACATAAAAACAAAGCATATATATTGCACTAATAAATAAGAACGGGCAACACTTCATGCGTCCAACTCTCCTTCTTTATTCTAATGCACATCCCAAGACCAACTCGATTATGACATTATGAAAACGAAACATAAATATTGTACTTTTATAGTTGGATTTTATAGTGAGATATTTCCAAAATATTGGGTAATATATGTATCTATAATTGGATTTAATTGATATGAAGTTCATGTTGGTTTAGTGGTTGTGTTTAATGTTTGGTAACACAATGTTCTGTGTTCGAATTGTGCCTGGGCGTTATTTTTTGGATTAATTCAGAATTGAAAAGACACACGTCTTTAAAACGAAAAGGCACAGTGATGGATTGAACCCGTGTCCTGCTCGTGAACAGAGACATCATTTTGCCACCAAACCATTGCAATGCTCTGTTGAATATCTGAACGGTAAATAGATATATCCCTTCGCAAACAGGGGCAGAAGAAGAATTGCAACTCTTTCCCAAGTGACATTATTTTCCTATAAATAGGGTCACTTTGGACAGAATGCAAACAACGAATTCAAACAATTGCCATCCATTTTCTTTCACTCATTCTCATATACTAAGTCAACTTATTCTTTTCTAATGCATGAGAAAAGAATAGGTAACATTATTTTGTAACATACTATTGAGAGATATTCTTAGTGTGATAGTGCAAATCATATCAAGGTTTCCAAAGTACCCTGAAGGGGATTCGCTGGTAGTCTCATTTGCATCCGATTGGTGGGGGCGAATCGAACCTAAAGGCTAGTGTAACAACACGCTTTGGAATTTGCTACATAGAATCTTCATCAACAACTTCACTATTAGAGTCTTGCAGCAATTGTCACCAACAAAGTTCCAACAATCTTTAGGTTCGATTTTATTTTCAATCAATGGCTGCATCACTCAAAGAAATGACTTCTAATTTTGTGAAGTTGGAGAAATTCGATGGAGGAAATTTTATCTGTTGGCAGAAAAAGATGAAATTTCTCCTTACAACTTTGAAGGTGGTGTATGTTCTGAATACCACAAGACCGCTGGAGAAGGAAGTGGAAACATTGGCATAAACAAGAGAAAGGCAGAAGTGGGATAATGATGACTATATATGCATGGGCCATATTCTCAACGGAATGTCTGACTCCTTGTTCGATATATATCAAAGTAGCACATCTGCAAAGGAACTATGGGAGAAATTAGAGTCAAGATACATGCAAGAAGACGCTACAAGTAAGAAGTTTCTTGTTTCTCAATTTAATAATTATAAAATGGTTGATAATAAATCAGTAATGGAACAAATGCATGAGATTGAACGTATTCTTAATAACTACAAACAACATAAGATGCACATGGAAGAAACCATTATTGTATCATCCATAATAGACAAACTTCCACCTTCGTGGAAAGATTTCAAAAAATCTATGAAACATAAGAAAGAGGACATATCACTTGAGCAATTGGGTAATCACCTTCGTTTAGAAGAAGAGTATCGTAAACAAGAGGATACTAAAAACCAATTTTCTCATGAAAAGGTCCATGTAATGGAGGAAGGAAATTCAAGCAAATCTTTTAAGAAAAGAAATCGAGATTTTGATAAATCTCATGAAAAACACAATGGTAATAATGAACAACGAAAGAAAAGAAAAGGAAGTTGTTATCATTGTGGAAAACCATGACACTTTAAAAATGAGTGCAAGTTCTTGAAAAAGAAGAACAAAGAGAAGAATTCAAGTGCAACAAAAGATAATCTTGTTGCTGTTATTTCCGAACTCAACATGATTGAAGATGTTGAATCTTGGTGGATAGACTCTGGTGCTACCCGCCATGTGTGCAAAAACAAAGAACTATTTAAGACCATTGATGAAGAAGATGGAAGTATTTTGTACATGGGAAATGCCTCAACTGTCCAAGTCAAAGGAAAAGGAACAGTGGAGATTGAATTCACTTCTGGAAAAGTACTTACTCTTAAATATGTATTTTATGTTCCTGATGTTAGGAAGAACTTGATTTCTGTACCTTTACTTAATAAGTTTGGTTTCAAAAGTGTATTTGAGGGAGATAAATTTATTCTCTCTAAGGGTGGTATGTTTGTAGGGAAGGGTTACCTTTGTGAGAATATGTTCAAATGTAATGTTGTTAGTAAATATAATAATAATATGATTTCTGTTTATATTGTTGAGTCTTGTGATTTATGGCATATGCGACTAGGACATATTAACTTTAGAAAATTTTATGATATGATGAAATCAAATTTAATTCCGACTTTTAATAAAAATTCAAATTCATGTACTACTTGCATGCTAACTAAATTCACTAGACAACCTTTTAAAAGTGTTGAAAGAAGTTCTAAGGTATTAGATTTAATTCACTCTGATGTATGTGATTTACATGGTTGGCCTACAATTGGTGGTAAAAAGTATTTTGTCACTTTTATTGATGATTACTCTAGATTTTTATGTTTATTTAATGCATTCTAAGAATGAAGTTTTAGACAAATTTAAAATATTTAAAGCACAAGTAGAACTTCAACATGAAACTTTTATTAAGTGTTTTAGAAGTGATAGGGGAGGAGAGTTCTATCATCCTGAGTATTTTGAGTCCACTGGTATTGTGCATCAAACAACTGCACCATATTCCCCACAACAAAATGGAATTGCAGAAAGGAAAAATAGGGTATTAGAAGAAATGGTGAATGCTATGTTATCTTCTTCTGGTTTATCTAAAGGTTATTGGGGTGAAACCATGCTAACTGCATGTTATTTACTAAATAGAGTTCCCAATAAAAGGAACAAGATAACCCCATATGAACTTTGGAAGAAAAGAAAACCCAATCTTAACTATATAAAAGTTTGGGGCTGTAGAGCAATTGTTAAGGTTCCTGAACCAAAAAGAAAGAAATTGGGAGAAGGAGGAATTGAAAGTGTATTTCTGGGCTATGCTGAAAATAGCAAGGCCTATAGATTCATGGTTGTTGAATCTAATGACTCATATCCTATTAACACAGTGATTGAGTCAAGAGATGCAATTTTTCAAGAAAATAGATTTAACTCAATTCCACATCCCAAGGAAACTGTATGTTCTAGTGTACAAAGTCTAGAAAATAATGTATCTAATAATGATACTTTGACATGTTCAGTACCTAGAAGAAGTAAAAGAGCCAGAAAAGAGAAAGATTATGGCCTAGACTTCTTTATGTTCCTTGTTGAAGGAACAAATGATTCCAGTAATAGTTACGAACCAATTTGTTACAATTTAGAAAGTGACCCAAACACATATGAAGAGGCAATAAAGTCTCAAGACTCTTTTTGGAGAGAAGCCATCCAAGAGGAAATGGACTCAATTATGGGGAATAAAACTTGGAAATTAGTAGACCTCCCACCTGGATCCAAACCAATAGGTTGTAAATGGATCTTTAAGAAGAAAATGAAAGTTGATGGTACCATTGATAAATTCAAAGCTAGACTTGTTGCTAAAGGGTTTACACAAAAAGAAGGTATCGACTACTTTGATACTTATGCACCTGTTGCAAGAATTGCATCCATAAGAGTACTTTTGGCACTAGCTTCCATCTATAAGTTTGTAATCTATCAAATGGATGTTAAAACTACTTTCCTAAACGGCGAGTTAGATGAAGAGGTGTATATGAAACAACCTGAAGGATTTGTTATCAAAGGACAAGAACATAAAGTGTGTAAATTGATTAAATCCTTATACGAGTTAAAACAAGCACCCAAACAATGGCACCAAAAGTTTGATAAAGTTTTGCTTTCTAATGGATATAAAATAAATGAATCTGACAAGTGTATTTATAGTAAATTTCATAATGGAAATGGTGTTATGATTTGTTTATATGTTGATGATATGTTAATCTTTGGCACCAATTTAAATGAGGTGGAGAAAACTAAAACTTTCTTATCAAAAAATTTTGATATGAAAGATTTAGGTGAAGCAAATGTGATTTTAGGAATTAAAATCATTAGAGATGGAGTAAATATTGGTTTATCTCAAACTCATTATATTGAGAAAGTGCTAAAGAAATTTGATCAATTTAATTGCAAACCTGTTTCTACTCCATTTGATCAAAATGTCAGTTTACAACCACATAAAGGATGCCCTGTGGCACAACTAGATTATTCAAAGGTAATCGGATGCTTGATGTATGCCATGACCTGTATCTAGAATAATTTTATCCCTGATCAGAGTTTGAGACATCATCTCACTTAAATGCTACCAAACTTGCTTATTTCTAAGTCACTGTATGCTGCAAAACGTGACTGCACCAATGCAGTTGAGTTTGCATGGCAGGTTTGCAGCAACAAAAATAACATACTATTGCATGTTAGAACCCTACATGAGTAGAAAAGTAATAACAACTATTATGCAAACACATGAAATGTTGAAAATGATGGAATGTAAATGGCATTGATGATGACTTTATGGTTGTGAATTGAAAAATGAGAAGTCCCACATAGGAGGGAACACACTCATTTAAAGCCTTTATAAATATAAGTGTGACATATAAAAAATTTGATGTAGTTTTTTTAATTAATATAAGATAGATGAATGTTTTTTTTTAAAACTAGAGGAGTAATCATAATTTTCCACTTATTTTATTATTAATGAGAGATATTACTCTTTTGAGAAACGGGTTATATGCGAAAGTATAGAAGGATAGCGTATCATTTATTAGAATGGTAGGTAGCTGGGCGCTCTGCGTATCTAACATCTTCACCCTCCCTCCACCAACCACACCACAGTCCAAAACTGTAAATTCAAATTAACGCTCTAAATAAAAATAAAAATAAAAATAAAAGAGAAAAATAAATCAAAGCACGTTTTCAAGTAAACAATAATTTTAAAAATATATCTCTTTAAAAAAATTAAAAATTTATTTAAAAATATTTTTTTTCTTCTTAAACTTCAATTATTTTAGACAAATAAAATTTGATTCGGTCTAGATATAACTAAAATAGTTTTAATCAAAATTCAATTCTCTTTCAAACAATTTATTTTTATTTAAGATATATTGACCAATAAACTCAATTAGTCAATATATTCAAAAAGTTATACCAAACTCACTAATTAAATATTTTTGTGTTTATAATAATACTAGTAAATTGAGACAATTTTGGACACAAATCTCTTTATATATAACCATGAGTCACAAGTTCAAATTAGAATTTTATTGTGAACAAAGAGTTTTATTTACCTAAAAAATTACTCTTTACATTTTCATATCAAATAATCAATTTATAAAAAATTAAAGGTCATCAATTATTTTAAAGCAATATATTAAAAAATCGAATACAACATAAAAATATCTTCTTTTTAGTAGTGTTTAATGTTTTCAAAATTTAAAAATTATCATTTTAATTCAATTTTTTATTTATTTTAAATTTTAACATCTTTTAAGTGATACGTGATGAACTTAAATTCGAATTGATAGCCTTGTTATTTTTTGTTTAAAAGAGTTTCCATTTCCTAGTATTGCTCCTATTAGATTCATTATATACACTACACTTTCTCCTTCAAATTCCACTGTCTCTTTCTCTGTGCTGTCCTTGACTTCACCACAACACACCCATCATCATCATCTCTACAATGACGACTCTTCTTCAATCTTTCATCCAAGTCCACCCAGATTCCCACTTTCCCATACAAAATCTTCCATACGGAGTCTTCAAACCCCAACCCACTTCTTCTCCTCGTCCCGGTGTCGCCATCGGTGACTTCGTTCTCGACCTATCTGAGATCGCTTTTGCTGGACTTTTCAATGGCCCTCTTCTCAATAACTCCGATTGCTTCCACCAGGTTCATTTAATCAACTACCCCCACTTGCTTTAATCTTCTTTTTTCCATTTTTGCTGCTCCAAAATCCAAACTTTTTACTGTTTTTCACTTATTCAACCGATTAACCAATATGGGCTACTTCAAAGTTTTCTTTTTTATTGCCTAAGATATCGTTATTTTTTTTTGTTGCTTTTCACACTCTTTTTGTTTTCACTTAGAATCCGGAAGGAAGTGAAAAATGAACCTTATTTTTAGGATGAACGCTTTCTACTAGTAATTTGCATTTTTTTAATTTATGGTCTTATGATGATGTATTTATTATATTTTTAATTTGAACAGCCTAATCTAAATAAGTTTGTATCACTCGGAAGACCAGCATGGAAGGAAGCTCGTGCCACTCTTCAAAAGCTATTATCATGTATACAATACAACTTTACTTTGTTCTGTTTATTTGTTTAATTCTTCAACATTTTTTATTTTAATTTGTTTGTATATCACACAAAGTTATTATGATTATGACTTGTTCATGCATGTTCAATACTTCAATTGTGTATGAGTTGCAATTACTTTTAATGTCAATTGAATTGCTATTTTTGAATGCAGCAACTGAGCCAATCTTGAGGGACAATGAAGTTCTGAGGCAGAAATCACTTGTGCCTTTGGTATTACACATTGTAGTTATTGTAGTTTATATTTACAAATTGTTGTGTGGTGTTTGTCTCTAGTTAATAATTATGACGTGTACATTTTCAGAGCCAAGTAGAATTGCTTCTCCCTGTTGTAGTTGGGGACTATACAGACTTCTTTTCGTCTCTGCATCACACTAAAAATTGTGGACTCATATTTCGCGGGCCGCAGACTCCTGTTCTAGATAATTGGTGAGTTCATTTTTATGGCTTTTCAAATCAACCAAGACCTTTTTTTTTCTTCCTGTGTGACTGAAAAAAATGAGTAAAACTTGTTTCACAGGTATCATCTGCCTGTTGCATATCATGGACGGGCATCTTCTGTTGTTATTTCGGGAACTGATATTATTCGACCAAGGTAAGAAGTTTTGTTACTAATTGAAATGTTTTCTAGTAATAAGCTCATGTGTGTGTGCTCAGTGGAATTTCTAGTAATGAGTTCATGTGTGTGCTAAATTTTTTTCTGTTTTTTTGTAGGTTTACTATTAATGAACTTGTTAAGATATATTCTGTTGATGTTTTGTTTCTTAAAGTAGGAAGTTTTTGTAATGCATGCATGCCTCTAGCATATGTAGTGGACTATGGAAGGGATATGAATTTACATATCAGTTTTCATGTGTTCAATATTAATGAAATTATAATTCCTTTGCTTCTTTTGTATACATGATAATTTAATTGCTTTCTAAACTATGCCATAAATCATAATATTTTTCTACTTGGGCTTGTTCAGAGGCCAGGCTCATCCCGCCGGAAGTTCTTCACCCTACTTCGGCCCTTCTTTAAAGCTTGACTTTGAGTTGGAAATGGTATGCTTTTTGTCTACTTTCTTAGGCCATATTGCCCACCAAAATGCATATTTAGTGTTTTATTTAAAGTATGAACATCGAGGTTATTTATTATTTCATTTACTTCTTTATTTTTAATTGTTCTAAATGAATTATTATAGTACTTTACTGTTTTTCATTTGTTTTATGATGAATTAAAATCTTAATTTCCTTATAGGCTACTATTGTTGGACCTGGAAATGAACTGGGAAAACCTGTTGATATTAACAATGCTGAAGATCACATCTTTGGACTTGTTCTACTTAATGACTGGAGTGGTAATTGTCTAATTCAATATCTATTTTTGATGTTGTTGCGCCCTATAATTGATGCTTCACCGAATTGTATTTTGCAGCTCGAGATATTCAGGCATGGGAGTATATTCCTCTTGGTCCTTTTCTGGGAAAAAACTTTGGTAAGATGTTTCATTGAATTACTTCAAATGTTTAAGTCCTAACTGAAAAAATCTGAGCATTTGACTCGTGCAATACACTTGACATATATGATTGCATGCACTACTTCTAGATGGATTGAAGTACTAATTTCCTTATAGATGCTATTATAGTGCTAATCATCCTTTATGCTATGTGTCGAAAATTATATAGCTACAACGATATCGCCTTGGATTGTGACCTTGGATGCATTGGAACCTTTTGCTTGTGAAGCCCCTAAACAGGTAACCAATTTCTTACCTTGGCGATTGGCATTTTAGTAACTTTATAATTAGGCTGCTCAGTCTGAAGTTTATAATAAACACGACATCCATTTAATCTATCCGTAAAATGCAGGATCCTCCTCCACTTCCTTACTTGGCCGAAAAAGTATCCAAAAACTATGATCTTTCACTAGAGGTATATTTCAAAGAACCTTTTATATGCATATAGAAAGATAGTTTTTCCTATTCTTTCTTATATATGTCAGATAACAATATTTCTTCACGATCTTTGTCGACAACCAACTTTCTGATTTATTAAGTTAATAATAAAACTTCTTTTTTGGTGCAAGGTTCATATTAAACCTGTTGATCACAAAGATTCGACCGTTGTGACACGGAGTAACCTCAAACACTTGTAAGGAATTTAGCTTCAAATAATATTGAAGGTAGTGGCTATGACAATGTTGATATAATACTTGTATTGACTTATCCTAGCTCTCTTACTGTGTAGATATTGGACATTGACTCAACAACTTGCTCACCACACAATCAATGGTTGCAACCTCAGGCCAGGCGATCTCCTTGGAACTGGGACAATTAGTGGCCCTGTAAGATTCAATATTTTATGCTGCCTAACTTCCTAATCATCTGGTTGACAAATTTCAGTTACATTATAATGCATGTTTTTCACTGTAGGAGCCAGAGTCGCGTGGATGCTTGTTAGAGTTAACCTGGAATGGACAAAATTCGCTGACTGGTTTAGATAGAAAATTTCTTGAAGATGGAGATGAAGTCGTCTTAACTGGATATTGCAAGGTTATAATCAATTAACATCTTAAATGCCTTTTTTTTCTTCAAATCTTAATGAGAAATTTTAGTTCTTCGATTTTTTTTTTCCGTTATGAAGTTTAACATGTTCAGATTAAATGGGTTCCAGACCTAAAACTAGTATATGGAATGAAAACTAGAATGGAACTATAACAAAATCAATGATCATTTATATAGGTTTTCTTTCCGACTATGGTTGGGTCTTTTGACTCCGGCATACCTTTAAATTAGAACTTGTCAAGTACCTGGCAATCGCACAGGTCACTTTTGTTTTTACGCATGTTAAAATAGACCTGTATTTAAAATTTTGTTAGAATAAAAAATAGCTATAAACATAAGAGAAGTTCTAGCAACACACTCCCAAAACGCACATATTTCATCACACTCTCTTTGATTGGTCCAAATTCACATAAATCCTACCAAATTGTGTAGGTTCCATTTAAATTTGTTGGAACCCATATGAATTTAAACCAATAAAAGAGAGTGTGCTCGTAACGTTATTCATAAACATAATAGCTGTAGGGGCGGGATTTTTAACATGAATTTAGAGTTGTGTTGTTGAGGTTTTAATAAAAAAAAAATAGTAGCACTTTTCAAAATTGAAATATCAATGAGGATGTATTTCAACTTGTTAAGAATCAAGAGAAAGACACTGTCACGACTCTTTTGCATAGGTCACATTGTTTTTTTACAAATGATCTGTGTATCTAATTAATATACTTGAGGCATGTTAGTCTCTTGTCCTCATGATCACATAAGTATTATACATAACAAATCTATCATGGGGCATTTCTTGAGCTTGTTTACTTTTCTTTTAATGAAAGTCTTGTATAGATAAAGATATCATTTTTATGAGTTGTTGAACTTGAAGAACTTTTATATGAAAAGGTCTAAAAATCTTGCTATGCTATACAGGGAAATGGTTACACTGTTGGGTTTGGCACCTGCTCAGGCAAGATTGCTCCACCAGCTCCTTGAGGGAAGTATTTTTCCAGTAGTGGTGTGGTTGTAGAATCAGGAAGCACTTCTCCTTTATTATACTTCCAAATTATTAAGTGCTTTTCTGCTCGGAATGAGATTTGAATAAAACTGGCTTTTATGAGGATTGTTATGTTCTTTTATGGCCTATTAAGCATGGATAATAAATTGAGATCAAATAATGACTTTAACGTTCTCTCAGGAAATGTTTCTCAAGATTAGTTATTTTGTTATTAAATACTATCCAAGTTCTTGGAAAATTGTTATGCACTCACTTCGTTCACTTCTGCACTGGGTCAACCACAAAGGGATATTTGCCACTTTTTTAAACACTCTCACCTTTGGTTAAATAGTGAAACTAGTTTAAATAAATTTTATCCATAGAAGAGAGTTAATTTGAAAAATTGTTTCGCAAGCACACGTTAATATCATAGAGAAAAAAACAGATTTGTACATGCTAACTTACAGGTTGATTTGGATTCAGTGGCTTGTTATTGTTAATCAGTTACTTTCTCTCCTCCAAGCCAACCAATTCAAAATGGGTACAGTGAGACGTTGATATAACATCATGTGTAGTTTAAATATTCAGCTAGTGTGATGAATAATAATTACATAATGCACCCAAAAAAGTAAAGTAGTAGTACCATAAACAGAAAAGGAGAGAAACCATAAAGGAAAAATATGCTTATCATATTATTCATTAAGCTTATCATTATCTTAAAATGTAAATTGGAGCAAACTCAATCCGATCAACGACAAAACTAGTTACTAAGGTGAGAGTTGCCCATAATTTAGAACTACTATTTAGAGTATATCATCACAAGATAATGTGAGAGTCTGAACGGCCACAATTGTCCTCATGCATGCAACTTCCATTTTGAGAAACCTCTTCATAACTAACATGCCGTTGTCTTCATTCCAACGTGGGACATCCAAATCAAGATGACAAACATATTTCATATAGTTTGAAAAAGGACTTAATATGATATTCCAACTTGGTTGTTATCTACCTTTGCATAAGGAAACTATGGCCAAAAAAATTGAGAGTCAACATTGTAGTTTTTTCAAATTCATTGTCATTCAAACATGTACTAATAACATGTTTGATGACTTCACTTTTCTGCATCCCAATGCCATTCACCACAAATTCAAACACTTGCTTAGGCAAAATGGAAAATTAAGTCTTATTCCACATCAAAAAAATGATTTTAATGTTTTTATTTATTTATTTCTTGAACAAAAATTCAAACTCGGGTGTATTTTTTTATTTTATTTTGTAGGGAACTATTTTTACTTTTATTTATTTTTCCTTTTCTCTATCTTTTTAATTACATTATATCTACCGCCAACACCATTCAAGGAAAAAATCCCAAAAAGTCAAAACCAACCAAACAAAATCCTTTTTCCTCCAAATTCCACTCTCTTAGCACCGAAGTTTCATCTGCCACTCTCTGCAATATCTGACTCCCATGAAATGAAAAAATCCTCTTCAAATTCCCACACCTACCACAATGACCAAACTACCCCTCTCCATCACACCAATCCCACTCAACTCCCTCTCCAATCCCAATTCCAATCCAACGCCGCTCTCACAATCCAATCCACTTACCGCGCCCACAGAATCCGCACCCTCTACCGCAAAATCTCCACCGTCGATTCCGAAGCCGATCAACTACAACGCTTGATCCAGCTACAAGATACAGTAGACGCAGTCCGAACCAACCATCTCGAAAAGCTGAGAATGAACGAAGCACTCATGAACCTCCTCCTGAAACTCGATTCAGTTCCTGGGATTGATCCAACGGTGAGGGAAGCCAGAAGGAAAGTCACACGTCGGGTCGTCGGACTTCAGGAGATACTTGACTCTGTTTCGGAAGCGAAAGTTGATGAATGTGATTTGTGGTCGTTCAACAATTGGGACCAAGTTATTGCACAAATGGAAGAAACTGTTTGTAGGGAAAACGGTGGTGATGATATGGAAAATTTTTGTCATCAAAATTTCGGATTTCGCTGTTTACAAAGGTTTCTTCGCGAACCCTGATTCACCAAGTAAATTAACTTTTACAAATATTCCACTGCAATTTAGATCTCAACATCAAGGTTTTCATGTCATTACAATTGTAATATATATGTAATTGAGGATGCATTATCTAGAACTAGTTTATGCAATTCAATATCAAGAATTGTGACACAACCACAATTTTAAAACTTTGTATAGTAGTATTATGTGTTGTATAATATAAAGGTAAATCATGTATTCATGCTGTTAGACATGATGAATATTGAATTGAGATTGAACTATTTACATAACATGTGGATTTTGACTTTTTTTTTTAGATTTTAAATACTGAACTTAGAATCTGGACTATTTGATTTTGATTTAATTGTCGGGTGGATGCAGAGTCTCTCAACTTTATGAAATTCATATCCTTAGTTGCCTACCTTAGAAGTTTTGTATTTAAGCAAACTATAGTATATATTGATGTGGCCTAAACGAATTAAATTAAAAAACCTTAGTTGATTTTCAAATTATATGATAAATACAGAACAAGTGCAAGATCCATAAACTGTTTTGGATTTGCTTATGTATGTTAATACATAGTAGGAACATAGAAGTTTACTTTTTGTAACCAAAACAAGTAGTTAAGGTAATATAGAAAAGTACTGTGATAATTAGCTAGAGTAGAGATTTCTATAAGGGGCTAGCTAGTTGATGCAGCTACACTTGCATTCGGACATGCATCTCTTGCAATCAGAGAGTTTTGGGTAGCAAGTGTTGCAGTCACATTTGTTGATGCAGATGGCCCTCGAACCACCATCCCATAAGCAACGAGCCATGCAGTGAAGGATTGACATGCAAGATGGACAACTTTGTCTCATCTGGAATACAATGCAGTCTTTGCATCCTCTGCCGTTTGTGGGTGGACAACCCATAGTAGGTGAAGCCAACAGTAACATAATCAAGGACAGTGCTTGGATTTGAATTGTCATTCTCTGCTTCTTTGCCTCCATGATGTTTTTGTCTTGTACAAGTATTGCTATTTTGTCTTCAAAAAATGTGGAGAAGAAGATACTAATGATATGGTAATGGTGTATGGCTATAAACACTTGTACTAATTTCTTATTAGATCTACTCATGGCGTTGTGGAAACGAGGAAGCATTTAATTTTGGCCTTGCTATTGAATGCCACATTTAATCTATGAAGCTCTGGCAGAGCAGAACTCTCTTGGTTTGCACAATACTCTATCTCATTCCTATCAAGTCAAACTGAAACAATAGGAGTAAATGAAATGCTAGTGTCAAAGGCGGCAAAACAGATACTCTTTGTCCTTAATTATAAGCAAAAAGTGTAGTATTAACATGTATTTGATTATTGGTCTCAAATATAAGTAAAAGTCAACTGATTTATTCACATTTAATGACATTGTTTTAAAAATATTTTTGCATTATTTTCTTAATATTATTAGAGATGTAAATTTTTTTTAAGTTAGTTACTTTAGTTAAGTGTTAATTACAAATTATTTACTCTATTTATAAATTAGTTATTCTTCTAATTTTGATATATAAATTTCGTTATACCTACAATTGTAATTATGTTTTTCATTTGATTAATACAAAAGTTATATCTATTTCTTTCTCTTTGATGTTTAATATCAATATTTTATATATTCTATTAAATGTTGTAAGAGATGACCATAATAATTAAGGATAAGATAGTAATTGTTGCCTTCAAATACGATTTTGTATCTTGCAAAAGAGAAATGCGTATATGAAGCAAAATGAGTTTTTTTCTTGCTGGAATTTTTTAAATTTTATTTAAAAGAGAAGCAAAATGAGATGTTATTATGATGAACAGAAATGTGATTATGTAATTGTCAAAAGAGTAATATAAAGCAAAATTGAAGCAGAATAGGAACACAAGAATCACGAGGAGGAGCATGGTTATTGGAATTGGAAGTGATGGGGACTAAACTCTTGGATCGTAATGGGATCAATGTGAAAATAAAAGAATAACTATAACAATCTATAAAATATTATCTATAAATTTGAGAGGGATAGTAGATTACATTTAATTGGCTCCATATCATGCTGGGTAATTTTTCCATCTTTTTGCCAACATAACCTACAAAAATCCTAATACTATTGTCGATGTTATTGTATTTTTTTTTTGTTACATGAGAAGAAGAAAAAAAACAGAGAAAAAAAACTTGTCTCTAAAGAAGGAGATCCCTAAAGTTCAGCAATAAAACTGAAGATAAATTAATACAGAATTTATGTAACTTGACAAGATGTTCAAAACTCCTAATTCCCATGGCAAATATATTGGTACAAGTATTCCTTTTTCAAAGAATATGATGAAAATAAAATTTTCCATCTTTGCTCATGTAGCACATAAAAAGTCCAACAAATAAGAGCAGTGATGAAACCGTTGAGTCCCCTCATACACATTGTATTTTTTTTGTTACATGAGAAGAAAAAAAAAAAGCAGAAAAAGAAAATTATTCCCTAAAGCGTAAGCCAGTAAAATGGAGGATAGATCAATCCAAGGCTCATATAACTCTCAAAACTTCCCAACTTGACAAAAATATTGTCGCAAGCATTCTCTTCTCAAAGAATCCGATGAAGAGAGATCTCCTATTGAGGCATGTAGTATGAGTTTTCTCCAACTCAAGTTAGTTATTTGATAGTTGTTGATGGTTTAGGGATCTCTATCCCGTGTTTGATTATAGTCTTTTCTTTGGACTTTTGTCCTCCTTGTAAAAAAAATAAGACAATTTAATAAATGTGATTTGTATTTTACATCAAATTTGAAAAATGAATTGTATCGAACTGAATTTTTTTTATGAAATTAAATTTTGTATTTACAATAGTTTATTGAGGGGTAATAATAAAAAAAAAATATCTTCGTTAACTCTTTTATTGAATAAATCACTAAATTGATTTCAGTCTCTTTGACATTGTAAGTCACTCTTAAACACGTCTTTGACTCTGTTAATATTTTAAAATAATTAATATCTCTATCAAATGTTTTTCAATTAGGTCCATTTGTCGGTCTTCGCGATTTGACGACGTTAATTGCGCTGATACATTAACTACTACTTACTATCAAATTAGTCTTTTATTTTTATTTAAAGTCTATCAAAATAATTCCTACGCAACTACCACTTACTAGAGCTGTCAATTTGACAAGCCCCCTAATTATAGGCCCTGATTCACATGTTGGAGGTGTCAAATAAATTTATAATTTAAAAGACCTAAAAAAGCAAACCCCTTAAAATTTTGTGGGCTTAGTGGGCTCTAGGCTTACTTTTTTTTAAAAAAAATCGATTTTCTTTTTAAAAAATATTTTGACAATTTCTTTTTCGAGAAATAATTTTTTTCAATTTTTTAACCGATAAATTTTTTTTGATATAAAATAATTTATAATTTTTTTTCAATTTTTTTTATTCGAGAAAAAATATCGATTTTTTGCAAGAATTTTTTTTTCTCACAAAATTGTTTAAGAAAAAAAATAATATTTTTATATTTTTTTTAAAAAAAAATATTAAAATTAACAAAATATTAGAGTACATATAAGCTCTGGGACCCCTATTTTAAATTCCATAAAATAGTAGGCCGGAACTTTAAAAAAATTATTTTGACGAGAACCTAATAAAAAAAATTGAAAGAAACCTTGGATTTGGAAGTTTTTTTTAGCTGCTCTACAACATACAAAATTAATCTATATCTAGCTTAAAATAAAATAAAATTAATGTCTATCTTTATCAAATTATATCAAAATAGTGTTTGTTCGAATCAACTACACTAGATCAGTTGACATAGAAATAAACTTAATTCCACACGAATGCTACGACTTGAACTTGTTGGTTCTCGGTAGCAGAGTAACAAACTTGTTATCAAAATTAATGAAAGTGAGAAGTCCATCAGCATAAATTATTCAAAACTATACAAGCTTTGTACACCCAATACAAGATTATTGTCCTATAAACCAAATACAAAACAAGCACACCTTGGAAACAAAATATCAGGCCCAATAAGTAGCATTTCACTAATTTAAAGTTATTATTATTTAGATTCAAAAAGTTAAAAGAAAAATGTTAATAAGGACAAAATAAAATGAAAAAAAGGTACCTCACAACGACAATATTAAGATTCAATAAATAAATTTATGTTTTATGGTAGAAGTGATTTTTGCATACTCTTCTATATTATCCTCATCATCTTCATTCTTAAACAGACCAAATTCAGCAAACAACTTCTCCAAAAAAACTTGATAGAAGTGATTTATTCTTATGGACTTCACTTTCCTTGATAACAAATTTGTTACACAACCACTAAAAACCAACAAATTCAAGTCTAGTAGCATAGAATTAAGTTCATTATATCACACCAACTGATTCAATGTTATTGATTCACGCAAAAGCAATTATAATAAAATTTGAATAAAAAATAAAAATTAAATTTGATAGCCGCCACTTCAACACAATTAACATCGTGAAGCAAAATGAGATACCAATTTGATGGTTTATTTTTGGATTCTTTCTTAATTCGATTCTCTGACATGAATGTCATCCACTATCCACGGGTCCTTTCCACATAAAAAAAGGCAACCCTTGCAACATAGTACATGTCCTTCACAAAATCGGTCAAAGCAGTCAACTCTCTCGAAGCCTTATCATAAACGCGACACCTCACAAGCGCTGGAACAAACAACCACAACGCCGTATACAACACAAACACCACCGTGAGCAGCCACGACATCATCCTCGGCAACTTCAACTTCTCCCCAACCGCTTTTTTAATCCCAACTTGAACAGCCAAACACACCCCATGTAATATAAAAAAGCACGTGGCATCCCACGAGGGTTCCCAAGCCTCCAACGTGCGCTGTTCCCTTTTAATGTAATAAAAAACAACCTCGTGCATCAAAGCCGACACGCTAAATGTAGCGAGAATCGCAGGTAGTGGGGCCCACTTCCTCCCAATCAAACGACAAAAAAATTTCACTGCGGGTTCGTATACGGTGGGGTGTAGTACGCGATTCACCGAAATATTCCACCTTTTCCCCCAAAAATCTTGAAGTGAAGTGCTTAGATATGGTTTGTCGAATTGTGGTTCGAGCTCAACACTTAGAATTTTTTTAGTGAATGTTGATGCTAACGCGAAAAAGAATTCAAGGCCAATATACATGTGTAACGTGTATAATAGCAATACAAATTTTGGATGAAAAATTTCTTTTTTAGCATAGAGAGGAATTAAAGAGGCTAATATGATAATCATTGTTGCATATCCGTATCTAAGATTTGATAATTTGTTGTATTTTTTGGAAATTTGGGGAGATGGGTAGTTTTGATTTTGGGATTTTGAAGGGTTATAGTTTTTGTTGGTGTGTGTATTATTATTGGGTTGGTGTTGGAATTTGATGGGGAGGCATGCAAGGGAGATGAAGTGAAGTAAAGAGAGAGGAGGGTTAGTTGAGAGAGGACCTTTGTTAAAGGCAAAGAGGAAGAGTCTGAAAGTGGAAAGCCAACCTAAGAAGAAAGAAGTGGGACCTCCAAGATGAATGGAAGTGAGTCTTAGAGGGAGAAGAAAGAGGAGAATTATGGCAGGGAAGATTGCTATGAGTCTTGGTGTGCCTTGAGATATTAGCTTGCCAATTGTGTGGCAATAGCACATCGTTGATGCAGCTACGGTCCATACCATGATGAAATTGTTAATTTCTGCATCCATTTTGATCTAAGATTCGTCCACCTTTTCCTTGTTTCTCTTGTGTTGCTTGGTTATTAGTGGAGGGTACTAGTGCTACGTGTGTGACCATCTTTTAAAAGTACGTTAATTTGATTGCACTTTCTGCACCCCCCATATTCTACTTACATAACTACTAGTATATTGACAAACTCGACCTCGTACTCGTACTTACATTAAAGTAACAAAAATTGAAGCAACATTAATAATATATTAAAAGTTAATATTATAAAAAAAAAATTGATGTTTGAAATATATGAAAAATAAAAAAGATATTAAATTAAACGCATAAGTATTATTAAAAAAAAATTAAAACTGACAAAATAATTTATTAAAGCAATATCTCATATTAATAAAAAGTAAATAAACATTAAAATTTATATACACAACTTCGTTCAATTTTGAAAAATGATTTTGAAATTTGATTTAGTGTGAACGATTTTCACTAAATAAGATTCAAACACATACAATAATATTTAATCTTATTCTATTTTCGATTATTTGAACTACTTTGTGATTTTTATTTAGATCAATTTGAATTTAAACGTACTTATCGTGAACATCCCTTTCTTCTGTCTAATCATGTGTATATGTTGTTGAGTAAAACAAGAGACAACTATCACAATAATGTGAAATATTTTTCTCCACTTTTATAGATAAATGGTCAAACAAAAAATACAATTCCACTTAGCAATAAGTAGAAAATTAAATATAAGACAAACAACATTTGCAACTCATTATCTAATTTAATATCTTTCGTTGTCAACCAAATTACTGTATTCTAAAAAATACTCACATGTTCTGGCATTGAATTTCAATCTTTGAGTTTCATATTCTCCAACTTTTGAATCAAGAATCCTTTTATTTTACTTATTATTTTGTTCATACAACTCTTTTAATTTCTCTCACATCTTGTTAACATTTATTTGAGTTTCAACATATGAATATACACTAAGATTCAACCACTGTCTGATCAAAGTCACTGTCTTTCTATTCATCTTCTTTCAATCAGTGTCAGATTTATCTTTGAATTTAGCAGTGCCACCCTCAATAGGATCATACAAATATTTGTTGTATAACATGTCTTCCATGAGAGTCTTCCAAAATATATAATTAGAAGAGTTGAGTTTAATCAAGATTCAAATTCAGATTCTTTCGAACTTGATTTCATTAACCACTTGAACCAAATTATTTTATTTGGTTGAATTTGAATGTATATGCATTTTAATTTTGGTTTCAATTATTAGTTTATTTATGTTGATTTTGTATTTTTTTTTATCCAATTTTACTTAGAAAGAGCGTGAATTTGAGTCACACACTAACATCACTTTCTATTTTTTGTTTTCTGCAAGGCTAACATTACATTCTGAACATATATTTCTTTTCTAAAAATGTTTTTGAAATATATTAATGATATACAACCGTTGTTAAAGGACCATAGAAAAAATACTTCTCGTAATAACCTAAATTGTCATTAATGAATAATGACAAGTGCAATAGGTCCGCCTTTCTGTTTTTTTTTTCAAAACTGAAATCAGAAATTGAAAAACAAAACTACTTTGAGCTATTTTGTTTTCCAAAATCAATAAAACACAACAATTTTAAAAATTATGTAAATTTAAAAAGAATTTTTGAAAAGAAAATCAAACAGGTTAATATTTGATTTTTTTCTCTATTTCTTTTTTAATTCTCTTTCAGGTGTTCAATTAAGTGTGTAGTCTCTATAAAACATTTTCAAAAGTAGAAAAGCACGTTTACTACAGCAATATTCCAACTAGAAAACCAGGTGTGTCTGATACAAAGGAGCATGGTTGTGCAACCAAAGAGGCAAAATAAAACTCAAATTTATTGACAAAAACTATTATCTATGAAATGAATACCACCAATTTCATATATCCCTCAACTCAAAATCCTCTCATCATTGTTAAGATTATACTGGTCTCGGACAGGATTAGAAATAAATATAATAAACAATGAAAAATAAGCAAGTAAACACTGAAGGAGAATTCAGCACAAATAACAATGATTAGGGATTAAACTTAAATCAGATCAATGTACTCAAATTCATCAGCTGAGTACTCCCTCCTACTGCCAGTCCTTTCTGATATCAAAAGTGTAGTTGATCTCCAAGTAGCACTTGTTATCATCATCAACAAACTGAAACAATCACAAACATGTCAAGTAATAATTTACATTAAGTCAACAATAGCTTTAAACGACACTTAGTATGTTACAGATGAAGTGATAAGGAGGTTTCACTATCAGCAAATTATTAATAATACTAACAATACTAATTATTAACATTAGCAAAAAATAAATGACAAATGGAGTATCTTAAAAGGGCATTTGTAGTTTAGACCTTTATTAATTACCAAAGCAAAGGCTTCATTACAATTCTATATACTCCCTTCGTTCCAGAATGAGTGACTCAATTGACCATTATACATATATTAAGAAAAATACATAAATGAAAGAGAGAATACTACTTTTAATAAAATATTTTTATTAAGAATTGGTACATTCACTATTACAATTAATGAAAAGTGAAAAACTTGGAATCTGAAGTGGTGTATGTAAATTGAAAAATGGCCGTTCATTTTGAGATTATTTTTTATGTAAATAGTCAAATAGGTCATTCGTTGTAGAACGGAGGAAGTAAGGAATTGAAGTATAATGACTTGTAAAGGAAGAGACTATTCAACTTTCAAAAAAGTGGTTGAAGCCTTGAAGGTGTGCACGTGAAGTCCAGCAACAAATTTGTTACAACATTTATTGAATTTATTGGTGACTGATAGATGTAAAATAGTAAGCATTAATTCAGCTTCACTTTGATTTCCAAAACAAGTAAAAATATGAAAGCAGATAAGATTCCATCTCAGTATTACTAACTCTTTTTCCTTAACCTATAGCAGCTGGCAAGTGAAACTCGTGAAAGCACCATGATAGGTGTAGGCCTCCACAACATTCATATTTATTGCAATCAATGTTTCATGAAAAGCATGAAGATAGTAAATGCACAAAATATACTTTTCTCCAAATATATCCTTAAATAATGTGTTTGAATCCTCTACAACTGTAGTATGGTGTTACAGCTGTAGATGATTCCGATCTTTAGTTAATACTACTAAATATCTTGAGAGATAAGAAGTCAGAGTTGAACATATCAACATGCAAAAGGGGATTTTATGAACATCTATACATGAAATAGACACAAATATACTACTACCTACTAGACACTATTACTTTTTTAGCATATGTAAAAAAATTGCAAAAGAAGTTTATAATACTAATAAGAGACAGAGGTGGTATACCTTTGTCTTAACTCAATTTCAAACAGTGTATGCAGCTAGCAATAACTCTTCATAATTCAGTGTTAAAATTGTACCTTACTTCTAGCTGTATATGCCCCTCTAGCAAATAATCCAGATGGTGTTGTCTCTTCAGGCATCTCATGAGCATAAGTCTCAGTTTGAGGGCTGAATGTTCCAATCATTTCTTTACAGCTATCAACTGTAACAATTTTAAACAAACAAGATTCAACAATAAGGACATGTTTGAAATCGGATTCTCTGTTGCTGTATGGTGCTACAGCTGTACTGATTGTTAAATTTAGAGAGAAAAAATTATCTTTTTAATTTAACAATCTCCACAGCTGTTGCACCGTACGACATCTGTAGAGGACTGAACAAGTTGATGGTTTGACATGATTTGATTTCGAGAGGAAGATTCGTATGAGTTACCTTTGATACCAGTTTTCCACACAGTGTTGGTGTATTTGAGACCTGAAACAATGTTATGATTGACTTGGAAAGTGAACATCAACCTGTAACGGCTACCTTCTTTCAAAGTAAACCATAAACCCTTTGGATTTCCATCTTCTGGTACTGGAAGAACAATATCAGATCTACCAGCAGATTTGATGGCAAGGCTAAGGATCTTCACTTCTGGCTCCAGAGTTTCTAAATTACTCATAATAATACACACCACAAGTTAGGTCTAGGTCTAATAAAAGAAGATCCAAAACCAATAGATTTTTTCATTAGGCCTAGTTACAAGCAGTGTTGTCAATTGCTGATCGCGGAAAATAGTGACTATAGCAGTGCTACAGCTGTTATAACGCCGCTATACGCTATCACGACGAAATTTGAAAAATACATTAGCGTAGTGACTGTATGTTATTTAGTATATACTGTTTTCAAATTCTGTTATGCTACAGCAGCGCCGCTATAGCCATATTTGACAACTCTCCATAACATATTGTAGGGGAAACAATTGATTTGTTAAAATTACGCCATGTGATAGTGTTTTAGCGATGTTATAGCTGCTGTTTGACAACACAGGTAACAAGGCAAGAAACAATGGAGTGGTTTACGATTCAATTGATAATTGGAATTCAAAAAATAAAATAATGCAACAAATCTTCCCTAGTTCAAATTTGGTCAGTTATCTGTATAAACAACATAATTTTAGGAAAAACCAGCAGCACTAGAAGATTGTTTAATACATTTGCAATTACCACTTAATTAATGATACAGAAATTGTAGAATTTGTAAAGGTAACTATTAAAATAACATACTCATGCCTTAAAAAAAGATGATGCAGATTGCTTGATTTCATTTTCTTTTTTAAAATCCATGACCACTTTATAGTTAATTAAATTTTGACAAAATGGCATTTGTTTAGTTTTAGATTGATTCAAAATCTTCAAAGAATTCATAGTATTAATTGAACTTTAGCTCATTTTGTAGCCAGCAATGCAGAAGTGCAATACAAAGAATTAACAGATATCACAAAATTTGAGACAGAAAGAGAGAAATTAACATAACATAAATTGAAAACCAAACAACCAATTTAATTTTTTTCTTTTCAAATGGTACCAAATGAAGAAGCAATTAATTACCTCCAACAGCATTGATGTCAACACTTCCAAGAAGCTGCTCTTTCCACCTCCTCAAGCTCTCATCATCCTAATCTCCCAAAACACAAACCAAACAATGGTTGAAAAAAGATACATTTATTTATTTATTCTGAAAGACAAAGAAAACACAAGAAGAAAAAGAACCTTATCCTTTTCAAGTTGTTCCTTTAAGGTGCATTGAGGACCCAATTCAATCTTCCTATCATCATCATCATCTTCATCTTCAGTTGCAGCAACAGAACTCTCACTCATGTATCTGCTAAGAGTACCTCCTTCTTCATCACCACTTTCTTCAACCTTAGAGGTATCTTCTTCATTGCTTTTAACATTGTCATCAAAACCCATTTTTTCAGAATTCGAAGCCACTCCTCCAATGGTCAAAGACATCAACAACCCATCAACGAGAAAGAAAAAAAAAAAAGAAACGTGACACAAAAGTTAAAGAAGAAAAAAAAACAAAAACAAAAACGACCCACTTGGTAGAATCTTGCGCAAAACGAGAACGACAAAAGAAAAAGGATATCTTGGGTGAAAGAATCCGAAAAAAGTGAAAAAGAAGAGGGAATAGAAAAATGGTTGCAGCAAGAAAAGACGCAAAGAGAGAGAGAGAAGGGTTGTGTTGTTGTTGTTGTTTTTGGGAAAAGAAGAGAGAAGAAGGAAACGGTCGTGTGGTGATCCGAAAGAGAGGAAAATTGAATGGTAAAAGAGAGAGAGTTCGTGAACTCTCATGTTATGTTACATATAATACAACATCTAGACCAAGATATGAGGAAAGCTTTTTCTTTTTAAGTATTTTAAAATATATAATGCATATTTTAGGATAAAAACAAAAAAAAATATAAAAATAATTATAAGTTAATAGTTTTTTTTTTTTTTTTT
>JBBPBR010000001.1:6119619-6140316 GCA_037974775.1 Cicer pinnatifidum
TTTTTGGTTGACAATAAATTATAATTATTTGATATTTAAAAATATTGAATTTGCATAATAATTATTTTTAAAAATAATGAACATAAATAAATATGATATGTTAATTAATAATGTAAAATATTTATATAGTCGAAGCATGTAATTAATTAAATTATATTATCATTAGCAATTAACATTATAATTTTTTAGACAAAAAATTATTTTCTTTTTTTACGATAACAAAAAACAATATATCTTGATAGTATAGATCGCTGATCATAATCATGAAGATCCATGATAATGTTTTTTATTTTTAAATATTTTCATAGCCAACATGATAGTGTCTAATACCAAAGGAACAATAAGACGTGTACGGTTTTGAAATGGATACAAATAAAGGACAAAGGCTAATTTAGCAGCGTGATTCGTGACATGATCAAATCGCTTTCACTATTATTAGAGCAGGATAAATGTAAAGTTTTTGTTAGTGTGAGTAAATTTAAAAGTCTTTTATATATGAGATTTTAACTTTTTCCTAATTTTTTTTATTAAAAAAACACGATAATACATCACTTGTAATTAAAAAAAATATCCAAGAGCAACCCTTTTGTTATGTATAAATCAAGAAATTAGATTTTATAACAAAAACAATAAAAAATTATTGTGCTTTTAAATTAAGTAGTGCTTTGTGTTGTGGAAGTGGTGGTATTGCAATTGCAAACACTCTTCACTCAAGTCAGTATGAAATTGAATAATATGAAAGATCTTCAGATAATAGTCGTTTACCTTGTGTTGTTGCTAGAACAACATATTGAAAATGTAACGGTGTGAGGGACAAAATCTTTGTATTTCTTCTGTTGGGACTAGGGTTTAGTGATGACATATTACATTGGTTGTGCACATCAGATTAGGCCTTGCTGATTTCAACAATAGATACAAATGATAATATATTAATGGGCAGAATACAAATAATATTGTGTATCTTGAATTTATAATTGTCTATGACAAGATAATGTGAGAGAATTATTCTGTTTTTAGTGATGAATTGATGGTTATAATTTGAATTATCTAATAAATAATCATTTTATATAATCGTCAATTAAATGTAGAGATTTATCATCATATTAATAAAATGAGAAATTTAATATATCTCATACTATTCATAGAATATTATCAAAAATATAATTTCATTTATATTTAATAATATAAAATTATTAGATAAAAATATTTAAATAATTGATATTAAAAATATTATATTTTAATTATTTAACGTAGAATTATCTATAAAATTCAATATTTGAGTTTTCGTTGGAGTGAATCTTAAGGCAAAATAATAATTGTACAAATTACAAAATAATAAAATACATGATATCTCAATTCAAAGAGTAAATGGACTCACAGCTGTTATAAGTTATGGAATTATTATTTTTATAAATTTCTTTTATTGGAAGTAACCTTATTTAAAATATATCGAATATTAAATATAAATGTCTTTATCGATAAAAATTGAAAAGAAATGAGTGTATTCCTACAACACCCTACCTCGTTGGTAAATAATAGAAATTTGATTTGCAGCTTTAATGAAGACGATTTTGACATAACGAAGTGCATTAGGAGAATATATAAGTAACATAATTTTGATTTATGAAATATGAAAATGGTGTGATGTGGCACATGAAACGGGTGGAATAGGGGAAGTGTCACGAGTGTACGACGTGGAAAGCATAAGCATGTGGGACCCATGTGGGATATTTCATCTTTTGCAAAAGGAGGGGTTCCCAATGCTATGCTTAAACACAAATAGACCGATTCAGGGAACCAAAAGTTATCCACGCAATTAACCTCTTTTTCTTTTCTTGTTTTTTATTTCCTATTTTTTTCTAAAGTGGGTCCACATTTTCTTTTGGACGGTAATCATATCCATTCATGACGGGTCCCTCATCATGCACCGTCCTATTTCCTTTCTTGCCTTTTCATTTCGCTACTTGTCCAACCTCTCTAATGTCTATTTCAATTTTTTCTTACTAAAACCTACTCAAAAAACCTTAAATTTCGTTGACACTTAACTTTATCATATCGTACATTCCTTTTCTTTTTTATTTTCTATTTTTATGAAAAAAAACTTTATATAAATTGTTCTTGAGACTTGTATGAGCTGACCTCTAAATTTAATTTTTACTAACTTCATCTCAAAATATTGAATTTTATTAATTAAATTAAAAAAATAATCATAAAATTATAAATATTATATTTTTTAATTTAATATTTATATAAGTGCATTTATGATTTGTTGATTAAGAATCATGTAAGATGATTACATATATATAATTAGTACAATTAAAAAATTAAAATAAAAACTTTTATTCTACTTGTCTCACAACTAAAAAGAATAAATGTTTATATTTTTTATATATTTTTTTAATTATTAATATATATATATACAAAATATTATTATATTTTACATTATAATAATAAAAAATTTGTTAATAATTAAAATAAACAGTTTAATAAAATAATTTATTTATTTTTAATTATATTTTTTAACATGTATATAAACTTTAAACAAGATTAAATTTATAAAACGGAGGAAGTACAATAATTCACCGTAATATGTGATTTGGACAAACCAATAACCAACCGTAATATCAACCATAATCATAAACGTATAGATTTAGTGACGTGGTAGTACAATTTTACGGGCACATAGCTTTAGTCACTGACACTCATCACATGATACTGAATCTGATAATAGTATCTGCCAGTGCTGAAAATGGTATAGCTCACTACTTCATGTAATTATCATTCATTGAGTACTAGCAAATAGCAATAGAAAAAATTACTATAATGAGTACAACACCCATTAACCAAAGCCTTAATTACGCATATAAACTGCCAAATGCTAAATTAACCATATGCTCAAGTATGTTGTGTACGGAATCAGCGCCGAATCAGCGCACACATGTACTGTTCTTGTCTGTAAAATTTATTGAATTTTATGTTATGTATTTTTTATAATTTATCATAGCTCCATTTTTAGTGTCTAGCTGGCAAACTTTTAAGTATGGGAAAGGTTGGGTCGAGTCTATTGTTTAGAGCACATTTTAATTTAAAGGTGTTAGCAACTATAAGGTAAAAAAATCTATCTTTGTATTTACATTCTCAAAAGTAAATAAAATATAAAATTAAATTAAAGGATTTTGTTACATTAAATATATGATCGGTTATTATGTATTTGTAACATCTATGATTGATATATTATTAAATGATAAATATTATTTATTTTTTTTTTTAAAATGAATTATTTATTTTAAAAGAGTCGAATCGCTGTACTCACATAACACATTTAACTCCACTCATGAGAAAAAGAATTGATCATCCTATGAACAATGACTCTATCTCATGAAGCCATGTAGAACAAATTAAAATATTCGATGAACCAACGTAACATATAATTTACATGTGACTAATGTTTAAAAATTATTTAAAATTTTAATGATGATCAACGTTTTTTGTAAGAAAAAGTTCACTATCCTACTTATTCAAAGTGAGTCAGTTCTCAATGGACAACTTATCAAACTAATCCATCTTTTAATTTATGTTTAAAGAAACTTAAATTATTAATTTTTAGACTAAAGATTATTATATTGAGTACTTTTATGTACTCAATGTGAGACTCATAACTATGTCACATTTTTTAAGAGTCAACATCCACAACAATTTCGTTCTATCGACATTAACTTGATGATGACTTTCTTTTTAGGCGACTTCACTCACATATCACTACTCCTTGGAGTACCTTAATTCAATTTATAGGTAGTCATTTTTGTGTGGTTCATTTCTCAATGAAAGCACCAATTGTTAAGACATAAGCAAAATAGAAGATCTCAATCCAAAAAACTAGTCTATTAAATGAAAAAGTCTCTTGACTTAGTATCATATTAAAAGCTTTTATCCGCCCAATATGAGACTCCTAACAATGATCCAATTTAATCTAAAAAAAAAAGAACATTTTACTTCACAAGAAAAATAAATTGATGCAACTTAGTCAATACTTAAACGAGTGTCAAAATAAACAAGTCTCTAACAATAATTTTAAAGGGACAATTTGATCTTTGACACTAGTTAAAAAGAGACAGTATGATCTTTGACAATAATTAAAAATAGACAATTCGATCTCTACTATAAAAAGTTCCTTATATAACTTCTTGTTCAATTAATCGTCCATTTTCAACAAAAGATTTTAAATGAGTTGCATACTATTATTCATTTGATTATAGAACAAATATTACTTGACAATCATAATAACTAATTTCAAAATGAGCTTATTAACTAATGTAACCCCATCTCGAAATACAAATGTATGAGTTTAAATATCATTTAAGAGAACCAATTGTATAAATTAAAATAATGTATGTTAGTAAATCATTTCAGATAACTTAGAACGTGAAAATAACTTAAATTTTCACATTGAAAACAAGAATTAAAATTATATTAATTGAAAAAAATTAACACAAAATAAATTGTTTATGAATGTTTGTAAGAATCAAAATATTATTTTTTAATTAAGGATGTTCACACATATAGAACATCAATTTAACTTGCATTTCAATCTAAAATTTTTAAGTTTGAATCGAATCCAAACTGACCAGTTGAAGGATTTGTTGTTTGACTTATGTATTTGTTTTCTGAATAGATTTAAAGTGTTTTATAAAATATCGTGATAAAATTTTATGATTTTTAGATGTTCAAATATTAAAATTTAGTTAGATATTTTTGAATAAAAGACATTTTTTTCCCCTTTTTGACATCTGAAGCCAACTCATTTGTAATCAGGCCAATTCTATTCAAGTTTGATGTCAAAACTACATGTTGAGAATTCAATTCAATCCAAGTAAAATTGATTCAATCACATATCAAATTTTGTCAAAACTAACTCAAACTAATTTGTATACCCTATTAGTAAAATAATAACTTACTAGAGAGAGTTAGTAGGGTGGCAAATAGTATTGAATTGTATTTTCAATGTACTTGTAAAATAATTAAATAAATAAAAATTGAATGGAAAATAAAAATGAATGGTTGTACTTCATTTCGTATATATATACATGTCTCAATAATTATTCCATTTATTTTATTTTATTTTATTTTGAAGAGATAAATAAACAAAAAGAAAAAAACATTGACAACTAGACATATTGATGTATTTTAATTTATAGAGCAGTCTGTTTGAAAAAGATTCTTACAGATGATGATCACACCACACACACATACACTTCTACCACTATTCAAAACTTTATGCATCTATATATACCACCTTCATTTTGATCACCTTCTCATCTCACTCACTACCACTCTTAATTTCTCTCTTCCTTCCTTCTTAATTCACACACCCTTTTTCTTTCAGCTTTATTTCAATCCTCTCTTTTCCAAATGGCCAGTGTTGAGGTAAAATAATTCAGTGAGATACAGTTATTAGTTACTTTGTTACTTCCATAGTTTTCATTTTAATGTGTAAGGAAATCAAAGCTTACTAACACAATAATACAACTATTTATAATTTCTTCATTGTCTCATTTAAATTGCTGTGATTCATTATCGATCAATTAACAAATGAATTTGATCTCCCTATTTCCCCTTTAATAACGTGTGATCTACCGAATTATATATTACATTTGTGATGGCAATACAGTTATAAGTCTCTTGCAATAATTTAATCTCAGCATATTTGATTATCATCAATACACACAAATCAATACTGTAATTTTTCTTTTTTTCGATATCACTTTAATTGTCTTTCGCTCAGATAATATATATATAATCACCGGTGGATGATTGCTTAACAAATAATTTGACTCATCAATAGATCAATAACTTAATTGATCATCTACTAGTGTTGATATAATATATATATCACAAACTAGCTTAATTGATCAATACATCACAAAATTAAAATTGAGCAATAGATCACAAATAACTTATAGAATATACTGCTAAGTAGTTCTATGTGGACCTTTTTATCTTGTATCCAAAGCAAAGATAGTTTAACTAAGTTTTTTCTTTACTAGCACTTTACTTCAAAGTTCTATTCATGTCATTTTAATTAACATAATGTATGTTTTAACAGATTATGATGTACTATAGTTTTTTTATTAGTATTTGATGTTTCATTTGTGTATACTTCAAGATTTTGCTAAATGAAGATGGTACTTGCAGGTTGCACATCAAGCACCAGTAACAGCAGTGCAAGAAAATGAACCAACCACCGAGGTAATCAACACCCCAGAAACAATCACAGAACAACAACCAGCCACTGAAGTTCCTGAGGCCACAGAACAACCAGAAGCTGAAGTTCCTGCCACCGAAGAAACAATCGAAGAACCAACCGAAACAGCAACAGAAGAAGCCCCAGCTGCTCCAGAAACCCAAGATCCACTTGAAGTTGAGACCAAGGAGGTTGTAACAGAGGAAGCCAAGGAAGAAAACACAGAAGCACCTAAAGAAACAGAGGAATCACCTGAAGAAGTGAAGGAAGAGGCAGCAGTGGAAGAGCCTATTGCAACCATCGAAAATGAGTCAGCAGCACCACCAGCAACTGCAGAGGTGGAGGAGGAGAAAGAGAACAAACCAGTTGAGCCAGTGGAAGCTCCAGCAGCAGTAGCAGAAGTTCCAACTGAGACTCCTGAAGCTTAGACCAATGGACACGGTGTGTGAATGAATGGAACTGCAAAAAGAAAGTTTATATGGTCCTACCATTTTGCATGTTGAGGTTGAAAAAGCTTTTCTATTTATTATTTCTTTAGTTTCCTTTATTAAAGTTATTATTACCATTATTGTTATTATTATGGTAAGTCTATGGATATGGTTATGAATTCATATGGAGGGTATAGCTATCTATCTACATCAGTTATGTATGGCACTTAGCTCCATGTCAGCATATACATGAAGTGATGGCCATGTGAAATTCTATTGAATGAGTTGTGTATTGAAGTGAGCTAAAGGGCTATAGTTGTTGGGAAGGTTACATGAGTTTATCATGGTGTGTTACTGTGTTTCTCTAGATTTGAATAAATGATATTTATTTTATAGTACTTTTGTTAAGGAGTAAGTATTTCTCATGTATTGTTTTTAATTGGGCATGAATCAGTATAAAATACACTACTACTAATAAATGATTGGTGAGCATTATGTGTAAATGTTGTAACCTTCAGAACACCGAGTCTGAAACCTACTCATCATAAAACAATACACTACTATGTGGTGTAAATTTCATTTTCTCTATTGAAACCTCAAAAGTCAAAACCATTGAAGCTTGAAACAAAAGCCAGATACACTAATAAATTTTAGAGAATGCAGGAGTTATAGAAATGCTAATTCTTAATAATGGGGAAGAGTTGCTCTTGGAGCATAATTGTCCTAACTTAAATGTCCACAGCATGACTAACTCATAGTTATCTACTAGCTATGCTGTCAATCCAGGTGCAATCCTGCGCAATCCCGATGCGGTGGAGGGTTGACCGTGATGCCACTGACTGGGAAAACGCATTTGCTGGTAGTGGCGCTCCCAGCCGCAAATCCCACTATCATTGCGACCTGCTATCCCAGCCCGACCCGCTATTGGACCTGCTCAAGGATTTTTTCAAAAACACAAGTTTTAATTTGTATTCTTCATTAAGGGAATCTAGGTCATTTCACACCCACTTAAGTCTTAATTTTTTGTTATTATAAACCCATAAAGAGGTTGGTTCAGCATCGTGAAAAAGAAACCTGCTCCGTTCAACATCATTTTGTTCTGTTCTTGCTCTGTTCAACATTGTTATGTTCTTCTCAATTGTTTTCGTTCTCTTTTTGACTTTATTTAGTCTGCTATGTTCTCTATTTTGTTGATTACAATTACTATCAGAACTTGATTTTGATGTTGAGTTTTGGTTATTAAGTATGATTATCCCTTTAATTGTGTATTTTACTATTTATTTTAGTACTTATGTATACTGTTTGTATTTTATATTTATTTTCTATACTGGTTTTTGGCTTTTGCGATAGGGGTCATCATGCTATCTGCAATCCCACTATCCCATTTTTAAGGTTCAGTGCTCTGCGCCGCTATCTGAGATTGACGACATAGTCTACTAGAATGAACATACATCAAAACTTACTTACCTTCAAAACTGTTTTGTTGAATCTTGATCCCCAAATAAACACTTAACAAAAAAACAAAGACATTAAGAATTAAAAAATAAATTGGGGAAGGAGTTTATCATAAATTAAAATGACTAATGATTATTTTACAAACTGTCCCTAGTGGTATTTGAACTTCTTTTCTTGAGGTTAGAAGATCAAATTCTAACCACCGATAATTGATTTCGAGAACAAAAAAATGGAATAATAATAATCCTATCCTATATTCTAAATATGTACCAAAGGTGAGTATTGGTATGTCTATGTACAATCAAAAGATTCAAAACCACCTTAAGCCAAATTGCAGGTGTTCTATTCACCATTCACGGAGTACCAAAACTGCAGCTGATGTGTTCTTGAGTGATGACTCGAAGGCGATCTTGCATGATAGCCAAAGAAGAATATGGGGGAAAGCACAGCTCATAAAAGCATGTGTGAGATGATGGCAAATGACTATCAAGTTCACTGGTTCTGCAAATGTGTAGACGGGTATCCAAGCCACGGAAACCTTCAACTGGTAAATGTTTCACAGATGTCCAAAAGAACAGAAGAACCTTCCTTTGCTCTACTGACATTCTCGCGACGATCTGCCAAGTTTTTTTTGATAGAATATAATATTAAAAATTAAACACCAAGTATCATCCTCGCATATTCAAATGTACTTTAAAAAGATTCCAGAAAGAACTATTTCAAAAGCTTCAATAACTAGATGTTTTCACTTAAAATAATATCTTAAAGAATTATTGAATGTGAACATAAGATAAACGGAAGTATTAAAACTTCTACATTCTAGCATTTTGGAATTCATTTAACAAGATTCTGTGAAAGTAAGTATGACTGCACTATGGTATTTTAGAGTTGAATATCCCATCTTTGGACTTATATTATAATAGAGCATCGTAATATGGCGTCGATTGATCCACTTAGTCAGACACACTTAATGGAAAAAGACTTGATTGTTGTTATAAACAAAGTATCAAAATTATTATTTCATGCATCACTAACAAAAATGATAGAGATGCGTAGGAGGAAGTGGGCCAACTACTGCACAACGAGGGAATAGGCCCAAAGTTTGGAGGGTTTATTATAGGATGTGCAAGAGAGGACCAAAAGGAGCTGAATGAGAGAGTTAAGGCATGATCAGTTAGCTATATAGAGTAGGGGGCATCAAACAAATTCTGTTATAGAAAGAGAGTGAGATCATCCAGATCCTTTTTGGTGAGGGGAGCCTATTGGCTTGGGCTGGTAGTAGGGTCTGTTTCCTTCTAGCGTTTCCTGTTTTTATTTTCACTTCAACTGATAGAAACCACAATTTATTGACTGGAATTGATGAGCTCTAAAGCTCTTACAATGTTGGAAATCTGAAAATGCAGAAAAGGAACTAAACCAGAGTTCTAAGAACTCCTAAACTAGAGCACAACTGCTCCTAATCCAGGGGAAATATTCTCCTAACTGTTTTCTAACTATATTTTTGAATGATTTTCTAACTACCCTTCCCTCTCTTTTATAACAGAAATCTGTAACAGAATTCCATAAAGTCAGTGAATATACTAACTACATCTTATTCTCTAATCAACCTATCTATTGGGCCAAGGCCCAATATCTAGGGTCCTATCATCAACTAATAAACATAAGAGCGTATAGCTTTAATATTTTTCAGAAATTTTGAAATGTTATATTATTGTTTTTGTGTTTCTGAAAATGGATTTTTCCTAGTTTGCCTTCCATCTTCTCTTTGTCACAGCTGTTCACTACACGAGTCTTCCGTTTCCTTGTTAGAAAATGAACATAAACTTTATAAAATGAAAACTAAAAATGTTTTCAAAGAAGCGGGGCCGTCATTCTACCAGATTTCTTTTTCTTTTTTGTAATTGCTTGATTCTTCAATACAAATTACAGATATTATAAAGTAATATTCTCTCTGAACCTAACAAAAAACATGTTACTATTTGGAGGCATAAATGAACTGAAGGGAAACATTTATACTAAATATAGTAAATCAAAAGTTGAATCTAACAAGGTTAGATGAAAGTAGTAATTTAAACAAGCACAGAAGAGAACTCTAGCACGACTGATGACCAGGTAAGGAGATAAGTAGATTTCAGAAGTGGTTTTATGTTGAAACAAACCACACAATTCCTTCATAGAAAAGGGAAAACTTTACAAGTAATCAAGACTAGAGGACATGGAAATAGAAACAGGCTTAGAGAGCAAGATACATGTTGCCCAATGAAGTCATTCAGGCCTATAAACTATTCATATAGGGGGAAATTGATTTAGTTTGTTCTTGAATATGAAAATTGTTAAAATATTATATTAGTATGTAAATAAAATAGATAGGTTATTAGTATTTTTGTCTGTTAGTATTCTTGTCTATTAGTATTCCTATCATTATGTCTGTTTAATACTCATAGTCTATATAAAGAACTTTTGTCGTGAAGTTGAAACACACGGGATATTCAACATGTCTCTCAATATTTTTCTTCGTATTAAACATGGTATCAGAGTCTGTTGAGAGACAACCCTACACGGTGGACCTCTCCGGTGATTTTGTCTATTTCGGCAAACCGTGTTCTCTACTCCAGTTTCCTAGGGCCTTTGTTACGCTAATTCCTCAATTTTTGTCCATCCGTCCACGCTCTGCTGTCACTGTCGCCGCTGTCTCCGACGATTTTTTTCGACGAACGACCACTCCAGCAGCGTCGTACACCCTAGATCGACCCACCCCTCAACATGTGTCGTCATAAAGGCATCCAAGCGCCGCCCTCTCCACGCGTGTGAGATGCACGCGTTGCCTGCAACCACCGCGTGTGACGATGCATCTGACCGCCGTTCACGGCGCCGCTTCTTCAATGGCACTCACCTCAGCCTTCTGATTCCGTATCTGCCCTCAGTTTTCAATTTCGAGTCACGGATATACGAGTTACAGTTCAAACAGCCCCTGTTTTCCCGGTTCAAAGGCGTTTTCTGGCACTCTTTACCGACCATGACGTCTCAGTCTGAAACAAAAAGCATATTCACCAACTACATCACCTCTCCTCTCTCTGTCAAAAATTGAATGGATAAAATTATGATAGTTGGGCCGCCGACATCCAACTATGGATGCTTGGTCAAGGTTACGAGGACCATCTCACTCAAAATCCTGAAAAGGTAGTTGTGACCATCTCAGTTGTGTAGTGTCATTAAGTCTACACTTCATCTAGATATTAAACCGATTTTTCGTCCACATCTCACGTGTGAATCACTTTGGAGTTAGGCAACGACAATCTATACTAATAACACTCAACGTCTCTATGGAGTTTGTCACCGCTTGTTGAATATCATTACTCCGAAGACGATACATGACTTTATTTTTTCATATCTTGGCATCGTTCATAGTGCATTTCATGATTTTAATGAGTTTCTCTCTCCTGCTGCAAGTAATCCAGTTGAATAAAAGAAGGAGCTAGATCAACGCAACACCTTCTTCACGCTCCTTGCACTCTATGGCCTACCTCAGGAGTACTCTGCAACTCGTGATCAAATTTTGGGGTATGTTACTGTTGCGGATGTGTCTACTACCTCAGCGATCCTCCTTCGAGTACCAACAAAACATCCAATTGAGCACTCTATTACTTCAACTCCGGGTGACACTGCTGCCCTGACATCTCTGGGACATAATCAGAGCCGCTCTCATGGAGGACCATCCAACTCTAAGCCTCATCCCAAATGTGAGCATTGTAATCGGCTTGCACACACTATTAGTCGTTGTTGGAAGTTGCATGGTAAGCTTTTACCTTCGATAAATGCAACTCAACTTGATCCTTCCGCCACTAAACCCTAAACCCTAAATGCAACTCAACTTGATCTTTCTGCCACTATTCAGACTACACCATCTCTACAAGGCTCCCCAACAAATTATGAAGATTTCCTCCGGTGGGTCTAGAGTCATCCGAACTCTAGTTCTCCTACTTGGTTTGCACACACTAGTAACTCATATGTTTACCTCTCTCAGTCATCTTCTCTCGGCCCTTGGATTCTTGATTTTGGTGCGTCTGATCATGACACTGGTAATAAAAGTCTATTTTCTTCTCTCTCTACATCTGATTTTTTACCTACTATAACTTCTGCTAATGGCACTCAAACTCGGTCTCAAGGAGTTGGCATTGTCCAAATTCTCCCTTCCATCTCATTTGCATCTGCTCTCTATGTACCTGGATGCCCTATTAATTTACTTTCAGTTAGTCGATTGACTCGGTCCCATAACCGTATTATTACTTTCGCTAATGATAATATTACTTTGCAGGACCAGAGTTCGAGACGAACGATTGGCGTCAAATGTGAATCTCAAAGCCTCTATCACCTTTCTCCATATTCCAAGACGTGTTATGCCACAGAGTCCCCTTACACTACCCATGCTCAGCTAAGACACCCAAGTCTTACCAAACTTCAAAAAATGGTGCCTAGTTTGTCTAAGTTATCTACTTTACATTGTGAGTCGTGTTAGTTAGGGAAACACACCCGTAATAATTTTCCTGATCGAGTCAATAAAAGAGCTTCGTCTCCCTTTGCTTTAGTTCACTCTGACTTTTGAGGTCCCTCTCGTATTGTGTCAACTTTAGAGTCTAAGTATTTTGTTACTTTTATTGATGATTACTCTCGTTGTACGTGGTTATTTTTAATGAAAAATAGAGTTAAAACTCAATTTGGTGTTTCTATTCGTACCTTAAGAAGTGATAATGCTCTTTGTTCCATCAATTTCAAAATTTTATAGCTTCCAATGTATTCTGCACCAAACATGTCCTCATACACCCCAACAAAACGGGGTAGCCGAACGCAAAAATCGGCATCTCATTGAAACCACACAAACTTTACTTATCCATGGTAATGTTCCATTCCGTTGTCAAGGGGATGCAGTCTTAACAGCATGCTACCTTATCAATCGTATGTCGTCTTCTGTCCTTGATGGCAATATCCTTCATTCGGTCCTCTTTCCCCATACCCCTCTTCACTCACTACCACCTCGTGTCTTTGGGTCTACGTGTTTTGATCACAATTTATATCCTGGTTTGGACAAACTGTCAGCTCAATCACTCAAGTGTATCTTTCTCGGATATCATCGGTCCCAAAAGGGTTACACCGATACGTTACATGAGTCCATGTTACCTTTTTTGAATCTGTACCATATTTTGAATCTACCCATATAGCTATTGAGCTCCATCAGGACATTAATCCCGAACCTCATCCTCAGGTAGTTATCCTTATTCCACCTACTCGTATTCCTATCAAACCTGTCGAGTCTTCCCCCAACCTCCACGACCACTACAAACATATTAGCGTCGTCGCCTACCATATGTTGTGCATGTTCTTGTTCCCACTACAGACTTTCCTCCAACACCACCTCCAGATCCAGCTCTACCACCTGAGCATGACCTTCCCATTGCTCTTCGTAAAGATATTCGCACAACCCATAATCCATCTCCTCATTATATTGATTTGTGTTATCATCGTCTTTCTCCTTTACATTACACTTGTTTGTATTCTTTGTCTTCTGTTTCTATTCCTAAAACTACAAGTGAAACATTATCCCAACCTAAGTGGAGGCAAGCAATGTTTGATGAGATATGTGCTCTACAAAGTAGTGGTACTTGTGAACTGGTTCCTTTACCTCATGGGAAATCTTTAGTCGGTTGTCGTTGGCTCTATACGGTAAAGGTTGTCACTGATGGTAAGATTGATCGATTTAAGGCTCGTTTGGTGGTCAAGGGATGTACTCAGATTTATGGGTTGGATTACAACGATACGTTCTCTCTTGTTGCCAAAATAGCATCTGTCATATTGTTTTTCTCCATTGCAGCAACTCGACATTAGCCTCTCCATCAACTTGACATTAAAAATGCCTTTTTGCACGGTGATCTTGAAGAGAAAGTTTATATGGAGCAACCACCAGGGTTTGTTGCTCAGGGGGAGTCTTCCACCATGGTTTGTCGGCTACACAAGTCCCTTTATGGTCTTAAACAGTCTCCTAGAGCTTGGTTTGGCAGATTCAACTCGGTAGTACAAGAGTTTGGCATGATTCCTAGTGAAGTCGATCACTTTGTATTTTATCGTCACTCAGCCCAAGGGTACATCTATCTTATTGTTTATGTGGATGACATTGTTATAACTGGTAGTGATCACCAAAGAATACTCCAGTTGAAACATCTTTCAAATCAATTTCAGACTAAAGACCTCAGTAAACTCCGTTATTGTTTAGGTATTGAGGTAGCCCAATCCAATGATGGCCTTGTAATTTCACAAAGAAAATATGCTATGGATATTCTTTAAGAAACAGGTATATTAAATGCCAAACCAGTTGATACTTCTATGGTTCCAATTGTCAAACTCCTACCTAATCAAGGGGAACCTCTGTCAGATTAAATTGGTTGAAAAATTAAACTATCTCACAGTCACCCGTCCTGACATTTCCTTCGTTGTCGGTGTGGTTAGCCAGTTCTTAAATTCTCTTTGCCAAGAACATATGCATGTTGTAATCTGGATTCTTAAATACATCAAAAGTGCACCTGAAAAAGGTCTCATTTACGAAGATAGAGGACATACTTAGATAGTTGGCTACTCAGATGTCAATTGGGCAGGCTCACCCATTGATAAACGTTCAACTTTCGGGTATTGTGTATTTGTCGGAGGAAATTTAATATCTTGGAAGAGTAAGAAACAAAATGTTGTTGCAAGATCCAGCGCTGAGGCAGAATACAAGGCCATGACACTGGTAACATGTAAACTTATCTGGTTGAAACAGTTACTGAAAGAACTTCAATTTGAAGAGGCCAACACCATGACACTAATATGTGATAATCAAGTTGCATTGCACATTGCCTCAAATCCTGTTTTTCATGAGAGGACCAAGCATATTGAGATAGACTGTCATTTTGTTAGAGAAAATATCGAATCGGGTGACATCATCACTAGCTTTGTCAATTCCAATGATCAGTTGGCAGATGTTTTTACAAAGTTATTGCGAGATCCTAGAATTAGTTATATATGTAACAAGTTGTGCATTTGATTTATATGCTCCAGCTTGTAAATAAAATATTATTAGTATGTAAATATTATATTAGTATTTAAATAAAATAGATAGGCTGTAACAAGTTGTGTTAAAATATTATATTAGTATGTAAATAAAATAGATAGGCTGTAAGTATTTATATCGTATTCCTGTTTATTAGTATTCATGTCATTATGTTTGTTTAATACTCATAGTCTATATAAAGAACTTTCGTTGTGTAGTTGAAACACACAGATTATTCAACGTGTTTCTCAATATTTTCTTCGTATTTAACAAAAATAAAGATAACAAATATACACTTGTGAGGAATTTGAAAAATGCAAGAAAAGGGGGAAATAATATAAAAAATAGGCAATATAAAGGTAAAGACAATTTGATTCCATGAGATCGGTATCCTACTTACCTCCCAAAACCAAGATATCTGACGGTCAATATCTTTATAGCCATTATACACAGTATGTGCCTTCCAATCTTCAACAGAAATGGCATTTTCACTCCCATGCAGCATCCAATCAAGTTCTTCAAGATCTAAAGATTGGAAGAACTCTTGGCTTGAGCCGGACAGAATATCAGCAAAACCCTTGGCAAAATGTGATACCTGCTTAGATATGGATGTTACAAAACGATTGTGTATAAGAAGACGGACATACTCCTCCCTGTTCTTACTATCCACAACGCGGTTTTCCCCACCAAGGCAAAGCTCAATCACTTCCCTGCGTCCTAATTCCCACACCTCTGTGGCAAATGTCAGTCCTAATGTATCTGAATCAATAGAGTCAGCATCCATATTCAATATTTGCTTGCAGCTACTATACATTATAGGATCTGCATCCCGGATATCTTCTAAAGTAATATATTTCCCAGCCAATTGTCCATGAAACACACGATCAAAAACAATTCCCACGTGCACCTTACTCCTTAAAGCTAATGCAATAATACGTCCACAGAAGCTGAAGTACTCTAAGTGCAGAGGATGTATCTTAGATGCTGCAGACAAGTAGAAAATTATACTAAATATGAATGCAACAGAAGCTCTTCAATAATATCTATTTATAAAAGATATACCACAAAACACATCAATACTCGCGACACTTCCTAAGCAACCATAGTCCCTAATGTTGGTCAATGGGAACTCAAGTTTAGTGATAAAATGCTACAGGCTAGACATATGACACAATCCAGAGTTGAATGGTGAACTGGAACATCATCAATTCACTATAACTCTTTTTTCCCTTCCTATCTCATTGCATACATTTCAATTTATCCGGAAGATTTTGATATGTATAAATCCTAGATAAAAAATAGTAGTTTAAAGTTATACCAGATTTTGATATGTATAAATCCTAGATAAAAAATAGTAGTTTAAAGTTATACCGATGCTCTGAATTTTGGATGTAAAATAGTAGTTTAAAGTCATTAGGATAGGGTAAGATTGCAGGAAAATTGTTGTTCAACTCGCAACAAAAAATGACACTTTGATATACCAAACAAGCGAGGAAGAGAAAAATTAAGTATTGAATTAAGTAATAACTGAGCTCATCCCTTGAACACATAATAGTTACTGTCTAAGCGCAGTTACTATAATAAGTAGATGGATAGAGTACATTACATGGGATTGTGATCAACTAAATTTTGGCAACCTTCTGTTACATGGTTGTCACGTTTGATCAAAACTGGACTCCTCCCTGCTTTTGGTGAGTTGCATCACCTAAGGCAACCGGGAAAAGAAGTTCTATTCAGGGAGAAAAAATAAGTTTCACAGGAAGGATTCTCTTAAAAAATTGAAGTTTGATTGAGTACCTCTACAACCCAGAGGAATACTGATATTAAATAAATGACCTAACCTCAACTAAACCATCGGGGTACAATCAAGTTTACTGCCTTTCAACTGAAGTCTAGCACTTCGCTGTTAAGTCAGATGTTACTTATGATGTAGGATGTTTTTAACCTATGAAGTCACATTTTGTTTTGTAGGGACCTAACTTATTGTTTAATTACTTTGTGAAAGAGTTTTATGCCCTTGAACACTAGGTCAAAATTCTATTGTCCTAAGAAATATGATTTTGTAAACATTTATAAATCTTTTCAAATTTGTGTTTCTTTTGAAAGGACATGAGAACAATATAATTGTCATTGATAATACTCCGAATGCATAATAGCAGTAGAGAAAAAAATGTGCATTTAGATTTCCAGATGAAACTCACCAGCATTAGGGAAAAATCTCCTGCGGTCATTTGGACATGCCATAAAAAGAGCATTTTGCGGACTAAATATTTCCTGACACACCAAAACAAACCACTCCCTCAATACACCCGGTCCTGTAGCATCCTCATTTTTGAATTCCATAAATAGACCCCTCTGCAGAGATTTAGGCTTAGCTTGTGATATGTACACGAAAGATTCAGCCAACAACTGAGACCTGTCAATAAGCATCTCATGAAAATCCCATAATTCATCTTTTAATTCATGGAAGAATAGCATCATCACCAAGTGCCTCCTGGATTCAAAATCAGTCACACTTCTGTTCTTGAGAACCCACCTATGATCATCGGTATTCTCCGCGTACTTAACAATCAGATGACATAGCATGCTTTTTCGACGCAACAAAACTCCCCAAAACTTATCTTCTGCGCCTGTATAGAGCTTAGAAATGTGATACAATTCCTTCAAGATGGAAAGATAATAATACCACCCATAATAGATAACACTCCCACCCCCTTCCCCTTGTTCCTTGTTAACCAAGCAACCCTCCATGCCTTGAAGGCACTCATCCATTTTGCTCAATAACTGAATAAATACAAGACGAAAGCCATCAACTACTCGTGCAATCAAGGAATCTTCCTCACACAAAAATCCACAATCCACAGGTACATCAAACACAGCTTGATGCTCCGCGATTCCAATCCTCAAAGGAGCAGAAAATTTCTCAAAATCATGAATATCTCTGTACAATAGAGCCTGGCTAGTCGGAGAATTCAAACTCAAATCCAAAAACCCCAACAACTTATATGAAATCTCAACAACACAATCAAAACCACCCTGAAACAAAATCCTCCGTTTAGTATCCCTATCAATAACACCACCAACATTCTCCAATAATCTTCCAAAACTACCCCGGCAAACAACATACAAAGGATCATTACTCTCAAACCCTACCCCTCTAAGCAATTCACAAAACTCCAAAACAACTTCAAAATAAATAACCTGCAACTGTGCGCTCTCAATATGATCACAAAATATCATTAATTGCCGAATACAAAAATCAGCAATGCCTTTATTATTTGCGTAAGGGGAATTGTAAAGAGTTACCATTAACAAAGGAACTTTCATAAACATGAAAACGGAAACATATTCCTTATGTTGCATAAACTTCATCATGCGACAATGAAGGATTCTTGAAGCGTCTTTCACCGATTCACCTTTACAAAGACGAAGAATCAACGAAACGGTATCGTCTACAGCTTCACAACCCATAGGAAACCCCATACTCCTCAAGTGTCCAATCAATTGAAGACACGTGTCGTTTTCAATGCAGCATTCAGCAAGACTCTGTTCACTATGAAGCTGTTTTCCTCTGTATATTAACCGTTGATATTCAATCGGAATTTTGGTTTTGTACGAAATCGATTTGAGAAGTGATTTCACTGTGTCTTCTCTTGAAGCACGAATCACTAAGCTGTTGCACGTCCACATCAGGCGTACGAAGAACTGTAACTGTGACGGCGTCGTTTTGCTGTCGTTTTTCATCGTCGAGGAGGAGAAGGAGGTTTGGTCGTTTAATTTGTTTTGGTGAAATGAGTCGACGGTGAGGGTTGTGGTGATTGATGGTGACATTTAACGTTTTACCTCACCGCCGTCGACGGCGGAGAAAGCGGTGCTTGTTTGCGGTGACGGTTACAGAGTGAGTGATGAAACAAAAGTTGTTGCGTATTTATAAAAAAAAAAAAAAAAAATGCCTAAAAAGGCTAAATCGTAATCTCGTACCAAGTCTAATCGCGCGAAGATTCTGTTAAAAATTGAGTTACGAATCTTATCTTAAGATTGAGTTTTTTTTTTGACAGAATCTTCTCTTTTCTCATACAACTTTTTTTAACAAAATCTTAAGATTGAGTTAAATTACTATTTTTTAGTTGTATATTTAAATATAAAAAAATAATTAAAAATTTATTATATTTAGGGTTTAATTTTTAATTAATTTATAATATTTTAAATATTATTTTTATTTATATTTTATTTTAAATGAAATATAATACAAAAATATAATCTATTAAATTTCATTTATAAGGTAGTTTATTTTAGTAGTTTGTGAAGGCTAACTCAATGTCTCAAGATCTGGGATTTTTTTCTTTTATATCTCTTGTTTTTTAATGTTGATTAAAATACCACACTTTAAAAAAATTATACAGAAATATTCTACTTTTTAGTCTTAGATGTTGATCGCAAAATGGAAATGTAATTATGTGAAATAAATTTCTTTTCAGGTGGCATCTCGTGGATGCAACCATCTACTACTTTATATATATATTGTCATTTTATTAATTATTATTAAATAAATTATAAATAATTAAAATATTTAAAAATTCAAAAAACTATTAATAAAATAAAATTAATTAAATTGAACCAATAAAATACATTAAATTAAAGAAAAAATACAAAAGATTGAAGAACAAAAATACATCAAATTTATAATTTATTATTATTATTTTTCTTAATTTTTATTTATTAGATAAGAAAAAATAGGAGGAAGTTATTATAATAATATGGTAAAAGAGGAGAAAGTTGTTATAATAATTTGCAAAAATAAATAGGACGTTGGTATAATAACGTGTCAAAATAAATCAGGTGTCCCTTTATTTTGCCGATAAAATATCAATATTTTTATTTTATTTTATTAATATAATTTACTATATTATTATTATTATTATTATTATTATTATTATTATTATTATTATTATTATTATTATTGTTAAAATTTAGAATATTTTTAAAATTAAAATTATTATTTATTAATCTATTTTATTTTAATAAGGATGAAAAAAATACTCCACGTCGTCGCATCTCCGCGACCAACAACTGTGCTAAAAAGTATGACATTTTTATATTATTTTTTCAATTAGATTATGATCCGCACGCTGCGCGAATATCAATTAATTAATTTTATAAATTTTATAAGTAATATTTTATGTATTATAAATATAGTTATCTTATAATATTACTTTATTAATTTGTAATAATTGAATATGATTAGGAAAATTAAAATGAGGAAAAATCATGTTTATCACAATCATCTAATTTAATTTTTAAAATATTTTATAAAATTCGTATGATAACTTATTATATAGGATAATTGTTTGACTCATTATATTTTGATTGTTAATTTATTTTTCAACATATAATGGTACTTGTATTTATTTGACGAAATAAAATGTAAAATACAAACCAAAAAATAAGATGTAAAAATTTATAAATATGATTGACTATTTAATATTTTTTTTTTT
>JBBPBR010000001.1:6141273-6153157 GCA_037974775.1 Cicer pinnatifidum
TAATAATATTATAAAATAATTTATAAATTTATTATAAAATAATTTGATAATAATATAAATTATTATCAAATTGTAAAATAATTTAAAAATTATAAATTTATTATAAATAATTGTAAAATAATTTTATAATTTATAAATTTATTATAAAATAATATTATCAAATAAGTTTTGGAGATATTAAAAAAATTGTGGAAGGAAGAGGAGAAATATGGATTAAATAGATTAAAGAAATTGGTGAAGGAGGAGGGCATATTTTTAAGATTGAAAGATAAACATCAGTTTTTTTGGCTAATGTGGATAAAATACGATGAAGTGGCAAAATATAAAGAGGTTCTATCGGGAATCTGTTTTAAATATATATAATAGATGTGTGACATTTTGGTCAAAATTTAAAATAAATAAATAAAAAAGAATATAAAAGAAAAAAATCCCAAGAACTAACTTAAAAATTTTAATTAATAAAAGGAATATATATAAAAATGTAGAGTATTATTTGAAGAAGTCAAAATGTATTAATACCATTTTTTTAAAGCACATAAAATACTAATACCAAATCTTATTTCAAAAAAAAATTTAACTGCAGAAGGGACATTACGTTCATCTTCATATAATATTTGATAAGCTATTTTAACAGAGTAATCGTCATCAAAAGTATTTCGCCACATGCATCCACCTCTCATATGCATAATCTTGCATAGAAAAAATCTCCAACAAATAAATACATTCTAACACAAGGTTCTCTTCTCATCAAAAGAGATTCCTTTTCCATCTCCACACAAACTATTCTCTTCCCTTAACAATATTAAACATAACATTCACAATCACATTCTTATTTAAAGATAAATTAAACAATCTTACAAATCTTTCACAAAGAGGCACCCCATCCATACACATAGATCATACCAAAATAAACTATCTCGACCACTGCCCACACTATTAGAGAGGTTGTTGTTAAACCAATTACTAATTGTTGGCCTCCCCACCAATTGATCTACTTAACTGACTTAAACATCATAAATTAAGTTCAATAAATCATCTTTTTAAGTCGGTTCTTTTGATTAACTGACTTAATAGATAGTGTTAAAATATTTATTTAAAATAAAAATTTATTTTATTTTTATGCTTCTCCTTCGTACATACATACAATATTTTGTATTTAATTTCAAATCAAAATTTTGTACTTGCGACCATAATTTTATATAACCATCTAATAATTAAAATATACAATATCAGAAGTTTATACAAAATATAGAGTACAAATAAGATGTCTCTCATTTTTTACTATTCTTGAACTTCTTTAATTTGATCCGATTAAAATGATGTCGAATCATCAAATATATGAGGAAGAAAACACAGTCAATATCGGTTGAATCCTAATTTTTCATTAGACGAACATTAAAAAAACACAATTAATAACAACTTATATTTTTTTATCATACGAACATAAAATAAATAAATAAATAAATAAAAACACACAATCAAAAACTTGCAAAGAACTTATGTGCTTGCATCCATGAATCAATAATATAAGTTGTTACAACGTTTAACATATGTAACATGACATAGCAGTCACACTCAAAAAATTGAAGCTTGTCTCTGACTCTAAAATTAAAATCACAAAAAAAAATGTTATATACATAAAATTGTTATAATATTATAAACAAGTTTATTCATTTGTAAACAACTTACTATATGAAAACTCCATGCTATCTCTAGTTTAATTCTCAAACCTAGCAAAATAATGAGTTTGTCTCTAGTCTTCAAACAAAATAAAACAAAATGATAAAGAGACACTTTAAACAAATGAGTTTGACATGTCATTTTTTTTTACCTTTTTTCTCACAATATATAGCTCTCTCTCGAATAATTTTAGAGAAGATTTAATGCAATCACCAATAAATTCAAAATGAATCTCTCTTACATGAAGACCCCTTTGTGGCATTTTATCAAACGAATGAATGGCGATGCAAAAATAACACTACCCGTATTCTCATTTTCATTTCATTTTTTGTTGTAGCTATGAAAGTTATTGTCTTGCACTCCATAACGTGAAACTCCATAATGTGAAAAATGTGTTATTATTTAGAAATGAACTTATGCCTATATATATTAATCATTTTAGCAATGTAAAGTTTGAACAACTATTGTTATAAGACTTGCATAGTAAATTATCAATAATTGTAATGATAGAAAATTATAGAAAATTACTCACAATGATATCTCTACATAAATAAAGTTTAATGTTCAATGAGCAAGAACTTTAGTATCACATTGTCTTAACAAATTGATGAAGTGGTGAGATAAAACGGCGGCAGCGGATTGCGAAGTTGATGTTAGAAGAAAGTCAGGAAGTCAGAACTCAGGTCTAATTGTTTACAATATGCATGTTAGAGAATAGAAGATGGAGATTCACACTTGAGAGGTTAGGGTAGGAAGATAAAATGTTATATGGGATTTTTTTTTTTTTTTATATATTTTTGATGTTTGCCTTAAGTCGGTTATTAATATAATTGCAACAAATTTCAAATATTTACAAAATTGTCACCACCTCATTTTATTATGTCGTTTACCAATCAATCAACTTAAACATAGATGAAAATATTAATTTTTTATATTTATTTTTAACGTATATCTTAAGTCGATTGCCAATACAACTGTATTAAATGTGTGTTTTATATATTTATAAGATTACCACCGTCTCATTTTATTAATTAATTTATATCGGACAACTGACTTAAACATACATCCACCTCATTTATTAAATAAACGACTTAACTCGTATTAAAAAGTCAATTTTCTACATGTGTTTTATTTTTTAAGAGATAATTATATGTCATAATAGTTCTTCCGAGTTTTTCATATTTCAAAATATTGAATGATTTTCTTATTTCCAATATCAATAAAAATATCTCTATATAATTAATTAAACAATTATTTAACTACTCACATCTCATACAATTTCACATTTAATTCTTAATAATACTCATTTAATAAATATTTAATTATTCAATATATCTTTATCAAATGCATAAAAGAAATCTTTAACACAATTGGCTTGTAAGTAGATAAATATATCTAGTTTTAAATTTTTATTGATTTACCATCATGTCAAGTAGAATTGAATTTATATTTCTTAAGTAATATTTTAGATTTTTTTAAAACAGATGCATATTTCACACTAATAACATAATTGTAAAAAATCTAGCAAAGATTTATAGTATTATGTGTCTTCATGTTTGAGTCAATAACTTATTCGTTGTAGATTTGACAAAATAAATAAATATATGTATTAATGTCTCAAAAGTTTATTAATATTTAATATCTCTTGTTTTCTTGATAAATTAATATCAATCCAAACATCCTCTAATCCATAGAACATGGAGCAACTTTGGTCAGTCTTAAAGTTTTGAACGATTTTGAAATATCAATAAATCATAGTAAATAAAATGTGACACTTCCAACATATCAACGGTATGTTCAAAGCCTCCTATATGCCCCCTTTTCATTCTCAACATGTCAATGAGCATTATTTCTACCTCAATCGCTTTCATCTTTTAATGCAAGTGCTACATCAAATGATAATCCAAGTATCCAGAGCTAAAACCGGCACATTGTGCTGACATAATTCGCTCGGATAAAATTAAGAAGGGTTTGGAATAGTTATTTTTCACACAATCAAAATCAAAATGATATACAGAAGAGAACCCGAAAAAGCACACACACAAAATCCCATAATTCACTTTGAAAAATGAAATTAAAGGAGACATATTAGCATTATTTTTTAAGCTAAAAGAAATTAAAAAAAATAAAACAAATAAACGGGGGACAAAAAACTAACCTAAGAAAAAATAAAACCTTAAATTAAAGATATTTCACACTTTTTAAGCTAGTATTGTACAACTGAATATCTTTGCATATTTTTTTCTTGCCTAATTGGCAAACATATTTGATGAAAGTGTTTCGTTAGCTTGTTAGCTTTTGTTTCGTTATCATTTTTATCTTATATAAAATTCTATAATAAATCATGAGCAACTCTTTAATGTATTAATCATCAGTGACGACGACGTTTGAATATGATGTACTAATCACTCTATTTCTTGAATGTAAACTTAATTTCAAATCAAAAGTGTTATGATTATTTAAAATATTGTTTTTTTTTTTTATATTGAATCACTTCAAAAATTTATAATACACATGTCTGAATAATGATCCTTACTTTGTAGTTATCTGTTAATCGAAGAAGAGTTGGATCCAAACACTTCTTAAATTGCAATTTTAGAGCTGGTAGAGAATAAAAACTCATTATTTTTATTTATAGTTTCGCCAATAATCTTCTTTCGATCATGTTTTTTAATTTTCTTTTTCTAGTAATTTAAAAATTATTTGTGTGAATTTGAGTTGACTTGACTTTTTCTCTCTATTAAGAGTCTATTGTGTATCACTATTAACGTTTCTATCATTGGATTTGCAATTAAACACAATGAAAAGTAATAACCATTATCACTTATTTTTTGTGCTTGATCTTTCGGGTTCTTTCTATTCTCATTAAAAACTTACAAACACATTTTCAAATTGCATCCAACGAATTCTATCAGCTGCAAAATTTATGGATGATAATAAGCATATCGATCGAATAAATCATTAATTTGGCACACATCACAGTTTGGTAACGTCAATAGGTTATCTTATAGTTTATTTAACTAGTTTTTAAGCAATTGTTCGGTTAAATGAGATGTGTTTGGTAAATAAACTTTTCTCACAAACTTATAATTTATTATGAGACTTTATTTCAATAGCGTTTGAGAGTTTATATGTTATAATTTTTTACACTTTTTATCATTTATAACCTCATTACTTTATTTTTATTATATTTTATATATGAAATGTAATTGTCTCACTGATATACTATTCACCCACTATCTTTAGTATCTTCTTCTCGCTACTTATGTTTTTTTTTCTAGAATGGTACTATTACTTCTACGTAACACATTCATTCTTTTAATCTTTGCCAAGAAAAATTCACAGCAAAAAATTTAACTTCATGTATATCAAAAATTTATGTCACATAACACAAAATTTACAAAGGCATGCATAAACAGTGCTAGACTCAATTTCTTTATTTTTTGGCCAAAAAATAACTCATAAAATTTTTCATCTTATTCATTTGACAAAAAATTCATAAAGTTAAATTTACTTTTTATACCGAATTGTAAACTGTAAAAAGAATTGTTTTTTACGATTACTATATTTACACATAAAGTTTGTTAAACTTTCAGATAGCTCTTCAAATTTATGTTTATATTATAATAAAAAAAGTAACTGATGTACCAAAAAAAGTAAATGAATTACATGGTTTTTATTTTATTTTAGAGCTTTGTTATATTTTTTGGATTTTCTACCACAAAAGTCATAAATGAGAGAAATACACTAAAATAAAATAAAAAATGAGTAAACATGAGAGATGTATCAGCTAAATGGGGCAAACAAATAGGTGGAAGCTATAAGGTAACATCAATTAATTAATGACATGGAGAAGAAGAAAGCATAAGAAATAAAGTGAAGTAGAAAAATTAATTGAGTACAAAAAAAAAAAAAATTAGATCGACTAAAATAATAGACAGAAGATTGGATAAAAATGTCACTCTTTTAGTTATTTTAAATTAAAGAATCATGTCCTTTTATATAATTTTATATTTTTTTTAAAGTTGAATTTAACAAATATTTTAATTTCAATTAATTAGTCTTTCAGCTATTAGTCATCAGTTATCAGTAGGGATTAGAATAGGCTAGGTTGTCCGTCAAGAGTCTATGGTCTGACCTATTTAATAAAAAAAAATAGGTTCATACTATTTTTAAAGTATACTTATTTAAATAGGTTATGTTCAGGCTTATAAAAAATCTATTAGGCCTGATAGGCTAGCTTCTATATATTTTATTATCTATTTTTTTTTATTATTTATTAATAATATTATTTCTTATTTTAAAGCTTGTCAATTAGGCAATCACTTCGATCCATATTCAACAGCGATTCCATGTTCGGTAGTGATTCTATATTCGGTAGCCGTTCAATTAGGCAACAACGCAGTAGTCGTTCCATATTTGTTTAAGAAGTAATACTTAATGCGTTTGTTTCATGAAAAATCTATTATTTGAAACCAAAAATCATTTTTTTAGGATTAAAAGGATGTTTGTTTTAGATTTTTCGTAAAATTATTTTGTTAGATTTTTTTTATAATATATATAAATATGTACATTGATATTACATGTAAATTGATATAGATAGAGCATGTAGTTTGATATATGTATAGAGACTAATTATGGATTCATTTTGCTTTTTTGTTTTCTTAAAAGGTTGCTGCAGATTTGTTAGTTATTATTTTATTAGATTTGATTATAATTTTATTAGTTTGATATAGTTTAGCATATTTAAAAGAATATAAAATATAACATTTAAATATTTTAATGTGAATAAGGCTTTTAAATAGAATTTCAGGCTAGGTCAAACTTTTAAAAGGTCGAGCTAGGCCGAAAAAAAAAAAACCTATAATAGGTCGTAGGCTAGACTTAAGCCTAAAAAATTAATCGTAAGTCAGACTCAGACCTTTCAAATCTTGGTTTGGCCTATTCTCACCCCTATCAGTTAGGGATGGGAATAGGCCAGGTCAGGTCAGGCTTTGAAAGGCCTGAGCCTGGCCTGCAATTTATTTTTTCGGCCTACGGCCTATCATAGGCTTTTTTTCGGTTTGACCTGACTTTTTTAATAGTTCGACCTGGCCTGGAAGCCTTTTTAAAAGCCTTTTTAAAAGTCTTTTTAAAAGCATCCATTATTACCTCTTAAACAAATAAGGAACAACTATTGAGTGATTGAGTGATTGAACGGTTACCGAATATGAAACGACTACCAAATATAGAGCAACTACCAAATATGGAACGACTACTGAATATAGAATGATTACTAAGTGATTGCCTAATTGATATAATTTAAAATAAAAAATAATATTATTGATATAATAATAAATAATAATATTAATAAATAATAAATATATATAGACCGGCCTGTTAGGCTTAATAGACTTTTTTATAAGTCTGATCTGACCTATTTAAATAAATAAGTTTTAAAAACAGCCTGAGCCTAGCCTTTTTATTAAATAGGCCAGGTCAGGCCAAACCATAAGTAGGTCAGGCCATAGACCCCTACGGATGGCCTAGCCTATTCTCATCCCTACTATCAGTTAGCTTTTCAGTTATCAGTCAATTTTTCAATTATCAGCTAGTTATAGCTTAATTTTATCAAACGAAGCCTTAAAAATATCACTCTCTAATTTGGTCCCTAACTCTAGAAATATAATTAGTTCTAAAACTATTATTAATTCATGAATTCAGTGTCTAACCTATTTCATCATAAATGAAATATAAGAAAAAATGGTAGTTTAAAGGTTAATGTATCTGATTAATAATTTAGTTTAAATACATTAACTTTCTAACTATCACTTTTGCTTATATTTCATTCTGAACATAGAGCCATTTTTTATCATTCTTTTAAAACAATTGAAAGACTAAATTGATGAATTAATAATAGTTTAATTGTAAACTATTTATTATATTTTTATAATTCGGGACCAAATCGAAGAGACAGTGATAGTTTAGACTTTAGAGACTAATCAACAATCTATTCCATGTTATAGACTAGAAGCCCTGTTGGACCTTTCTTGCTTCCTTGCAGAAATAAGAGAGGGAAAACAAAATGCACATTACTTAACATTGGTTAAAAGCAAAGTCAGCATCGATCTAAAACAACAACAGGTCAAAATTGTCCTGATATTAATGTCAAAATCCGTGATGTTTATTACTTTTCTTGATATAGAAGCCATTGAGAGAAATGCATACGAAAGTATCCTATGAAAATGATGATTACACCAAGTTACAATAAAACCTATAGTAAATGAGAACAACTAATTAACAAGTCTAACTGGTTTGTCTAATACTCTTAGAAGGGATACCTTTCAAACAAACAATGAGAAGGCAAGGTAAAGGTTAAACTATCTAAACAAAATTATCTAAATCTGGTATAGTAAAAACCATATATTCATTCAAAGTTATAGAACCACCAAGGGGTCAAAACCCCTTTTTCTATCTGGTTATGTCCCAATGCAAAAGCCCCAAATATTCATTCATCCTAAGCAGACCATATCTAAATCTGGTATAGTAAAACCCAAACATCACCGCCATATCACTACTAACACATGTTGAACCAAATTTTGTGAAAAAACAGTTCCTAAGTTCCAAGTGGTTTCAAGAAAAAATAAATCCTAACTGGTTTCAAGCCATGCAAGCAGAATTTGAAAGCACCATATAGAAATAATACTTGGTCTTTAGTTTCATTGCCTCCTTACAAAAAACCCATAGGTTGCAAATAGGTTTTCAGGGTAAAGGAGAATGTAGATGGGTCATACAATTAGTACACAACTAGGTTGGTTGCCAAGAGTTTTCACCAACAATCAATCTAAAAATACAATTCATGCATGGTTGCCAAATGTAAAAGTTTTATTACAGTTGATGGTAAAATCAGATCAACACACTTACATACAAAATCACACAGATAATACATTTTTCAACACTTCTTTACACCATATCTACATATAGGTCATTTTTTAACACTTAGTTACACCTAAATCATTTTTCTTAGTATTGCGCATAGCAGGTGCTACAGGATCCTAGTAACTATAGACCAAGTGGTACACCTAACAAAAGGAAAGAAGTCATGTACATCTGGTATCTGTTCTTCAACTACAGTTTTCTTCATGTTCAATATTCCGACCTTAAGATCTTTGTTTCACTTCAGTGGGTCTTTCTTTCAGTGTGATCTTACGCCGTTCAAGAAGAGAGAAAAATAGGTGGATCCAATTCTCCCAAACTTGGATCGTGGGACACCACACTTCTCCCCCTCTCGTGTTCACATGAGAGGGGATCGATTCCTTAACAATAATAAGTGCAGCTCCATTCCTGATCAATTCAACCCTTCCCACCAAACCAAGGAGACTAATTCCATTACCAGAAACAACTTGAGCATCCGGTTTCAGCCACACATTACTGGTTCTTCCTCCTCACTCTTACAATGTCAATTTAAATCCTTGTGACAAGAAGTCATCCCTGTAAAAAAAATGTGAATCTCATAGAAGTAAGCTCCCAACAATATCACAAAAAGAATAGTACTAAAAAAACAAAATTTTGCCATGAATTATGCATAAATTTGAAGTATTTCATGGTGGGCAAATTTCTAAAGAACTTCTTCTCCTTACATACACAGATACAAAGGCAGGATTGAATAGTCTCAATATTCAGAAATAAGCTTGTCAAAATAATGATTTGGATCTCAAATAACAGGAAAAAAAAAGTTTCCCACCGGTATTCTTTCTTTAACCTAATTTATATGAAAAGGAATCCAGCACATTCTTGGGTCTAACTTAAATTTTCTTTTTGTCAAGTGAGAAAGGTGGACTTAGCTAGTCACAAGGTCAACCCTTAAACTGACACAAAAAATACATTGTCCACCCTTAAATCTATAACATGTACACAATAAATAAATTATGCATGCAGTGGGATTCAATTTGACCTATCATAAAAAGTTTAAGTACAAATATCATATGATGGGGACCATTGAAAATTGAGATAAACAATACTCCTAAGTACCTTCTCTTGCTTATACTTTCGCATCTCAACTTGTGCTGGTTCTCCTTCTTATAATTATCAACAATAGGCAGAGAAGGTGGTACAAGGCTTGCAACACAAATCATGGCTTCATTCATATTAGATATTCCTGAAACAAAACTAACTTGTTCACTCTTAAAATCATACCAAAACAGCTTCTTACGATCGACTTCCAACAGAACCTTACTTCCATCATTCGAATAGCCTAAAGGCCTCAAAGATTTCAAAGGTAAAAAGTAACAAGATCCCACCAAAGTTAACAGTTTAAACCAACTATCTCTAGATACATATTCTTTCATCACCCAAATATCAACTTTAGTAGTTTCATAATTCACAATCATACAAAGACACCCACCCAAAACCGCAACATCAATTTCAAAACTCTCACTATTGTTATCTACTACTTCAATTTCCGGAAGTGGAACCTCGTTGAAAATCTCTAAAGTTAGGTTAAACGCAACGATTAAATCGGGTTGACCCGGTTCGAGTTTCCGAGTCACAACCCAATGGAGGGAATTATCAACGAAAACCCCCATCGTTCTAGCACAGCAAAGAGCATAACACATACTAGGAAGCACTTTCCACGAATTGGTTCTTGAACTATAGAGTCTAACTTGCGAATCGAAAGTACGGTTTTGTAAATCGACGAAATAAGAGATTCTAACGAGTTTATAATCGCCTGAGAATGGATCAAAACCGAAGCCGTGAACTCTCGCGGCAAAGAGACTTGTGTCGGATTTAGAACGGGGAGGAATACGGAGATAAGGGATGATCCGATGTTTACGGAGGGAAGGGTTCCAGAAAGCGATATCATCAGCGACGTTGGAGATGCAGAGAAGACCGTTACATGAACCGAGAAGAGTGATACGGTTACTGTAACACATGAGAGGGTGGTTAAGTTGAACGGCAGTGGCGGTGTCGATGGTTAGGCTAGGGAAATCGATTTGGTAGAGATCGGAGTTGTGTCGGAGGATAAGATTGAAGTTCGTGGATTTGTTGAGGTGAAGGTTGATGAAATTGTAGCTGTCGATTAAGGATCGGAAGGGTTTAGAAGTTGATCGGAATCGGAGGAGGGATTGTACCGGTAAGAGGGAGAGGATGTCGGTGAGTAGTTCCGGTGGAATATCCGCCATGGGAAGCGATTTGGTATTGTGATGATTGGATTTGGATAGGGGTTAGGTTAACGTGAGTGATAGGAATATTGATGTTGATAGATTCAGATAGTTTAGCATTGTATATTCATGAAAATGTGAAGAAGGGAAAGTGGCACGAAGTTGCTATCTTTTTCTTCCCCGACTTGAACGGCAAGACTTTATAACACTCTACTGATATTGTTTTTTGTTTTTTGTTTTTTTGACTGAAGACAAAAAGAAAATGTTAGTTAGATCGAAAGTCTTAATGGATTTGGAGCACTAGAGTTTGTGGTAATTAGTTGGAAGTTGCAACTTGCAAGAGTACTTACTGAACCGTGAATAATAAAGAAGATAATTGAAAAAGGTGATAGGTTAACAATGAGGATTTTTTAGGTTTTTATGGTTTTTGAACACTAAAATAATCATGAAGATTTAAAATAACGTAAAATTATAATTTGGGTTTTAAACTTTTGATTCAAAAATAAAAGTATTCATAATAATCGATAATTTTAATTAAGAATGAACTTAAATAGAAAAATAAGAAGATAAATTATATTCTTTTACACTTTTTAATAAAATATAAATGAACTGACTGAGAAAAAGGCAAAAATAATATTATTACTAAATTGGATAAATGATTTTAAATATAATTTTGTTTTTCCGGAAAATACTATTGATAAGAAAAGAGTGAGTGGACAGCGACGGTTTTCGCATAATAGAGAAATAACAGGTATTTAGTTTAGAAAACAAAAAAAGAAAAGAAATAAAGGTACTTTAAAGTCGTTTAAATTGCTTTTATTCTATTTTTTTATCTAAATATGTAAATTCACATAGATGTAACTTTTTTTTACATTTTTTTTATAATTTCATCATTTCAATGTGATATTTATTTATTTATAGTTATAGTATAATATTATTTTATTTTTCATTTTGTCGTAATATTTATTTGCTTTAAGTTGACATATCACTTTTAATTAATTGTATATTTTATTAATAACAATGTTAGAAATTCAAATAAATGTACTATTTTAATTATTTTATAT
>JBBPBR010000001.1:6169415-6186574 GCA_037974775.1 Cicer pinnatifidum
AAATATGAAATAATTATATTTAAAATATCTAACAGTTATTTCTATTTTTAAAAAATAATAAAACTATTTAACAACTATTTTTATTATTTCTGAATACATGTTAACATCACTAATTCATACTACTATTTTGATTTCATTTATAAGAAAAGAACATCAAATCCATAAATCAATTAAAAAAATTCTTGAACAAGTTTTTCAACAACATGAAAGCAAAATTTATAAATCAATTAAAAAATATTTGTTCTAAAATAAAATATATATAATTAATAATGTAATTAATTTTTTAATTACAATTTTTTTATATTTTATTTTATAGGTGTAACTTTTCCTGTTTTATTCGGATATAAATTAATAATTAACACGGGCCAAATTATTATAATTTTTTTATTAAAATAAATACCAATTATGTTTCTTTGATTTGACGTTACAATATCCAATTAGATTACTTGAATAAGAAAATATCTCCCAGTCACGGATCTAAAATAGATACTATAGGACGAAAAAACACGCGTGGTTAACTTAACGCACATAACATTATCATTCAGCGGTTAAATTACCCGCGTGCGTAACTAAATCTTTGAACTGCCATAACTTTCGGGGTTATAAATAGCCACCGCATCACACATTAAAGATTAACTAAATAAATTAAAATTTTCAACCTTCGAAAAAATAATGTCAGCAATGAGAGTTCACAACGTTATTTTCTTTGTTCTTCTCTTCCTTTCCGTGTCGGTTTTAACCGATGCTTTGAAGAAGGAAGTTCTTGTTGGTGGGTGGACCCCAATCAAGAACATCACAGATCCACACGTGGCGGAGATCGCGGAATTTGCGGTAACAGAGTACGATAAACAATCTGGTAAGAAGTTGAAGCTGGTGAAAGTGATCAAAGGTGAGACTCAGGTTGTGTCTGGAACAAACTACCGTCTTTTGTTAACTGTGAAGAATGACTCCGTTACTAAGAATTATACGGCCCAAGTGTTGGAGAAATCTTGGATCCATTTTAAGAACCTCACTTCCTTTAAACCTCTTCTTCTTCATTGATTATGGGATATTGGGATGTTGTTTCTTATATTATAAATTATACTACTTTTGTTTTGTCGATGATATAGTGTTTGGGTTTTGATTAATCTATGATGATGTATATATTTGTGTGTCATAAGATACTAACTAGTTCACTTGAACGAGTTTAGCACCGTAATTTTACTTTATCCAGTTTAAATTGTCTCGTGACAATTATAATTAATCATTAGTATCCCTTTTTTACTATTTTTTTTCTTCTTCTTTTTCTTCAATTTAATAAAACAAGTTAGAGGTTTTGAAATGATTGGACTAGTATTTGATTATTCAAAATCGAAATGCACATGAAAATTGTCATTTTTTCAAGAAGGGGAAAAAACAGGATGGTTTGTGGAAGAGGATAAAGATTGTGCTGCGAAATGAATTATTGAATCAATGTTAATATTAAACATTTATTTTTTGAGAAGTTCTATGGTCCAGTTCTAGAATACACGGGATCATTCCAGTTTCTTTTTTCTTTTAAAACACTCAAAATATGTTTTCTATTTTCAGTTTTTATATGAAGAATTAAAGAAAGACTTTAACACCAACTACTCTTTTTTTGGGGTTCTCGAAGTTACTTTTAATTTTCTTTTTAGTTTACCGTTAATATTATATAAATACGTAGAAATTATTCAGAAACTATAAAGATTAAAAATTAGTATTAAATCAATTAACGAAAGATATAATTGAAGATTAAATAAATAACAAAAAACACATATTCAAATGTTTGTGATCGTAGAGCAATAATATTTTAGGACTAAATTACACCGTAACCCTATTATTTTATAAACACATTTGACATTTTTCACATATATACTTTTAAAAATTAAAAGTGTAATTAATGTATTGATCTTGTGTACAACTATTACTAAGACGTTTTTTTGTCTATAATTATATTTAATATTAACTTTTCATCTTTCAATTCATCTAATATAATTTGGAAGATGACTTATATTTAAGTATAATTTTTTAGAAATAATGGTTATATATAGGGATAGAGAGTATCTATTTATGTTAAAAAATGTTGACTGCATATAAATGAAGAATTTCATGATTTTTTGAAAACTTTGTTAAGTTCAAAACTTGAATAAGGATGATGAAAATTAAACATTAAAATTAGACAGTTGAAATTTCAACTTCAAAATTTTATATTAAATGAAAATTTAAAACAATTTAAGATTTGATTTATCTAGTTTTTATCGAAACAATTTTAAAATATTAATTATACCTAAATAGATATAATCCGATCGCAATTCAAATCCCTTGAATAGAAGCTACATAATAGTACACATCAAATGACTTTTGCATGGCATGTATAGAGGTCCCACATATCACATGAGTGTGGAAAATCATTTGTGTCATGCAAGACTTTGGATATGCTCCATCCATAAAAAGTTAAAGTTATTTATCCCTTACTTTTTGTATCCAAAGCTAGTCAAATTGTATAATTTTATAATTTTATAATTGTTTTATTTTCATAGCAAAATATGACATTATCTATTGGAGTCAATTTAAAATTTAAAGGGTAGAATTTTAATGTATAAAAAAAAAATACGAGTATTCTAAGATTTTAGAATTTGGTTATTGAAACATGCAAATTCAACTTAGTAGAATGAAATGAAAGTGTATAAAAGTTATTATAATTGTGAAGATTTATTGATCTTTTTTGATATCTATTTGGAAGACGTTATACTCTTCATCTTTAAATAACAAGTCTTGTGAAATATTTTGTTATCTCATCAAAAAATAAGTGTATGAGAGAACACTTGAAATAAGTATTATTTTTTTTTTTTTTAAAGTGAGAGTGTTATTATTTTCTGTAACTCTAAGAGTGAGGGAGTTTGTATAGTAACACACAATTTAGAGTGAGTTATAAATCATCAAATAGTGACCCATGTTTATGGGTGCGTAGGCAATGATGGCCTATACTTGATTTTGAAAAATAACGTTTTAATACTTAATTTATTGAAAAACAAATGATACAGTAAACAAAAAGAATAGTGATGAATCTACATTACAATGATTAGGTGAGACATATGTGAATTTTAATTAATCAAAGAAAGTGTGTTGAAAAATATGTGTTCGAGAATATGTTGATAGCATTCTTCTATACACTATTTGACACATATTTCAACACTTTCTCTTATTAGTTAAAACTCACATAGAGTCCATCAAATTCATATGAGACCTATGTCATTTGACAACCTATGTAAATTTTAACCAACCAAATAAAGTCTCTTGCTAGCTAGCACTCTTCTATATTATAATTACGTAAACAAATTTTAATATATCTTTTGTTAGTTATTTTGATCTTTAAACATGTTTTTAGTTTGTTAATTTATTTTTCAAATATATTTTTGTACTAGTCAATTTTGTTTGTAAAATTATAATTAAAAAAGACATTTGGGATGCATGTTTAATTTTTAATAAATTCATAAATTATAGCAATAACAAAACACACATTTAAGAACAATTATTATTATTATTATTATTATTATTATTATTATTATTATTATTATTATTATTATTATTGCAACAATTGAAAGTGATATATAGTGCTCGCCAATAAAGGATGTTTCAATTGGTAGGGAGTTGGTTCACACCACAAGGTTGTGGATTGAACTCCCGCTGTCGATGTGATGACCTCTTTTGTGGGTGATTGGTAAGTTCCCCTATCGTGTTATTAGAACCTTGAGATATGCCCTAACTCTGATGAGCCCTAAAATCCAACTCACTTAAACTTTTTTAAATCAAAAAAATAAAAAATATATATTAAACCCCCACTTTTCAAAGTTTTTGCGTCTATCCTTGCAAATCATTGTAATTTTATTTGAGATAGTGAATATAATTGTTGAGGTGTTTTCATGGATGTAGACAAGAGGTGCCAAACCACATCAATTTTCATGTGTTTTTATATTCTTTTATTTGTGGTTTGTGTCCTCATGTAAGACCCTGACTAAGTGTGTGTAGAGTTTTTCTAACGATGGCATCAGAGCTATGACAAAAAGCATATCAAAGTTTGAGATTTCATTATTTGATAGAAACATTAATTTCACAATTTCACATGATACTATTCAAGACCTTTTGGTGCAACAATGTCTTCACCAAGCTTTAGAGGAATAAATGACAACTATCATGAGTGCAAGTGACTGGATCAAAATCCAAAAGAAGGTTGTAAATATGATTCAATTGACTCAAACTCCTAAGATCAAATACAATCTATTGAAGGAGAAAAATCTAAAAAATTAGGAGAGAAGCTCGAGGGCATCTATGTGTTGAAGTCGTTGACGAATTGTCTTTGCTTGAAAATGGAGTTGTATTAACTCACAATGGAGATCAGAGGAAATCTCCATGACCATATCAATGCATTCAATAAGCTAGTATGTCAAGTATCGAATGCAGATGATAAAATATTTGATGAGGAGCACATGTTGCTCTTGTTGGTGTCACGACCAAAGTCCTACAATCTTTTGGTGCAAACTTTGCTTGTAGGGAGGACAATGTTGAAGTTAGTTGAGGTGACCGCTGCTCTACTTAAAAAATGAGAGAATGATAAGAAATGAAAACATCAATGATAAAAATCATGCATTAGAAGTGGATGCCTTTGATCATGGGGGGAGTCGTTCAAAAAAACAAGGTGAGCAAAGAGAAAGATTGAAGTCACAATCACGCCCACAACATGATGTGAACAATGTGGAGTGTTATTGTTTTGGATAGATGAGTCATGTGCAAGTTAGATGTGCATAAACGATGATGGATTTGAAGAAATTAAGGGAATTGAAGAAAGGTTGTGGCAACTCCCAAACCAATGTGGTAAGGATAGCGAAAGATGATAAAATGAATATTGAATGCATTGTAAGTGAGAGTAAAGCTTAATAATGGTGTCATCCTAACTTTCTATAATGTGAGGTATATATGTACCTTCTATTGCCACCAATATAATTTCTTTAGGAAGATGACATTACGGGGGTACAAGATTGTTGGTTCAAAATAGGGTTGCAAGGTATACAAAGGGAGGTGCTTGGTGTTGCGATGGTAGAAAAATGAGAAGAATGTTTACTATTTAGAAAAAAATGATCTGAAAGTTTGGAAATTTTAATTGAGGGGTGATTTGTTGCGAGCCAATTCAAATTTTAAATTGTGGGATTTCATTACATGGAAAAAAAGATGGATATTCTAAAGTCTTAGAATTTGACTATTGAAACATGCAAATTCAACTTAGAAGAATGAAATGAGAGTTTGTATTATGTAAAAGTCATTGAAATTGTGGAGATTAATTGACCCTATTTAATATCTTTTTGAAAGAAGTAACACTCTTAAGAAGTCTTGTGAAGTGTTTTATTATTCCATCCAAAAGTAAATGTGTGTAAGAGAACAATTTAGAGATTATTTTTCTGTAGTAAGAGTGTTATCATTTTTTATAACTCTTAAAGTGATAAAATTTGTACATTTATATACAATTTGAGGTAAATTATAAATAATTACAATCTTATTTAAGATAGTAAATATAATTATTAGGGTATTTCAGTAGACATAAACAAGTTATACAGAATCACATAAATTATTGTATATTTCTTTTTATTCTTTTATGTATAATATATGTTGTTATGTTGTGTGTGTCATCTACGAGGGTTGGACATTAATTAGCTCAATATTGGGTAGTGGCTACAAACAAACATGTGACTGTAAAGCATGAAACAACTTTATCGACTCAGCAGTGGCCCCAGTGGCCTTGAATCATGCATATCAGCCATTTTCTTTCAATTCATGTTTATGATGGAACACAACACACAACTCATGTTCAAGTGGAGCACATGTACAACTCATCATTTCGTAGAGGTCGACGTGTACAACAAAATTTATACTTAAATAGATGAAACAAAAGAAAGTCTTATTACCAAAATTATTGTACCTTTATTTAAATTAAATGAAATATTTTTATGATTATAAATGTAAATCTAACGCTAGAAAATTGATTAAGGTCTATAATTAATTTGGAATGGCATACCCTCCTCTCAACCTAAATTTAAAGAACCAAAAGAAATAAAATAAAATAAATTAATGTCTAACAAATTAAGTGAAAAAAATTAAAATTATCGAATGAAATTAAATGAAATATGTTCTATACAATTTGTTTAATTTTATCATATTTAAAAGAATTTAAACCACTATTATTTTAATTCTACTCTAATAATCAATTTAGATATAATATCAGTTATTATATAATTAAGAAGTATACAAGATTCAATAGATAAGGAAAAAAATAAATGATTGAAAACATAAGAGATAAGAAAATAACTAGAAAGCAAATAACACTTGCGCCGGCTTTGGTTATTCTAATTAGTAATTATGATTAGTTCAAATTCCACAAGGATTATAAAACAATAAATAAATCAAATTTCACAATGAATTGAGTTCGAAATCCCGTTGTTGATGTGAAAATTTCAATGATAGATAATATATGAACGTTTATATTTGTAGGTTTAATCTTTAAAAAATTTATTAACTTTTATGAATATATGAGATCCAATTTACCTAAATTCTTTATAAATAAAACAACACTTTTATTTTAGTTTGGTGTATCAAACACAAGTATCATAGGTGATATATAATAAATCAGTAAAAAATAAATAAGAATAAATAGATCACACAATGATATATTCTAGTTTACCTAAGATGAGTTATGTCTAATCCTCACAATATGTGAGATTTTCCACTAATGTGTTTAGCACTGTTATTGCTTTCGCACCATGTTTCTTAATCCCTCTAGATCAGTTCAGAATCCACCTTTTAATAACTAAAATAATTTTTTTTATAATATATTCAAATTATCTTAAGAGATAGATTTAAGTTACAAATGATGTGTATGGTAAAAGAATTTATGATCAAAATCTATATAATATTTGTTTGAGATTGATTACCAATAATAATTCAATAAAGTGATCATTGAATATAATAAGATAGAGTTGTAGTTTTGCTTAAGAGGAGAACTTTGTTGCGTGAGTATGAGTTTAAGTATGTAATGATTGTCTTAAAAACTCTTGTTATTGTCTTCTCCTTGCCGTTCCTTTTATAGATAAGAAGACAATTAAAAAGGCTAAATATAGTCATTGCCGAACTTTTGCAAGTTGTTGGTTCATATTGAACTCTATTAAACACATGTCTGTTTGGTACAAAATATTCTTCTATAAAACAAAAATGTTATTGGTTATGTGTTTCATGGAAAACATTGATGAGTTATTGAATGATTGTAAAATGTCAGTCTTTTATCTCAAAAGTATGTTGAGCTTTCTACAAAAAGATACAACTACAATGTATCCATGTCTTTGTTGTCCTTGCTCACAACTCATCAATTTGGAGATCAATCTAGAGACTTTTTTGCTTATTTGGGCTTTAAGCTCGAGTTATGAGTTTAATTATTGATTTGAGGTTTGGACTATGGTCTTAAATCTATATTTAAAAGAGGATAACTAAAATGTTCTTTTAAAAAATCAGAATGTTCTTTTTATAAAACTTAAATGTTCTTGTGATTAATCTCCAATTCAAGTAAGACATGATGTTCTTGATTTCGTTCATGGTAAAATCATTTATTTTTGTATGAATGTATTTGATCACCTATATTTAAATAAACCACTCAAAAACATAAATTAAATAACAATATAATTAAAATCACAATTAATGATTAATTAATCAATAAATACTTAATTTAAGATTTTACCTAACATATACCACTATATATAAACTAATAATCTATTGTCCATCGTAAGATTATAAGATTTAGACAAGTAATATACATCATCATAACCAATTCATTATAATTTGAACTCATAATTTGAATAAAATAAATTCATGTACATCGCCTTTTTAGAGTAACAAAGTCCATAATTTAGCAATATTTTAATGCTTCAATTTCTTTAAGATATGATAATTTAGAGCCAAATAGGCCTCTTGTTGGATCATGATGGGTCTTGGAGACAATTAGATTAAGAACTATCACATAAGCAAATTGAATATTATATATTTATCCAAAATTTTAAAATAATTTTTTTATTTATATGTTCAACATTCACTTTTTTAATTAATATAGAACTTATAACTCACACCCAACACTAAAAATTTCTTTTTAAAATTTGAATTCATCAATTCCTATATGTACACTTCCCTCAAATAAAAGCTTTTTCATCGACATTCACTTACGGTGCCGTTGGCTGTACGTCAACATGACACACCACATGAACAACTCTCATTAGGAAGACTTTCAACATAAAGAGCATGTTAAATCTCGATCAACAATTGACTTTGATACCACTTTTAGGTCATGAGGGGTTCGAGGCAAGGACAAATCCATAAATCCATAAAAGTGGGGGCACAAATAAAATATTATCACAAATTTTACATATAATTAAATTAAAATAGTCATTTTTTTAAAAGAAAAAAACAAAATAGTAGAAAATTGTAATAGCATTATTAGTGTAAAATATTTATTATTAATATGCACCAAATATGTTAGTTGACCAACTTTAAAAGAGTATTTTCTCTCAACAATATATTTTTTATCTATAATACTTGGACTTGAGACATTATTTAAAATTTTTTATTTCAATCTCACTCTAACTAATGTAATGTTTGTAATGAAATAATCGAATAATATATATCATGATTATTAGACATTGTATATATTTATTTGAAAATGTATGTACAACTAGTGAAATTTGTATCTTTTAATTTTTTTTTATAAATGTGAATATGATATAACAACATACATCATGTATAATGGAGAGATTCAATTAAATTCCCAACAGATACCAATTTAATAAGAAGATTGGGATTAATATAGTGATGAAAGAAATAGATAATATGCATAAAGTCATAGGTTCAAATATTATTGCCTTCTTAGTCAACAAAAATATTATTGCCTTCATTGTATACCAAAAAAACATAAATTATCTTTTTCATAAAGATATATATAAATTTGATTTCTTTGTGTGAAAAAAAGGACAATTGATTGGTTCTTTTATGTTTTTAAAAAAGCTTTGTTTATCGTTGCAACATATTTTCTTTACATTTTTTAAAAATTGATGCAATATTTTTTTGAATAAACTACTTTGTCTCTAAAATTTGTACAAAAATTATAAACAATACTTAAAAAAAAAGTGTATATGTTTTTAAAGGTTAAATATTATTAAAAACATTTGAAGCACAAGATATACCTCATTGGAGTTTTTGATATAAAATTATGGCATCAACTTAAAAGATAATATAATTTGCGTACAAGACTCTCCTAACATAGAATTAAGATAATAAAAATATATTACTCCATACACTCACGATGAACTATATACTATGACTAAATGTATATTGAAAATCACGACATTTTTTCGCAAACACGAAAACGATCATAATTGTACCTAATCTAACATAATAGTATCACATACTTGTTTATTCTCATATAATACAAAATTTGTGTTTTTTAAATTCAAGCTAGCCAAATAACACCAAGTTTATTCTTTAATTCTTTGACCTCGCGAATCAACCCAAAAAAAGATTGAACATTATGCGAAAAAGAGAACACTATTAATGGCCAATTATTTTGAAATTGAATACCATAAGCCACCAAATAAAGTACACCCACAAAATAAATTAGTAAACAATTCTTCCATCCCACAAGATCCTACACATAGAGTAGGCCAATAATATGTAATTCACGTCTAACTAAATTAACTTTTGTTGGTATGCGATTCAACATAAATTTTCAAGCAAAATTTGACACCTTCAGCAGTATCGTCTTGTTTCATACAATGTCAAACTGAGACACCTAAACATTCTAAATAGTCTTAGATAACATATCGTATGCATCTTTTACTGAAGACCTATTTCCGCCTATTAGTCACCACGTCCATCTGTCTGACTTGTGAATCTGCAATGTTTATTTTATTTTATTTTAACATAGAAATACATTCCATCACAAATTCATCTCCTCACATAAAAAGATTCATCCTCCACAATGACCTATCTCCACCCACCCCTAATTCGCCTCTAAACATATCAACCACATACACATTTTTGTTGGTGGCCGAGTTGAAAAGACGACTAAATTTGACACAAAACTTCTTACACTTAAGATCTTTCCAAAACACAATATCATATCCATCACTCACTTCCCTGAAGATATTTCTATTGAATCAATCTACCTTATTCTCTCCCACCCCTTCTGAATCAATAATACATCTCTCCATCAAATAAATTCATCACCGCTTCTTATACCTAATGACCCGCCTGATATTTATGTGAAATAATCTTAAATCATAAATCCTCATAATATGTCTTTACTCTACAACACCATTTCTCCAAAAGAACATAATTACACAAACAAATATCTCTCACCCTAATCCGACCATGTTATTAGTTTGTAATGTATATAAAAATAAAAACATATCACATTAGTTTATAATATTTTTAATAGCAAAGACTAATAAAACATGTTTTCCAATAAATTAAAAACTATTTAATTTTTTACACCCTTTAAACAGCAAATAGAAATAAAGAAAAATACTAGTAGATCGTTGGAAAACGAAATAGAATAAGTTCAAAAATATCATATGATCCTTTTTCAAAATATCATAGATAGTTGGAGTATTCTGTCAAAAAATATAGATAGTTGAAGTATCACAGTTATAAGTATATAAAAATCATCCTATGATCCTTTTTTTAATGACAGAAATCATCATCATAATCATATGATCCTATTCCTATATTAATAATTTGGATGGTATTTTAGTTTTTATTTATTTACTGAAACTGGAGTGGATGAATTAAAACCGGCGTGGAAAGGGAAAAAGATGAAACATAAGTTTGTTTTTTCTGGTAGTATCATATCAAGTTGAATTTAATTGAATCTCGTATTAGATCGTATCCTAATGCATCATGTTCAGTGTTGATTATCCTCTCATCCATCATTTTCTTTTTTTTTTCTCTGATAATAAAATCAGGATCGTAAATAATAATTGAGCTAGTAATAATAATATTGCAAAAAAAAAAAAAAGCTCTCTCTCTTTCTATTACCATCTTCTTCTCCAACTTCGACGCTGAATCCGAAACCCTAATCTGAGAAGATGAAGGGTCTCTTCAAGGCGAAACCACGTACTCCAATTGATATTGTGCGTCAAACCAGAGATCTTCTCGTTTACTTCGATCGAAGCACCGAATCCAGAGATAGCAAGCGCGAAGAGAAAGTTTGTTCTATTCTCCTTAGATCGCAATTTCCTTTTTCGGATTATGTTATTTTGTTTTTTCGTAATTTTTTTTATTATGAATGAACTCACTTCAATTTCTGATCGTTGATGAAATCTTTACTTTCTGTTAGCATTCTCACTTATCAAAGCTATGTGCATTTTCAGTTTCTTATACTTACAGTTTGTTCTGTTTTTGATTTTTTGATTTAGTTAACTTTGTATTGTGATGTTGTTTCTTATTATGACGTTTTTTTTCTTCCTATTTTGTATGCGTATTTTTATCACCAATTTGTAACGAGTACATGGTAGATGTAGTTAACAGCTGGAGTTGGCAGTGATTTGTTTCAAATAATTGCTTCAATTGTAGGTCGTTGGTGATCATATTTTACCATTGCAAGTTTCTTGTAGATGTAATTTTGAATTGTTCGGTGCAAATTTTGTTTGAGTTTTGGTTTAGCTTGGAGAAACTTATACTTGCATGTTAGTGCTAAATGTAATTGTGTTTTTGTAAGAGAGTAAAATTTGTGTAAACAAAAGAAATGGTGAACTGCATATGCTAGCAAGCCACTCGTTCTTATTTGACGTTTGTTTTGTTTATGTGATGCATCTTACAGCAAATGGCCGAGCTATGTAAAAATATCAGGGAGCTAAAGTCAATCCTTTATGGAAATAGTGAATCTGAACCTGTCTCGGAAGCTTGTGCGCAATTGACTCAGGAGTTCTTTAAGGAGAACACGTTGCGACTGCTTATCAAATGTACTCCAAAATTGAATTTGGAGGTATTGAGGAATTTTGAGACCCAGACATTTGCAGTTCAATAAACATGTTTTTTGATTATTTATTTGATGGTGTTAGATTTACGTGTGTGCTTGTTAAGTTGTTAGCATTGTTGCATCCTCTGAGTGATGGTTGGAATCATACATGAGTGTTTTATCTTAATGCAATGACTGTTTAGTATTTGCAAACATTGAGAGTTTAAACTATGGGCTTTTGCAGGCCAGAAAAGATGCCACTCAAGTTGTTGCAAATTTACAAAGGCAACCTGTTCAGTCTAAGTTGATCGCATCTGATTATCTGGAGAAAAATATGGATCTTATGGATGTTTTGATAGTTGGGTAAGAAGCCATTGGATTAATATTTTGGTTGCTTAATCTTTTTTCTAGTAAGCTTTGAAATCAGTATGGTGTACTCTTCTGCTTGACCAAATGAAAGGAAACCTACTTTATTTTCTTACCAACCATTAAAATAACACCTCTGTGAAACAGACATGATAATCTTTGTTATTGATCACCAGATTTTCTGAATTTGAAGTAAATATAGTTTTGTCACGTGTATGCCTTGCTATGTGTGTGATTTCTTTTGTTATTGCGCTTTTTCACTAAATTATGCTTTGCTTATTGTTTCCATCATGCAATTGCTGACAATTGTCTCTTTATAGCTATGAAAACACAGATATGGCTTTACACTATGGTGCGATGCTGAGGGAGTGTATAAGACACCAGATTGTTGCGAAGTAAGCAAAAAAGAGCAGATAATTCATTTTGCGTTGTTTTCTGTTATGTGCACTATCAAGCTCTAAGCTTTGAATGATGACTGCTAGAAATGCAATTCTTCTGGTCATAAGCAGGAACTTTTTTGTTCTTATATATCCATGTAATTGCACCTAGTAGAGATTTATGCCAAATAAGAAGGGTACTGTGCAGGAAGGTCATATAAAGTAACTAAAATTGAGAATTAGAAAAGAAAAAATGGCCTAGGTCTGATAAACTTTTCCCCCCCTCTTGTGGTGCTGTAATGCTTTGTGGTTTTGTATCAGATATGTTCTGAACTCACCTCATATGAAGAAGTTCTTTGATTATATTCAACTTCCAAATTTCGACATTGCTGCAGATGCTGCAGCAACTTTTAAGGTGGGTATCATCTGAAAGAATCTATGATCATTGTTTCTTATTTTGTGCCATGTACAATTTTACAACAGAATCAATGTTATAATTTTTTATCCTCTTTCAGGAACTCTTGACAAGACATAAATCTACTGTAGCTGAATTCCTTTCTAAGAATTATGAATGGGTAGGTTCCCCTTCAACCTTAGCATAAATTATAAAGCAGCGTTTACATTCCACCATTAATTTCTTCTGACATTGTTGTTTTGCAAGATAACATGCATGGGCGTATACTTGATTGATAAAGGTTCCTCCTATATGAGTTTTTAATGTGGTGCTAATGTTAGCACGATTTAGATCATGATTTTAGTTTTGTGACCAGTTCTGGATGAATATTGCTTCCGCCATACATAAATTATACTATTATAAAGATACTATTCTGATTATTAGCTTATATTTTATTCTCAATTTATATAGCACACTTCTGTTATATTTATTTCTTTCTCTTTTAAAATATTGTTTTGTTGCTTTTAAATGTAGATTTCTGTTACAGATAACTGTATCCTTTGTAAATGGCTCTTCATGGATGCAGGATGATACATTTTCTATCAAATAGGCATATTTGTTTTTGTGGTTATTAGTTACTTATCAATTACTTATTGACTGTTACTCACTATCTCTGTTGCTGTTTTTAGTTTTTTGCAGATTATAACTCTAAGCTGTTGGAATCTTCCAATTATATTACAAGGCGCCTAGCTGTGAAGGTGCTCTATGAATTTGGATTTGATCTTAATTGCTACTTACTAATTAAGAATATTGAATGAAGCAACCATGCATATCTGTAGGGCATAGGTCATTTGCAGTACATTTGACCTATGAATGTTACTGAAATGTAAAAAAGCCATCACGGCTAGTCAACAAAAACATAACCAGTGCAACAAATTCCTTTGTTTTTCCCTGGTGAAATTTGGTCCTTGGCTCCTTGCAATCTGATGTTATGATTAATACGTACTGTTTTCAGTTTTTTTATTACATTGTTTAATGTTGCAGTGATGCAAAGAAAGTTGCTGAGTTTGATTTCGTTCTCTTTTTCAGTTGCTGGGAGATATGTTACTTGACCGTTCAAATTCAGCCGTAATGACACGATATGTGAGCTCAAGAGAAAACTTGAGGATTTTGATGAATCTTCTAAGAGTATGGTCCTTCACATAGAACTTAATTGCATGTCTATTTACTTACCTTCTGCCTTGATTGTGTCCTGTCCTGCCCACCTATGCTCTCTTTAGTGTTTAATTATGATGTATTTCTTTCCTCTATCCTTTGCTGTTTTTAGCATATAAAAGTCCATTAATTTCATCAAAATGTATATCCCTTCACCCTCGTTATTTTTGCAGTTTGTCTAGGCATTAATATCTGGCTACTAAACTTATTTTAACTGACTTTCTGATATGTTTAATGGAGAAAATAATAATAAGAACTTAGATAGATGTACAAAGTGGGGATTTATTGGGTCATTGCTGATTTCTTTCTTCAGGAGTCCAGCAAAAGCATACAGATAGAAGCATTTCACGTTTTCAAGGTATTACAATTATGTTATAGCACACATTTGGAGGTGATTATTCTTGATCTGTGCAGTTATTGATGTTTCCTTATCGTAACAGCTATTTGCTGCTAACCAACATAAACCAGCTGATATTATCAGCATATTTGTTGCAAACAAAAGTAAGATTCTGAGACTATTGGATGAATTCAAAATCGATAAAGGTAAGTGATGCCATCTTTTGTGTGGTTAGTGGTTGCTTTTATCGTATAAAATATTTTCCCAGGATAACATTTTCGTTGCAATTGTGCAGAGGACGAACAGTTTGAAGCTGACAAAGCTCAAGTGATGGAAGAAATTGCTGCTCTTGAACCTTAGGGAATAACATGCTCGAGTTGCAGACTGTGTTAAATGACAAGTTGCAATGTGGTATTTTACTTTTATGAACTGTATTATAATAGTTATGTTAGTCATCTAGATGCAACTATCATTTCATACAGATTTGAATGCTTCCATTCTGTAATTCTATCGCCGCCTGTAAAATATTAGATAAATAAATTGTTTAAACGAGCTACATAAGGCTTATGGCTTTCAAGGTGTTAGAAAGTAATAAAGATATTCCTAGTTGACGTGTAAATTACAATTAGTAAGAGGTCATGCAATAATCTGATCCTCATAAATTTGTTGAACTCGTCCTTTTCCACTTATGAATGATGGCCTTCCGTTGCTTTTGTAACCTCGCACTAGCTGCTGAATCAGTTTTGGTCCCCTACCAAGTCAGTAATTCAATTAACTTTCGATAGGCAGTGGGTCTGTTATGTAGGTGAATTAGATTTCGTGTTCCCACCTGAAGCCATATACAAAAACAAACAGATAGGCGTTTACATGGGGCATTGAGAACAGGATAGTCATAAAGGGTCAGTGCAGCAGTGGTTGGTCCCCGTGGGATTTTGAATGATATAGGTTATTAGGTTCTACATTATTTTGAAATAATTTTTTTAGATAATGAGCTTTATTTAACTCTTTATTTGGTTGGTTAATTCAATATTCTCTCTCTCCCCCAACCATTTGGGGGTTGTGACAGTTTTGAGATCTACGTATTTCTTGGTTTTGGTATTTTGGGAATCATTCCCTTATCCAATTTTGCTATTCCCTTTCCCTCTCCTACCACTTATACTCCTATGTGGGTTCAACATATCCACCCTGGTCGCCAATTCTTCCCCACATCTGCACCTCTGCATATACAACTATAATGAGCCACCATCAATATTGGCGACAAATTTGGTGACAAAACGCCCCCACTAGAGCCATCATTGGAGTGTTGGGGCAGACTCTTTGCGCATATGCCTACAAACTTTATGGTTGCTTCACCTCCTTCAAATCAAAGGGTGACTCACCCTCCATTAAAGCATGTTATACGTATGAGATTCTTATTGAATATTGATAGGCTATTGATAGGACTTTGATAGAGTTTATTACTACCTTGATGTTATTATCATCTGCATTTCAATTATATTACATTTTTTTTTTTTCTGTGAAAAAAAGTTAACGAACTTTATTTAGCAAAGGAATTAGGAGAGAGAACTGTGACCAAAGGCCAGTGATGAGAACGAATTGATGCTGGCTGGTAAAGACTTTAATCAGGAGGACTGTTATGAAAAAGTTTTGCAGTTTACACTTTGCTCATGCATGATTGTGTAACATGACTGGTTCCCCACACATTTGTCGATTTCAACTTTGAGGCTTCACTGAAGCAACAAAATTTGGAAAAAGTGTGTGACACGGGCCAAAATAAATAACGCATCAGTATATTCTTGGCATATTCCATATGCCATTCATTTCACTTGAATTATTAGATGAGTTAAATTGTATTTTTTATCCCTTAAGTAATTTTTAAGTTTTAATTTGATCCTTAAATTTGTTCGTTTTATTTTGCTTCTTTAAATTACAAAAGTTAGACGTTTTGAACCTTTATATTATTTTTGTTCTATTTTAGTCTATTAAGTTATAAATATTAAACAATTTGGTCCTTAAACTGCAAGCATAATATACTTTGGTCATTTTTAATGGTGTTTAATATTGTAATTTAAGAGACTAAAGTCATTATTTTTGTAACTTTAATGATTTAAATGTTGATGTTTAAAACTTAAAGAACTAAGGGACCAAAATATTTAACGATTATAACATAAATGATTAAAATAAAATATAAAGAGTGAAAGTAAAAAAAGAAAAATTTAAAGAACCAAAAATATAATTTAGTTTACAAAAATCATTCATTAATAAGGAAAAAAGTTGTTTTTTTTAGATTAGTTTGATTCAAATTATTTTTCAATAAAATGTCTATTTTAAGCAAAAACTCTTTTCAGCTACTTTTGAAAAACAATTCTATTGTAAGATAGTTGATAGCAAATGTGTAATAATGAGATTAAAAGTTATATGCACGTA
>JBBPBR010000001.1:6268581-6301965 GCA_037974775.1 Cicer pinnatifidum
ACAAAATTATTTATACATTAAAATTTATATATTAAAATATTTTATTTTTTTACATTCTAGAGATTGTATCCCCGCACTGTGATTACTTAAAGATATTTTTTTATTCTTGAGATGCGATCATCTATAATCTTCTAATGCAAATAAATTTTAAAAAAATTTTAAAAAAAAAGGTCGCATCTCGAAATGCGTCTTCATACTACATAAAAAATTTTCAAAATTTATTTAGTCGCATATTAGATGCAACCTCCTCAAAGTTTAAAAAATTTACAAAATTTTAATATATAAATTTTATGGAGAATTAAAAAAAACAAACATAAACAAAATAAAAAAGAAAAACGAAAAGAATCTTAAAAAATAAGTTATTATAAATTCAAAGAGACAGGATGGGGGTGAGGATAAGAAATGCCATTTCAATTGAACTGTGTCAACTGACAAAATTGATATCTACACCACCATATTTTGAAACTCTCACCCCTATTTCATTTATTTTGTCAAAGTACCCCTACTCCTGACCCACATACCTGTGTTGTATGTGTGAATGAGAGAGTTGAGACCCCTCACACATTTCTCAAGCATCCACTTGCTCCAATGAATTGCCTATTTTTTATTTATTAAATTGTACAACTATTTGTTAATTTAAAATAAAAGAGGAAAACGCTTGGTGTGTTGGAATTTCATCCTTCACCCATGTGCTTCATATGCTTATATTTAAGGTACAAAATGAAATTAAATAATGGTGGCCACTGAAAATGCAAGGTCTATTTTTTATTGGATTTAAAGGGACTTGTTTCTTAAATAAAGAGGGAAAATAAGTGAGATAGGAATTCCCTATCTGAAATGACATCTTCAATCAATTTCACATACACTCTAAAAGGAAAGGAATATAATTACACTAATTACCTTTAAGGCTGGTGCTAGATACACCATTAGCCTTTTTATTTATAAATAGTACCTTTCATTATCTAGGTAGAAATAGTGAAGTTCTTTTCCTAACAAAAAAATAACAAGTTTGAAGTTTTGTATACTTTTTTAAGAAAACAGAAGAGCCTTATAGAGCAAAGATATGTATTAGTATCACAGGCAATACCCTCACAAAATATTGATATAACTATACAAAAGAACGAGCTACAACTCATTGATATCATCAAATTCTTTTTTATTGTTTTAACTTTAGAATGGGATGAAACAATGAAAATGATACACACACAAATTGTTGGAAGATAAGCAGGAGATGAATCATACATAATTCATAAAATAAGCTTATACTAGCACAAGAAGGAAAAAATATTGTATTGTGTGGAAGATGAATCAGCTAACAGTTTATGGAATCTAGATGAACATTCCAATGATAATAATATCATGTATCTTTTACAGATTCTGAGAAATCAAAACACTGAAGATGAGATAACTAAAAGATACCAGCCAAGATTGGCAACAATGGTCCAATTCTACTAGCCCAAATTAAGAGGGGAAAAAAATAACAAAAGAAAATAAAAGGGTAGGTCTTCTTCTTTTTGTGTATTACTCTCTGTCATGAGAGAGAGTAAATCCCTATAACCTGATTACAAGTCTGAAAATCCCAAAGAAAGAAAACCTATATTTCACACTCAACCAACCCTTATAGTAAATTCCTTGTAAAGTTTGTGTATTTGCAAGTTATTCAACACAGCCAAACCAATTGGCTCTAACTGAAATTTTAGAAGCATCGAAAGTATTTCAAAACAAGAAGATTTATGCTTTTCATATTCATTCATCTTCTCCGTCAGACATACCTCATCAAAACACAAGCATTTTCCGTGACATAATCTTCCTACGCAGCAATTCCTGAAGTAAGACATGTTCAAAAAACACATTAGTAAATGCAAACTTTGTATCACCGAACTTTTCTGATTCAAGTAAAAGAACATATAATTAAGCATCCAAAATAATCATATGGAAATGATGGAGAGGCAACACAAAGTCAGTTACAATTTGAATTCTAGACTCTCATAATATGTTGTCTTTCATTTCATTTATAGAAGATTGCAATCTGAAGCACATGCTCAGACACACAATTGAACTGCAACTCAAATTATAATGATAACATGACCTAATTAAACTAGTTAATTCACTAGTAACTCGTGTATCTGCACTTCACACCCACTGGTATTGATGACAAGACTCTAAGGGACGCTACAACAATCAGTATATATGAATATAAAACAAAAATATGAAACTTTTATCATAATATTAACATCATGTTTTGAGCCTTAATCGAGTATAAAATCTAAACATGAATCAACTTAGTTATGGCAAGGTGAGTGTGAAACCTTAAACAATGAAGAAATTCTTTATTTTAAAATGATAATAAAAAGAAAAGCGTTCTACCTCTGTTTGATTGTCTATTAGCAACAGCATAAGCCCCAATGTGACCACCACCAGAGCTTTTGCGCATTAAATCTGAAACAGCATTTTCAAGGCCAAAACTAAGAGAACCAGAATCCTCAAGTTCTGAAGTTGTTGATCTCCAAGTATGGTCTTGATAAAATGGCCCAGCTTCATAAGAATTTTTGTATGCTTCGCCGTAACCGCCATTTGAGAAAGCAAACGATGAATCTGATTCAACAATGCTTTCACTGTTTTTTCCATAACCTACTGCTTTTGACCCTAAAATCATATCTCCAAGCCTATAATTAAGACTGCTTTTACCATATCCAGAGCCAATAGTTCCAGCTTGATTAGTACCAACAGAGGTACTCCAAAGTGATCCAATATTACCAAAAGAATCCATTGAATTTTCACTACCATAACCAACAAAAGCATCAGAGCTTGCATGGTTATTAGCATAGTTAAGATTCCCATTACCCCACAAACTCTGACTTGTGGAATTTATGGCTGAATTGTTGCCAACATTTGAACCAGGATAGCCCATGGGATTATTGTACCTGCTCGGACTTGCACTGTATGGAGAGCTCAATGCCCGTCCCATGACAAAGTTAGACGTAAAGTTATCATTTTCATTTTGGCTCAATGGTGGCTCAAAGTTGAGTCCTGTCCCATAACTAGGACTGAAAAGAGTATATCCACTACGGCCAACATTAGCAGGACTCATTCTACCGTCTATTCTAAATCCGTGTCCTCCAATGAGACTTGGATTATATCCCTGAGTGAAACCATTAGAAAAACTACTAACTCTACTCAAACCGATACCGTAACTAAATCCACCTAGCTGGCCTCTACTTGGACCTGGAGATAATTCCTTTGGGACAGCCCTCTTAACCTCAACCATTTTACCATTAAGTTCGTGGAAAGTTTTGTGCAGCACTTTCTCAACTGCTTCCTCAGAATCATATGTGATGAATCCAAAACCCCGTGGCCGTTGAGTGTTATGGTCGTACATCACAACAACATCAGTAATTGTTCCAAATTGATCAAAGTAACTCTTAAAATCATTCTCAGTAACCGTGGATGCTAGACCTCCAACAAATATCTTCTTCGTGCGTATAGGAGCAGGACCAGGTGACCCATGACTGCTGCTGTTGCTTCTGCTAAACACGTTCTGATCATCTCTAGGAACAGCTTTTTTTGCTTCAACCTGCATGTGAAATACATGACAATAAAGCTCAATTAACAATATAATAGACGGAATCATACTTAAGCAGGGCACTATACAAATCATAGGCTATAAGAGACAGAGAGAGATCACTGATCAGGATTTGGAGTTAAAAGCTTGTATTAGACTATTAGGAATTGAGACTCACTAACAACTTAGACTATTAGAGAATTGAGACTCAAATTATACGGTCTTTTCAAGTTTCTTCTTATTTATCCCTACTCCTCAAGAAGAAGCTAACAGACTACTTCAGTTTTACTTGTTAGTATTGAGCTTTCGATCGATAAAGAAGAAAAAGGAAAGGAAAAACTTTAAATGACTTTGCTATCTGTTTTCATCAAATATATTATTTTCACTATGTTTCACTAAAGCTTCTCACAAAATGATTCAACAGCTCCAATATAAGGTTACCCTTTTGATTAGGAATCACATGGAAAGTATATCTTCACAGAAAATTTTAATGTAGCAGTTAGCTTACAGAAACAGAATAACATGAACAATACTCAACCCCTTCGCTAATCCAAATGCTTCTTTTTGCACACACATTTTCCAATACAAATATTAATTTAGCGGATCAGAATTTTTCACTGCACTGGTTTATTTAATTATGATATTCATCAAGTGAAGCATATTGCCTTAACATCTGAAGCATCAACTACCTGTCTTGTACATTTTTGTCTAGCCATTGTTATCATGCCAACTACCCTTTAAAAATTGCTTCAACAATTGAAGAAGACCTTTAAACTACCATCACCATGAACATGTCATATTAAATCTCTCATTCACATATTTAATGCTCAATTGTATCTTGCAAGAAAATCAAAACTTCAAAATCTAATCAAATTTGTTTGCTAACCAATATTGTATTTGTAATTTTCACCACAACCTCTTATTCTAAACTGGAGTTGCATCATAACACAGCAAAATGCATCTGAATCTTCTACTGAAATAATAAACTCACTTTCATGATTTCATCAATCTTTTCTGTTAGGGAACAATGAATCATAATTTCACAAATCACTCAGTCGCAAAAAGACAGTGACAATTTAGCACAGATACTCTAAAGTAATAATATAAATAAATTAATAGAGATGAACAAACTCACAGTTCTACCATCTATGACATGTTTTTCCATAACAACTCGTTCAGCAACAGAAGGATCGGCAAAAACAACAAATCCAAAACCACGGGCACGCCCTGTGGTGCGATCTTTCATAATCACAGCTTCGACTACATCTCCGAAACTCTGAAAATATTGTCTGAGTCGGTCTTCATTTGTGTCCCAGGAAATCCCGCCAATGAATAGCTTTCCAGGGTCCATTTCCACCCTGCACTTTCACATACTCCAATCAATTCTATTTCTTCTAACCATAATTTACATCCACAAAATAAAGTCATAAAAAAATGCATAATTCTTCTCCAATAACCATTCAAACAATCCAATAACAAAAGTAGAAAGAGCAAAGGAAAATAAATAAATAAAACAAATCGGATCCAAATTCAAATTAGTGACTCATATCATACTCATACAATACAATCTCGATACAAACAAAAAACCTTGTATCCATGTCGTATATGTCTAGACAACATTAAATTCAACGAAAAAACAATCATCAAACACAAGACATGATAATGCTGATTGAACAACAGAGGAATAAAATTAAAACATGCATAAAACTAAATCTATGTTTTCAGACAACTTTACAGAAACCGATGATGTTGTCTATGTAAGATAAAAATAATCATCATAAGATAGAACAAACAAACAATTGTAGTGAATTGGGGTGTTTCGATGGATCCTTAATAGATCAACCCAAAATGAAAAATCGATAAAAGCATAAAACTTGAAGATGTTGGAGAGAAAAGTTTACCAAATGAAGACAACCCAGATGAGAAATTGATGAAATCTAAGATCTGAGAGAAAGCATAACAAGGAGAGAGGGCGAGAGGCCCTCTATTTTTTTTTTTTTTTATTCTTTTGCTCTTGCAAACAATTACCGTTGATTGAAGCAGATAAATATATATATAATGAATTGAATGAATGAATGAAAGTTGTGTGTATCACAGAGAAAGAGATATGAATGAGCAAAAAAGGAATTTGTATCACATTATATATATAAATTTTTATTTATTTTTTAAAAAAATTTATTATTTATTTATTGAGAGAGAGAGAGAGGTATCTCATCTATATATCTATCCTCTTGTGCAAGAAAAACCAAAGGATAGAAGATGGTGACTTCCCATTAGCCATTTCTCAAGTTTTTTATTTTAGAGGGAAAAAATATTGGAAAAATTGTTTTTTTCTTTTCTTTTAAATAAAATATTGATGATAGTGTTGCATACACCCTATTTCTTTCTGATTTTATGAAGAATTAAATTTTATTTTAATAAAACAAATAATGATAATAATAATTTTTAGACATTGTGCGGAGCTTCTCACTCCATGTCCAAATAAATTTATGCGCTCAATATTTCGGTTTCACATTCACAAGTCAAGAATTAATTTTTTTAATGAATAGGATTTTATTTAAAAAATATTGACATTTTTAACAAATGTAGTTCCATTTATATTTAATATTGACTAGATATTTAATTTATATCCACATGCTTCAAGTAGTATATTACTTCCTTGGTTCTAAAACTTAGGTGGTTTAAGATTTTGCACTTCAATTTAAATAGTAATAATTATAATAAAGTTACATTAAAACTAAAATAATAATAATAATAATAATAATAATAATAATAATAATAATAAAGTTACACTAACTAAAATATCCTTCATATTTGATTTTTATCAATAATAATTATTTTATTATTTACTATTAATTTCAACTATTCTAGTCAATCATTTAATGATAGCTGTCATTTTAATTTCGATACAAATTTTATTGCAACTATTAATAAAATTATGTAATTAAAGTAGGAAGTATTTCAACTTTCAAGAACACGGTGAAAATTAATAATAAGTATACCTTAATATTGTAAAATAAATAGCAAAAATAATTCCGTAATAAAGTGAGCGTTTATTGCTCCCTTTTTAATGTGGCAAAACGTTGCTAATATGAGGTAGTTTTTAAGTTGGAAAGAAATAGAGAATTTGCAGCATTGCTTGAGGTCAAAGAAAGCAAAAGTTAGATGAAATAGACGATGGTGATGATAATGTGATGTAATATGATGAAGAAGTAGATCATGGTAAATTGGACTATTTTGGGAATTGCCATTAATTTTGAGGTGAACCGGCAAAATCAAGCAACAAGTTGGAATGTGCACAAATATTAATATAAAAATATAATATATGAGTGGTTGCTGTACAACAACACCTTTCTATCAACTTTCAATTTAAAAAATAATTAAAAATAAAGTAGAGTTATGTTATGTGCTAATGACAGAAGGGATTGCTTGTGCAACCACTCATCCGAAGAATAACACAGGTAGAATAGAAAGAAAAAATAAATACATTTGTGTATAATGCATGTGCATAATCTTATTGCTTTATTTCCTCATTTCTCAAAAATATATCTTTAAGTCAAAATTAATAATAATATCTTATTGCTTCATTTAAAAAAAATATTTTGAGGAGAATAAAAAAAATCTTATTGCTTTGTGAATTGATGACCACACCTAGCCTCTTGCTTCTTTATGATCCGTCTCATATTTTATTAGTATTCTCCTTTTTCTTCATTGGCTATATAGTAGTTTATTTGCTTCTGTACTATTAATAATAAGGTTTGATTTAATAGGATACTTAAAAATAAGGCTGTAAAATAAAAATGGGCTGGTCCGATTTGGTTCAAGTGGGTCAAATCAATATGGCCCGACCCATTTGTCATGCACACTTAATATTTAAGTGGTGGATATTCATTCTACTCTACGTATTTTTTTATCCGTTCTCCAATACATTACTAGAAATTATAATTCAAGAGTGTATTGTATACTATGATATTTAGTAATTCTAAGTTTTTTAGGTTTTTAAGTGAAAATTGGATTAAATTCATAAATTTGGACAATGAGAAGAGAAAGAAAATAAATAAATTATCATATTTAATTTTTTTTTAAAAATAATTTAAATATTTTTTAGGTTAATTTGAATCCCAACTCAGTTTAACTGTATTTTTAAACTAAAATGTGAAAGAAAAAAATAACTTTCAATTTTTTTACTACCACCCTATATTACACCGAAACTAACTATATAATTTTTTGATCATTAATTAAACTATAACGTGTGTGTGTGGAATTTTAAGTGCTAATTTTTGTACCCAAATGGGCAATTAAGTGAGGAGATGGTGGAGTTGCAGAAAAAACAACCATATTAATTTTTTTTTTTTATAAGAAAAAAACAAGCATATTAATATTCGTAATCATAAGGTGCACAAATAGTTGGTAAGGTAAGATAAAATTCTACTTTGACTCTATCTTGTATTTTCTTATATATTTTTTTCGTAGGCTTTTTTAATGTTGTAACCGTTGTGTTGTTCCCAAATATATAGAAAAGTAGTTATATTTGGTTCCACAAAAGTATAGAAGATATAAAGGATAGTATACTAGTGGCATGAAAGACAAGTAATCCTTTTGCCTAACGTGTTTGGATGAGGAAGGTGAGTAAGGTTGGTTCTATATGGTGATTGGTGAACCGTGAAAGATGCAATATATTTTCCCTATAGTTGTTATAATCTTAATCTACACCCTTCATCACCACAATGTGACAAAGAGGTTCCTTTCAGTGTTGTAATTTATTTTTTCATATAAAAGAGTATAATTGAAATTTCCACGTGCCAGGTAATAATGTTGGATAGGGTCAAATAATGTCTTATTGTTCCATTTAGCTTTGTGATAAGATCGGTGCTAAGTCTAGTCTAGCCATATGAATGTTTAACCAAATTAAATAGTAATGACGAAAATCGTAGTTAGAGATGTATTATATAATATAGGATAAATTATTGGAAACAGCCATAAGCCAACTATGATGACAATGTGTCCCATTATCTCCTATGCAAAAGTTGGACATAACATTGTGCATATCAAAACGATTAATGTTAAGAAAACAAATCTGATCCATTTTAATTATTTTGTTTTTAATTTGGTATATTTTTTTCCTTCATTCGGTTCTATTAAACAAAAATAGTGAGCTAGTTGTGTACTATATAGTCTATAAAAGGTGGTACTGATCATGGTATATAACCTAATCGAAACCTTCAATTGTCATAAAAAAAAAGAAAAAGTGATTAGAAATGGAACTCGAACTTGTAGCAACCATGCATAGCGCAAACAATGAACTATAGAACACAATACATCATCTTAAAAATAAATGGAAGAAAATGAATTTGTGAAAGAAATGACTCCACCTTAATTGATATTTTTAATAATACATAAATAAAAATAGTAATTTATATTATGGTTCATATTCTAAAGTTAAAATGTATAATATTTTTTATATCTCAATAAATAGATATAGAACATCGATGTATTAAACGATAATTTGAATTTAAATTTAAATATTGTTATTTTTTTACATTTAAGATGTGTGAGTCTAAATATTTATCTATTTGATAAAAAAAACACTTATATATTTACGAGACATTCTCAATTTTAATACACTTTATATTTGAATCAAATTAGTGAGAGTAACAAATCCAAAGCCTCCTAAAAATGTATGACTCTATAATGGAATGTTTATTTAATTTGATGTTAAATTGAGGAATGAATGCTCTAACACATCAATGGTAGTGTAGCCAAAATTTTCCCTCCAAGCGAAAACCCTGACAAAACAGCATGACATAAAATGCCAAATTACTACTCCTAAATAAAAAAAAAAGTGGATAATTGCAAAACCCTTGTTCCATAAACCCTTGTTTCTTTCTTCCTTCCTTCCTTCCTTCCTACAATCCATTTCTACTCATACAATGAAATCAATTCTAAACCCAAAGTTTTCATCTTTCTCTCCCAATTTCCCTAAACTCTCTTCTTTCTCTCACTTTTCATGCCCTCGTCAATTCACCATCCTTTTCCGCAACAACTCATCTCGATTTTCAAACCCTCTTTGCCTCAACCCAACCACTAAACCCTTCAATTCATCCTCTAACTTCACTTCACCATCTCAAAATCGTAACTTGCAAGCGTCGGCATCTATATCGGGTGAAGTTCACGTCATAGTGGGCCCCATGTTCGCCGGAAAAACCTCCTCTCTTATCCGCCGGATTCAATCCGAGTCTGACAGTGGCAGGTCAAACCCTCTCCTCAAAAATACTTTTTATTTTATTTTCATTTGTTTATCATCAAGTGTGCAATTTTCTATTTTCTCCGCTTTAATAATTCATTGTTGAACAGTTAGGGAGAATAATGTGTGCAAATTAGTAATTTTTACTACAAATTTGCTAGTTACACCCCTTTTATTTCCAGTTACACCTTAATAGATTACTTGAATTTCAAGTAGTCTACGTGAACTTAGTTTTTAACATACTTGACTTCAGTTTAAAAACATACGTGTAAAAGGTTACTTTTTTTGGTGTAAGTAGAAATAAAAGGGTTTAACTAGCAAAAATTGTTTTTACTATTGTAAAACTAAAAGCATTGATGTTCCAAATCATTGTGTGTTTTGTACTTCTAAGTCTGTTTGGATGGACTTATTTGAGCTTCCATTGGTATAAGCATTTGTGAGATCATTTGAGAGAGCTTATTCAAACAGCTTCCACTAACTCTTTAAGATAGTTTATATGAAAACAGTTTGACTTTATTTTATTAAGTGTTTAATTAAACTGTGTATGCAAACAAAGCCTTAAATATGAATGAAATAAACTTTTGCCTTGGAATGCTACTGTTAGTTGTAAACTTGTAATCATCGCTGGTAAGATATTCTCAGCTTTCAGGTCAAGTCTTGTTGCAGAAAATACTCCGAATTTGGATAAGGTTTTGCAAGGTCTGTGTATATCTGGAAGGTTGGCAGAGGCAATTAGGCTCTTGTACTGCAGTGGGTTTCCGGTGCATCCGAGAACCTATTCTTTGATGCTGCAGGAATGTATATTCTGGAAACAGTATAAAAGGGGGAGAAGAATTCATGCTCACATGATTGTTGTTGGATATGTTCCCAATGAATATTTAAAGACCAAATTGTTGATATTATATGCAAAATCAGGATGTCTAGAAACTGCTCAGTTTCTATTTAATAACTTGGTGGAGAAGGACTTGTTTGCATGGAATGCAATCATAGCTGGCTATGTTCAAAAGGGCCTTGAAGAAGTTGGATTGGAAACTTTTTGTAGGATGAGACAGACTGGTTTGAGACCTGATCAGTATACCTTCGCATCAGTTTTTAGAGCCTGTGCAACTTTGGCGTTATTAGAACCCGGGAGGCAAGTGCATGGTGTAATGTTGAAGTGTCAAATTGGGGACAATGTTGTAGTCAACAGTGCATTAATAGACATGTATTTTAAATGCAGTTGTATTTGTGATGGGCGCATGCTTTTCAATAAATGTTTGACTAGAAATATCATAACTTGGACTACTCTGATATCTGGGTATGGTCAACATGGAAGAGTCGTGGAGGTTTTAGATTCTTTTCATAGAATGATATCTGAATCTTTTAGACCGAATTATGTTACTTTTCTCGCAGTTTTGGTTGCTTGTAGCCATGCAGGTTTGATTGATGAAGGGCATAAATATTTTCAATCAATGATAAGAGAGTATGAAATGGTTCCTCAAGCTAAACACTATGCAGCAATGGTTGACCTTTTAGGGCGTTCTGGGAAGTTAAAAGAGGCTTATGAATTTGTTCTAAAGTCACCTTATAAAGAGCACTCAGTGATATGGGGTGCTTTGCTTGGGGCTTGTAAGATTCATGGTGACTTAGACTTGTTAAAAATTGCATCGAAGAAGTATTTTGAATTTGAACATGTAAATGCCGGAAAGTATGTTGTCTTGGCAAATGCTTATGCCTCCTCTGGTTTGTGGGATGATGTTGAGGAGGTTAGGGCTTCATTGAGGAAGTCAGGGATGGCCAAGGAGCCTGGTTATAGCAGGATTGAGGTGCAAAAGGAGGTTTGTTTCTTCTTAAAAGGTGATAAATATCATCAACAAACTGATGAGATTTATCAGGTAATTAGAGATATTACCTCTATATTAAAGGATGCAGGCTATATTCCTGACTTAAGTAGAAACTGATAAATGCGTAACTTACGCCGCAGAAAACAAGGGATATAAATTTCTGCTGATTAAAGTTTTGTTTGAGACAATTTGCGATGTCCTTGATGAGTTATACACAATTTCTTTAGGGATTCAAACATGTTCCCATTTGCAAGGAAAGCTGCTGAGTTGTAGGTTGTAGATTTGCAACAGGACACTGAAACACATGGAACAAGACATTATGGTGTCCTAGTATGTACATTATTCAGCTCCTTGGGAGTAATGTTCCCTCTATGCTCCTCAATTTTCTTTATTAGGTTAGCCATACACTTCCAAGTTTCTGCATTTGGCAAGCTATTTGGTGGTAGCAAACTAGTATCTTTTTTCTTTCTTCCACGGAACCTGTGAAGAGAGTTCACAAAAGGAACTAGAGTTTGTAAGTAAAACAGTTAGTTTAATCAATTGCTTTAATTTATTCACGTTTGAAGTGAATTCCTGGGTGTCCTGCATGTTTTGTGACACTCTTAGATTAATTTCTTCATCCTCTTAGAAGATCTCATTAAGATTTCTTTCTCTGAACATATTGATTTTTTAAATCAATATTATTGATTTGATAAGATGCAGGATAAGTGGATTCAGGGACAAATCAGTTTCATAGACTCACAATTTCACATATGCATGCATGTCAGTGCTTTTTGACTTTCTAGTCGGTGTATGCTAATGACTCTAAATGTTTGAGTTAATTTATAATTTATAGTTCATTAGAAATAATTTATTTTACTTTGTACTTTTCTGAACATCTAAAGCTGATTTAATTTTGGCAATACCCTGAAGTAAATTATTGGCCGTCTACCAAGGAGTAATGAAATATAGGTTATTCACAGACAACATGCCCATGACAAATGTAATGAAATGTTTACATACTTAATAAAAAATCTAACCTACAATTTTTTAATAATACATTTCTTTGCTTTGCTAATTTACTCCACAAACGGACATATCATCCCTGGATGGTAATGATTTCATGATCTATGTGGATGTATTATGTTGCTGTGGTTACTTTATGGATGTGTAAGAACTCCCTAGTTTTGGTTTATCTTTTAGGAAAGTCACAATGTGGTTTGGTAATAGCCTTATTTTTGAGGCATATGATTTAACATTTCATGTTTCTTTGATGCAGAAATGTGGCAATAGTTAAATCAAGCAAGGACACTAGATATGGATTAGATTCAATTGTTACACATGATGGTGCAAAATTACCATGTTGGGCACTTTCAAACTTGTCATCATTCAAGCAGAAGTTTGGAGTTGATGCTTATGAGAAGGTATGTATCATGCTTTGAAGTATTGCAATATGTACCTATATGATTGCATTGATTGGTTTGTGTAATGCATGGCTATTGATGATTTTGCTCTTCCCCCTTCACCCTTCCCCTTCCAAGCCTGACTAGTTTGCTGCATGCATTTTGTTTGACTCTCACAAGTGATAGATGTTGACAGCTGGACGTGATTGGCATCGACGAAGCTCAATTCTTTGAAGACCTTTATGATTTCTGCCGCGAAGCTGCTGATCATGATGGAAAAACCATAATAGTTGCAGGACTAGATGGTGACTATTTGAGGTATTATTACTTAAACTTGCAAGTTGATTTTCAGCATCGATTGACAAACAAATTATTCCACCAAAAAGTGACTTAAATTATTCCATTCCATGCCATACAAATTGTCGGATTTGATAATGGTCATGGTTATAAGTCCCTCTAGGAAAAAAATGGACACCATAACATCCAGAATTCATTCATGTATTTACTGGCAGTGTTTTCACATCATCATCTGATAGTATTTCTGCATTCACTGACAGGAAGAGGTTTGGTTCTGTTCTTGATATAATTCCTCTTGCCGATTCTATAACCAAGTTAACTGCTCAATGTGAAATATGTGGGAAGAATGCTTCGTTTACCCTGAGGAAGACACAAGATACAGAGGTTGAGTTGATCGGTGGAGTTGACGTCTACATGCCAGTGTGTCGGCAGCACTATGTCAATGGACAGGTAGCCATTGAAGCGGCAAGAAATGTTTTGGAATCTAAGAAGGAGGTTGAGTGCGGCTCACATATATAAATACACTTTGCTTAGGAGCTGCATGCGTTGGTTTCTGCCTCTTGTAACTTGGTGTTTAGATATGGTTTGCCAAGTCCTGCTAATTATAAGGAAATGTAGATTAGAATCTTATCTAAACTGACCATGTCAATGTAATTTTGATGTTTTTATTCTAAATCAAAAGCTGTTATTGATTAAACTAGCTTCATCTGATGAATGTGGATTCAAAAGAGTTCAGAGAAGAAAGGGGCCCAACTTTTAGGAGTACTTATGTATCATTTGTATTCTTTTAGAATGAAACATATATGTTGTGTTATAGATTGTGTGCAACTTTTATAAGGAAATGTAGATTAGAATCTTATCTAAACTGACCATGTCAATGTAATTTTGATGTTTTTATTCTAAATCAAAAGCTGTTATTGATTAAACTAGCTTCATCTGATGAATGTGGATTCAAAAGAGTTCAGAGAAGAAAGGGGCCCAACTTTTAGGAGTACTTATGTATCATTTGTATTCTTTTAGAATGAAACATATATGTTGTGTTATAGATTGTGTGCAACTTTTTTTTTTGAACAATATTTATGTACTAGCGTAAACATGTCAGTCATTTAATTGAATAAAAAAAAAATAAACATGTCAGTCATGTAAATGAATAAAAAAAAAAAAATGTCAGCCATTTAAATGACTTAAATAGAAATAAAAAAAGTTATTGCAAAAAAAAAATAAATTGTATTGCTTTCATTGAGAGTTGAACTCAAGACCTCCCGCTTACTAAACGGGTGCTCTAACCAACTGAGCTATGAAAGCTTTTTGATTATTCTTTAGAGAGTTTAGTATATTTACAATGTTCAGATCAGTTTCATAAGCGAATTTGTGTCTTTTAATCATATTACAAATGTTTCTTTGACTCAGTACAAAACAGTTAGTCAAAAGTAAAACTGAATATAAAACTAGATAAGTGTGTGCTGATGCCTGATAATGCAATTATTTTGACATAAAAAAAAACATAACCACTATACTCATATAGTTTTTGTGAAGTATACTAATAACGGAACAAAAGATAAGACCCATAACATTAGTGTAAATTATTTAAAAAAAATTATTTGATAGTATAAAACAACATTTCTTTCATACCCCTAAAAAAATTGGTAATATAGGCGAGGTGGATATCACATGGAATTCACAAGTTCAACTCTTCTTTCTAATAAAATTAATAATTAATTATTAATATATTTATTTAAAAAAATAATTTGTAATATTGACGGTAACATAAAATTAACTTTACAGATTTACTTAACGAAAAGTTAAACATGAAAAGTAATGTATCTCAATCGAAAAAATTGACTGATTTTCTTTACGGTAAACTTTTCATTTGTTAGAATGCAAAATTATGTTTGTTTTAATATATTCACAGAAAATTAAATTAAACAATCAATTTAATTGTAAAAGTCAGTAAAAAATTATGAATCATAGCATTGTAAATATTATCTTGCCGCATATTGTATACTTTCAGGTTAAAATCAATTTTATAGACAAAATAAAATTAATTTTAATTCATCATAAAGTACAAAATAAAACATAGCAATAGAATTTTCACCATTTGGATGAATGATTCACCCCCTCTGTATATTTTTGAGGTGCGACTTTTTCTTGTTTTTTTATTGACAATAACTTTATCATGGTTTTAGTAAAAAGAAAAAAAAATGATCATAGTTGATAAGAGGAATTACTAAAAAATGAGCTCTATTAACCTTTTGCATAAAGTTCAACGCCAAGAAGAATATATTCTTTGTAAGAGCTCTAAGAAAATGAAAACATCCTTGGTGTTGGGTGAGGATGTGGTCATAGAGTTTGTTGTCTCCAAGACCTATAAAGACATCCTACTCAACATATATAGTGGATTCACAAGTTTTGTAGAAGAAATCATTCATGATTTAAAAGAAGGGAAAAATCATTAGCAAAATTAAAATAAAATCATTAGCAAAATTTAAATTACGTTTGTTGAAATGCATATTACAGTTATCGCCATATTAGTTTATGTTTTATTTTGCCTAAATAATATTATTTATTACTTACTATTACTTTCCTTAAACATCTATACGCGCCCCCTCTAAAATATGTTATTTTAACTCATCACCCAAGTCATTATCACTTAAAAATAGCCTCTAAATCTATTAAAAATAAAGATAGAAAAGTATTTTGTGTAAATGCTATATAATCTATTGCAAATGATTGCACTATGATGATGCAACCATCACACTCATTATAATGTGGTTGTTACTGTGTTGGGATGCAAAACTTTCTGAATTTGTAAATTACACAATAATTACAAATGTTGCAGATATTACCACAAATGTAATATTACAACCGTATTACATAATGTTATTTTTCAAATGAAATGGTACATCTTTATCATTTAAAAAGACCTTTGAAGTTAGGGTGATTTTGTTTTAAATAAACGACCAAATCCTTCAATGTTATAAAAACAAATGAAGATCAAAGGAGGCAATAAACATGTACCATGCCAAACTCACATTTACTCAATAAGAATAAGGCATGGCTGTCATTTATCAAATCAACTGAGAATTGCTACATCACACCATTCGCCCCCTAAAAATTAATTACAACCCTTTACCTGAATGCTTATGAAATAATTATTTAAGCAAAATCAAAGTGGTACAAGAAAATAAAATCACTTAATCCACACATACAATCTTTCCTATTTTTATATTTCTCTTTTAATTACAAAACCGCCTCCTACAAAAAAATTTGTAAGCAAACACTAATTTATATAGTCATGTGATTTAAAAATTTAACTAATCAAAAAACGTTTTTGAAAAAACAAATGTGTCCTTAATTTCTCCATGTATAATGTATAAATCTAGTCTTTAATTAGTATGCAACATTTTTTCAATTATCTAATGGTGAACCTCTCACTTTCACCTTAACTAGTGACCCTAAACCCTAAACTATAAAATTTTCAATTATCAAGTGAATGAATCCCTTCAGAAGACAAATTGTTGTCCTTCTGAATTGCAATCTCTTTGGGAGAAGGAGGAGAATGAATCCCTTCAGCAGACAAATTGCTGTCCTTCTGAATTGCAATCTCTTTGGGAGAAGGAGGAGAATTTATGGATCGAGCAAGGCGCTTCACAGAATTCAAACGCAACGATTTTGCTGCACTACCTGAAATTTTTCAAGAACATATTCAAACTAATAATAATCATAGATATCAAATATTGCAAAATAAACATTTCTCTTTACCAAAATCACCAACTGATGCATCTTCCTTTGTTTTCAACTCAGCTGCAATCTGATGATGATTACTAGCAGTATCAACCACTGAACCAATAAGGTTTCTTGCAAGATGTCTAATTTGATTTAGCCGCAACCTTGGTGAATTATTTAGCTTATAAGCTAGAGTTTCCATGTTAATTGATGATCCTATTGTTTACATTGCAACATCAAAAGAACAAAAAAGAATCAACATGTGAAATTTTACATAGTAAAAAAAAATGAACATCATTGATTATGAATAACAATATATCACCTTCATGAGAAAGATCTGTTCCAATAGCATTAGATAGGACTCTATAGTCTAGTGAAGTTGAAGAAGTAACTCCTTGAAACTCATCACTAGTACTAGCTTCACCTGCACTTGATTCTAAAGCAAGATTGTTTGGAAGAAGAGGAATGAATGGAGCATGAACATTATGAGCATTTGCAGCTCTTTCTCTCCGAAGCTGGTAATTTCTGCGGCGCCGCGCAAGGTGTCTTTCCCTTTGTTCGTCTGTCATTGCTTGTCTCCTCTGTCTGTCACGTACGCGCCTTCTCTCCCTCTCTTGTTCCCTCTGCATTCTCCTCAATTCTTCTCTCTCTGGAGACTCATCCATTCTCACCACCCTCTTTTCTAATTGCACCCCACCTTTTTCTTCTTTTGTCACCTTTTATCATACACAACATATACAACATATTCATATCGTAATCTCAAATCACAGAGTTCAAATTTTATCTTAAACAGTTGTAATTAATAATAATTTCCCCTTCCCCAATGTTCATCCTCAACAAATTTGATATCATTATACTCATACTCATAGTGAATTATGTATTATATGTCTTCCTAATCACCCAAACAAAAATTGAAAAATAATTATGAATCAAGATATAATTATATAATATAATATAATCCATGGACATTCATACGATGGCATGCTCATTTATAAGGCGTAACTGCAACGAAAGAAAATTCAAGAAAGTATGCCAGAGTCATAGCGAATCAAAATCAAGCAAACTACAGATGTAATTAAATTAAAACTAGATCTGTAAAATACAAATATCAGAAATAAAATAACAAGATGATAATTCGTAAAACTGGGCATTAAATTTTTTTGAAAATTTAATATTATAAAGATTGGGCACAAGATATTTTACCTGTCACTGCAGATTTCAAGAGTGGGGGGAGACAGATAGAATCAATTTGCACTTGTATGTAAAAGGGCATCAAAATGAAATGAAGCATAGGAGGCAAATTATAACAAATGTTATAATTTTATTAATTTTTTTTATTTTTTTATTTTTTCGCTTCAGATCTGCATGACAAGGTTTCGTGGACTTCCTTCCTTATGCATCCCAAAATAACCGTTCTATGGACAGTGTCAAATTTTTGAAATTATATAGTATATGGTCCAAAATGCTGATTTTAGTTATAAATTGTAATCAATATCCCTATTTTAATTTTCGAGAAAATTAAATTGAGTATTATTTTGTTCAAAATTTAGTACTAGTCAAATTATTTATATTCATTCTTTCCATTACAAGTAACGAATCACAACATCCTTTGCGTTTTTAGATAACAATTTTTTTTAACGTCTTTTTATTTAATGAGCAATGCTACATGGCACCATTCATGGAAAATTGGAACCTCGACTAAATTAATACATTCCTTCAAAAAAAAAAAAACTAACTAAATTAATACATGAACGTTTAATGAATAAATACACTTGGCTTTAATTTTGCAATGTCGTTAGTGATGAGCCGGTAACGTTATCTTCTCATATTTTGTATAAATTTGTTACAAAGACAGAAAAGTAACTCTAGTTTTTTTTTTTAAGAGTGGTACCCAACTAAGAAGCTTGTTTTGGTCGGTTACTTAGTTAGGTATAACTATTTTAGTTAGTTAGTTTGTTACTCAAAGTTGTAAATAAATGATATATAAATCAAGGCAAGGCTGAGAAATAAGTGAGAGATATAAAAATTAAAATGTAAAACTGCAGTTTTTTACAAAGTGTGTTCATAACAATTGTAATCATCTTCATCTCATTATAGTAATCATTTAAGTCGGATTATGTCCCCCAGATGTAGGAGTTAACCTCTGAACTGGATTAACAAGAGTGTGTGTTCATCTTAGCTTTACAAGTTCTAAATTATGCTTAAAACATATCAATTTCAGTTTCAATCAGAAAACGGAGAAGTTCTTGAGATTGATCTGATCAATCTTCGTTTTTTGTTTCAATCATTTTGCGTTTTTATGGACAAAACAAAGAAGACTTAATTGTAATTTTAGTCTCTCTATTTTAGCTGAATTGCAAAAGTTGTCCTCATTTTGTTTCTCCCCAGTTTTGTCCCCAAATAAAATTTTGATCCAAAATTTGATGAAATTTCATTTTTTAAAGCCGTATTACACAATTTATGATCATATATTTCAGGTACAATTGTTGCAAATGAGATCTTGAGGCATTGGATGACTTAAATAAATGCAAAAAAAAAAATGAAATTTCATGAAGTTTTTGACCAAAATTCTACTTGGAGGTCCAAAACTGGGGAGAAATAAAATAGAGGGACTATTTTCGCGATTCAGCTAAACTAGGGGAACCAAAACTGCAATTAAGTCAACAAAGAACGATTTTGATTTTAATTACTCATTCATCTTCGGTTTCTCACAACAGTTTAATTTAGTTTATTTTTGTAATTACCATTTTCCAAATACATTTTATATGGGTTAAATGTTACCTAAAAAATGGTAATAAAAAATAAAAAGTGTCATTTTTTATTTAGTTTGATCATCTCAATTATCAATCCACTATTTGTGTATGTTTAGTGTTTTTAATTTAAAATTTTAACATGGCTGAAAACAAGTCTACCATACTATATAACATTATTTTTCGTGAAAACTTTAATTTAGTGCAGACTTAAACCACAACCTTGAAGTTCATTTTTTTAATAGCTTAAACTTCTACGCACAAAGTTAAAAGAGATTTAAAAGTAAAGATTAAAAAAGAATTAAAGTTCCAAAAGTAACCACTAGAATTTAGTGCAACTAGTTGGTGAATAGCGTATTCTTAACCTCATAAGACTTCAAAAGAGGATACTTTAGTAACTTTAAATTGAGGTTTCTTTTCCTTTCATTCTAGCATTGACATGTACAACAAGTTTAACCTATGAAAGAAGAAAGAAAAAAGAAACATAGTGTAATATAGTCTCAAATCCTATAGAGAAAATTAGTCGTCAAAGGCAAAGAAAATAATAAGAAAAATATATCCATATATTTAATAGACTGATTCAAGTTCACTCTATTCACTCCTACACAACCTATTAATTTAATGATCTCACCTACATTTTAATATCCCTCTCAGGATTCCCTCTCAGGATTTCCTCACCTAACTTTAACTCTCATCTGGTGTTGAACGATGTCAATAACATCTCCAAGCAGAAGAGGTACACATAGCTCTACTCTTCCATGCTAAATAGATAACAACATCTGTATGTTCAAGCCTATAATTTTCATCAAACTCATTCAAGAGACTTCTAACTGAATCAATCACTGATGGACTCAAAGGTAATGGTACAAAACCTGCCATTGAAAATCTTGCCCTCCACTTTCCAAACAGTTCATGTCTTTCAACTCTCTCAGCCCCTTCACAAGCAATCATGTTAACAATATCGCGCGCCACGCAGTGTTGTTCTGCGCTAATCCTCTTCTTATCGTTTCTCGGAAGCGCCACGTCAATCGACTCAAACATAGCAGTGTAATAGGACATTGTCTCAACAAACCTATTGAAAAATGGAGAGGTGTTGGTGTTTGATTCTTGCTCCACAAGAATCACAACCTTAGGTGACAAGCTTTTGACCAATCTCAAAAGCCTGTCTCTATGATTCTCAGTGCTCACACTCTCATCAGGCATGTGATGCAAAACAAAAGGAAAATTCACAGCAAGTGCTTCACCATGTTGAACTACCAAATCTTTTTGTTCAACCTCACATCCATACATTGCAACACTATGAAACTCAAATGGAACACCACAAGACTTAGCATAATCTAATAATCTTTTTCCAACAACATCAAGTCCTCCACCTCTAGCATGAAACGACTGAGAATCATCGATACCTGTCACGCGAATAAAAGGAGGTCCGCCCGGTCTACACGCAAGAGCCTGCATAAGTAACAACCACTGTGTCCCCTGTGCAATTTGGAAGTCAATTATATGAATTCTTGACTCATTTTGCATTGCTTCACAAATGACAACATTGGAAGTTAGGTAAGCAAATTTCCAATAAGGACAAACTTGATACAAAATATGCATATAACTCATTAATTCTTTGCTTGTTGGTTTTTCACATTTCAATGCTTTATAAATTACACTCCCTGATGATTCCAACCTTGCTCTTAAACCTTCCAACATATAAGCACCTAACCTTTGAATTGGTAAACCACAAACTGATACCATTTTTCCCAACACATTGTCCATGAAGGCTAATGCTGTTTGAAAATCATCATCAGAAACAGCTTGTGCACATTTAATTAAAACATCTTTCAAGTCTAACTTTGGAATCATTTCTTCAATTTGAGACCAATTATATTCACCTTGTTGGTGACTACTACTACCCTTTGAGCAGCATTGAGAACTGTCAACAATATCTGACTCAGGACCTAACAATGATATCTCCAATTTCTTAAGCTTGTGCTTCAATTCATAGTTATCATTATCAGTAGAGTGAACACTTATTGGTGATCCATTGGTGTTGTTAGAGGAATGAGACTGAGAAACTTGTGGAGACAAAAAAGGGTTACTCCTATTGTTGGATGATGATGATACACTAGCACTTGAAGGTGAATCAAAATCTATGAAACCTTGAGATGATTCCAAGGTATAGAATTGATCCCTTTTGGATGTTTCATAAGAAACATTATTTGTTCCTTGACTGCTACTATTATTGAATGAATAGCTTTGTTTTTGTGATAATTTGTAACGAGTGTATGAATCAATAATTTCTTGCACTGGTTTGTGCTGTTGGTATATATGAATACCAGCTGAATTTGTTTTGTTTTGAGATGTTTGCATCTAAAATTAAGTTATTTTTTTAGTCAGCAGAGAGAAAGTGATTATCACAATAATGAGTAATAAGCAAACTTAGTAAAATATGCTTCCCAACTGTTTCAGGTCACTCTTTTATTAAATGCATAGAGCTCAACATTTCTGTTTTGTTGAATTCTCAGTCTCTATTTTGATACTAAGCTTTAAATGTCAGCAACAGCTACTAAAGAGCCAAAACCTACATATGCATAATAATAAAATAGTATTAAACATTAATGTAGCTTCAATGCTGGTTAAGACAAATATTAATAAAGATAATAAGAAATTTCAAACTAGGAAATTAATTAGATGACAATCTATGCAAAAAATTTAGGTCACTAGCAGGTTTCATATAAAAGTTTTTAGATAAAAATTAAATTAAATAATGTTAGGATCCACCAGCACTAGCCCTTATTAAAGGCTGAATTTGAACATTAAAAATGAGAGGGAGTACAATGAGGGACCCGGATTCCCTGTAGTTGGGATTCCTTGCATTTTTTGCAATCTGAATATAGTAGTCATTTCAGCATTATATTTTTATTTATAAAACAAAAATTAACATCTATTATTTTTTAGTCAAGGACTCAATGAATGTGACTAATAAAGCAAGATTGGGTTTAAATGCTCTTTTTGTCTCTTTAGACTCAAATAACAACATAAGAATAACAACATAAGGATAAGTTAGTTTGTGATGAATCATACATCACAATAGAATAATAGTTACAACATTTACGCAATTTATTTAGCGTGTGTTTGGTTGAACATTAATTAGTTAAGTGACGACGATGTTAGCCATGGTAGTGTAGGAATAGTGCCGCGGCAACATAAATTAATTTATTGGTATTTTTTGCTTGTGTATTAAAAAGTGTAGTCCATTCTAAAATAAAATGGATTCTTTGTAATCAAAGGGGTGACTATAAAGATATCTTGAATATTAATAAGTAGTCGAAAGAGTAACTATAAAGAGATCTTGAACACAAATAACAATTTAATCAAGACAAAAGAAAGATGAATGAAAAGAGCATATAGATGCACACTTCAATGAAGATTCTTTCTTATTCAGAAAGGTAGGTGACTTTGTCAGAACTTGATAGCAATACAAATTTATCCACTAGTAATAAATTTTTAGGTGATTAGAGATAAGAAAAGAGCTAAGGCAACCGAAAGCACATGTTATAAAGAAAGGAGCAAAAACAAGTCTTTATTCCTTATTCCCTACAAATAACTTTTTAGCAGATATGATAGGGATTTGGCTTATATGCATTGTCACTGACGGTGTAGTGTATGCAGTCGTATTAGTTTCAATCTTTCGATCAAGATCAGACAGTATAAATTTTAAGTGATTCTTTTAAATAACAGTTTCAACCTTAATATATTAATCGTTTGATCTTGATCGGACAATCGACACAATGTGATTGTGTGCAGAGTTGTGTCTATGCACTAAACTTGATACATAGAATAGCATGCAATTCACTTTGCAGCAGCTATTACATCAGAAAATAATCTCAAACTATATACAGTAGAAGCACTCTAAAAAAAATGCTCATTAAGAGAAAAATAAAATAATTAGCAGTTAAAGAAAAACATAAAACGCGTGACAAGCATGTTTAATACTAATTTGTTAGAGATAAAAAACAAAAATTGTATACAACAGTTTAGAAAAGAGAAAAAGTGTTTATTTACCATAACATATGTAAAGTAGCAGTTTCTATATGAAAAAATATATTATCATGAACTACAAGGAGCACTTAAACTCATTGTAGACATTTTAATTGGTAGCTACAACAGTTTGAAAAATACCTTTCAACAACAATAAAAATACCAATTAGAAAAATTAAAATATATGTGCCATCCTAAAACAATGTTAAAAGTAAAGTGAAAGTAGTCACTTTTCCCCCTTAATTTTTACTTTGTTTTTAGTGCTTACATCATCAAAACATGGACAAAGTGATAAAGAACATAACACAAAGACATATATAATAGTTTTTTAAACCAAACATTAAAAAAAAAAAAAGACAAATCCAAAAGTTGTTTGGTGGTTTGGAAAAGAATAAAGCTAGTGAATTTAACTCCGGTAACATTACTAACAATTAATTGATTATAATTATTTATCATGATTATGACCAAAACAGTTGATGTCGATTCCACAAATTTAATTTTGGAAAATATATTTATTTGAACTAATGCGATCAAATAATTTTTTAAGTCTTAAAAACTAAAAATATAGTTAACTTATATATTTGATGAGTTTTGTCAATCATAATTAAATATTCAAATGACTTTGAAATACTAGTCCACAATAAACACTGTTATGGCGGTGCACCTTAATTTCCACCTTATTTATTGGAGAAGTGGAATAAAAATCATAATCTAAACCATAGTATCATACACAAAATGTTTGAGTTATGGAAACAAAACCCAATGTTTTAGCAAATTTGAAGACACTGATGAGGTTGATTTGAAGCTAGCAAATGGACCTCAATCAAAGACATGAGACAAGTCAAACATGAAGAAAAAGAAAAAGCACGTGCCATATATTAATTATGTGCTCAGAGACAAACAACACAAACCCATTCCATCAACCAGAAACCTTAAACAAAACAAAGTGTGAGAACAGAACAAAACAGAACAGAACAGAACAGAACAGAACAGAACAGAACAGAACAGAACAGAACAGAACAGAACAGAACAGAACAGAACAGAACAGAACAGAACGTACCTTTTGTTTGAAGTCACAAGAGAAACGGGTAAGAGGTTCAGTTACATGTTGTGTGGCAAAGATTCCTGGAACAGAATAGTGGTTTTGCAGAGAGAGAGAGAGAGAAAGAGAAGCATATAACCGTTTCAAGAGTCCACAAGAAAACGATGGATTGGTAATCTGTGAGCGTTGAGGTAATGAGTTTATTGAGTTTATTTATTCTTACCATACAAACATCTTTATATACCATTTTTTATGTTCCAACATATATTTATACTATATATTTAATATAACAATAATAATAAACAACTGCATAGTATAATTACGTTATGGCCCTAAGTGGGCCATGGATGCCACAACACCACTCGGTGTAGATATTATTATCATAATTATAAATTTAAAGATCACTAAAATTGTTTTACAACATAACTATTAATCTATTGTCATATATTAGACAGTTTTTAAATAAAAATTAATTATCGAATATTTTTTTATTTAACAAATTATAATTAATTGTTAATATGAAATAAGTTTATATTCACAGTGTATTTTTTTTAACTATTAATTATAATAATAAAATTGGAATGTTCTAGACTGAGTAAACTAAAGTACTTTTTTTGTTATAAAACTGCAGAGACCAAAACACATACGCTTAATCTTTTGTTTGGCCAAAGAAAAGTGGGAGGATAGAAAGGTAAAAAGCAAAGTAGAAGAATATTAAAAAATTAGATACTTATTTAGTTGTTAGATGTGATACAAATAAAAGGATATGAAATATACCTTTGTGAAATGGTGAAGTTTACCTTAAAAAATAAATTTTAAAAAGATTGATTTTGTTTCATTGAATTAAGTAAAATTAGAAAATATAAATATTTTTTATTTGTGCTTTTGTACATTGTGATCTTTTCTAAATTATTATACTTTTTGCTAGTAAAAGAAAATCAAATTTGATGATAATATAATATTTTTTTGACTGATGATAATATATAACACTCAAACAAGGTAACTTTGTAATTTTTGGTCAACCTACTCCCCCTATCACCACTTTTATTTACAAAGGAATTATATGTACTTGCAATTATAAAATAAATATTAAGATTAATATTATCTCTCCATTTTTATGGTATGGGAAAGTTGATAACTCTTATGAATTAGATGTCAAATGTAAAATTATTTACATTAACAATAGTTAATGCATGGTTTATTAAACTCTATATGTATACATTATATGCACTCTTTTTAGCATGTTCTACATTATTTAATCTCATTGAAATAAAAATTAAAAGTGTTAATGTTGCATTTTATAATAAAGGATTTGTTTCAGTAAAAAAAAAAAATTGTTGTATCCATAGATATCTAATTTATTATCTATGATATTTTAAAAAAATAAAGTTATTCTACTTTATATACAAACTTTAAAAAAAATACCACATATCCCGTTCAAAAACATTTAAATTCCTGTCCAACAAATTTGATTTATAATTTTAAGTAATTGATTTAATAATTTTAATTTTACAATTTAAAATTATTTAGTTTTTTAATATATATACGTTTGTGTGTGGGGTGGGAGGGGCGTGGGTGTGTGTTGCGTAAGAGATAAATTTAAAATTTAAATATAATAGATATAATAATAATTATTATTATTTAATATAAGAAATTCAAAATTATGGTAGCAAAATTGTATATAATCTATTATATTAACAGAATATAAATATAATATATCATAAATTATAATAGATTTAATAGATTATTATATTAATAAATTTATTGTATTATTAAATCTATAATAGATCATAATAAATCTATTATATTTCATAATAATTATAATATCTATTTTATTATATAATTTAAATGATTTATCATATAATTTATTTATTTATTATTATATTATAAAACCGAGTTTATTTCATGTATAGGTTTATTTCACGTATCAACATAACAGTAGTTCTATTTTCCATATAATTCAATTTTATTTTATTTTTTATTATTTTATGACTATTAAAATTAGACCACATCATTCAATTCATTTGATAATTGTAATATAAATTAGATATATATTATTTTAGATGACTTTTCTGCTTTAAATTAACATATATTGTTTTTTTACTTGATTAATATATATTTTTAGAAAAGTGAATATAACATTCTCTTATATATATTTTTACAAAAACATTTTTAAGGAGTTTAAAACAACGTTGATAATATTAGAGACATGAGGGAAACATAATTAGTTTATTATTTAATTGAATATCTTCATTCGAATTCATTCAATATAAATTTTCATAAAGATGCATACCACCAATAAATACCGCATACTCATCTCAATTGAAACATTGTTAAATATAAATCGGTAACATTAAAGAATATCTATCAATCATCCCATTACCACAAATACACTTCAAATAATAAAAAGTTGTTGAGGGACATTTATTTTGCTGGAACATATATTTGAACATATAATACCTCGCTTTTTCATTATCAATGTATATGAGTTTTGTTTACTCTTTAAAATAGAAAGAAAAAAAAAATCAAATATTAACGGTATGACCGAATTTTTAAACTAATAGTATAAATTAAATAACTATAACCTAATATTAATATTTAAATACTAATTAAGAAATAGAATGTCAAATTAATCAAATCATACATTTGAATTGTTGTGCTAATTATTTAACTAAGGAACGAGATTCTAAGCTCAAAGGTGTTGGCAACTTTTTTATTAGACTTAATTGTAGTTTTGGTCCTCCTATTTTAGTTGAATCAGAAAGTAATCTCCCAATTTTATTTCTCTCCAGTTTTGGTCCTTCAAACATAATTTTGATCTAAAACTTGATGAAATTTTATTTTTTTTATATTTATTTAAGTCACACCATGCCTCAAGATCTCATTTACAACAATTGTACCTGAAATCTATGATCATAAATGGTGTAGTACGACTTTAAAAAATAAAATTTCATCAAATTTTAGACCAAAATTTTATATGGAGACCAAAACTAAAAAGAAACAAAATAGAAGAACTACTTTCGCAATTCACCTAAAATAGAGGAACCAAAAATGCAATTAAGTCTTTTTATTACTAATTATTCTAAGCATAAAATGTACCAAGAATATAAAATATAAATGATTACATTGTCACAATGTTAATTAATAGAATTTAATTCAAAACCCTAAATAAAACAAAAATACCCAAATGTGACATGGAGTCTAATCTTTTTTCAACAACAATAAAATAGAGTCTAACTACACTCAAAACTTATACATAAAAATGGCAAAGTGAGTTAGTATGCCATATAATTAGTCTGTCAAAAATTAGAGTGAAGAACATCTAACATAAGTGATTGAGTCGAAAATATCATCCACCATCAATTTTTATTTTTATTGGAATAGTTTACGAATATAATAAAAACAACCATCATTCATCAACAATGTCAAATACTAAAAAAATCAACTAGACCATCAGAAGAACTCAATTAAACAATGAATATTAAAAAAAGCTATTGACTACAAGTAGTAGAATGGTATATAACTACAAAACAAAGATAACCTAATAGCAGCAAATATACATCGGACAAAGAATATAATAAGTAAATAAATAAGCACTATGATTAACAATAATTAAACTTAAATTAATTTACGTGCCAAACTATCAATGATTAAGTTTATCATTAAAGAATATAATTAAATTATTAATAAGTAGATGGTTTTCATTGTAGAAAAAACAAGGAGACGGGTTTTTAATTGAATTTAGTTAATTAATGAGTTAATTTCAGTCTTATAATTTGGTTGGATTAATACAAAAACTGGAGAGAAAAAATCAACTAAAGTAAAAATAAAATAAAAAATAAACTTTTTTAATTTAGTCCGACGAATTAATTAATTAGTGATCGTTTAACTTCTTTAAGAGTTAAACGAGACGAACTTAGATAGGTGAGTTCAAACATTTATTCCAACTTGTATAAAGTGCGGACTAATAAGGCTCTACACAAGGATCTGATATAAGTTTTGAGGTATGCTTGGAAGATAAAAAAAAGGAGCTTATGTTATATAACATTTTTTTGATAAACTAATTCAAGTAATTTATGAGTTTATAGCTTATATATTTTCTTTCAATTTTACTTTTATTACTGTAATTAAAATTATTTTTTATTCTTTATAATTTATTTATTATAATTTAAAATAAATAATTTTAACTATTTAAAATAACTTTAAAAAATAATTTATATAATTTGAATTTTTAAATAATTTTAATAAATGATAATTTAAAGTAAATAATGTATTTATTATAATTTAAAATAAATACACTAATCAAATAAATATTTGATTAATAAATACTTTATTTATTATAATTTTAAATTATTTTATCAATAAATAAAAAAACTAAATGATTAATCTTTTAAAATAAATAATTTATTTATTTATCTTAATTTAAAATAATAATATATTATATTGATAAATTTTAAATTACTACTCTTAACAAAATTTAAACATAAATTAATAAATTTGTTTTCCATTAAGAATATCCTCTTATATCAATTTAGATATTTAAATTAATGGAACCGCTAAATATACCAAAAACTTTAATTAGTTTAACAAGTATAATCTATCAACTAATTTTATTAAAGAGAGCCTAAAACTGGAATTGGGTGCAAGATGTGAAGTCTTTGGCACAAAATGAATTGCTAAACATTGTTGCTTCAAAGGAATTTGGGTGATGCGTGCATTGTGGTTTCGAAAGATTAACCAATGTTTGGAAGAGAGGACCATAACTTGTAACCGCATGTAAAAACAAAGTGGATAATTTCCTTGGATTACTCGGAGACCATTGGTTAAAAGTATTTTAAAACATTAACGATGACAATATTTATTAAAAATATAAATTAATGATATTTATTTTTACAGCTAAGACATTACACAATTAATATTAGTTTGATAAAATAAGAAAATAAATTTGTACCTTAAACCTCAACTTATCTCAAATTAACACCAATCAAGTCACAATCTTAACTTTAAAGACAAATATATCCTTTAAATATATTGTCAATCATCGTTAGAAACATTAGAATTTTAAGTGACATTTGAACATTAAACTGCCTATCAAGGTGGTTATGGTTCACCCTAGAATTTCCTTGTAAAAAATAATTATATATACTTGTTTTGAGGCATAATTGTTAGGCTTTTGTTTTAAGCCCTTCCTATTCAGACTTTAGCAGACCTCCAAAATACAATTTGTTTTTGGTATTAACAAATTGAAACCGTCATAAACTTCCAATATGACATAAGTCTTACAAAATGCTAGTTTCAAGTTAAGTATTCCAAAATGCTAAAGACTATAAAATTCAAAGGTTGAGTTATTGAACAAAACAACTTTGATGAGTTAATGGCCTAGTAATGACAAGTATGATGAAGATATTGAAGGAAAACATGTAAACAAAGATTGTTGATGATTACCCCTGATTAGGTAAATCAATGGAGGGACTGCAATGAGGGCAAGGGCCACAACACAACAGAGATTTCTAACTTGGCAACATACTCCCATCTATGCAATCACAAGGATACACACCCACATAATTTCATCAAGGATACACTTATTTAAGAATTTAGATTCATTAATTTCCATAATGTGCATCTATGAGAAGAATAACCAGTAACTCCTACTTTACCATTCCAAGCTGATGAAACCATAAGCGTGTTTGGAATCATTGTTTCCACAGTATCACCGCGAGTAGAGCTCGAAGCAACAACTAGAGGCTTTGGATGCCTAGGCATTGAAAGCTTTCCTACCGTTTTCAAAGAGTGAATAGGCAATTTTGTCTCTTAAATTGTTACCATCAATCAAAATAGTCCTAACTTTAGCGATTAAGCATTTACGTCTCTGAAATTTGAAATTGTAACATGTAAATCAAAAAGATCCCTCAATTCAGTTAAATAACTAGATGGCATGGTGTTCCACGTAAAATGAAGATGTGACTCCTGACTAGGACTCCACATTACTTCCACGTCTCTAAGGATGAAAGTGCCATGTCTCCATATTGGAAAAGTAAATCCTAGCCTTATTCCAACAAATTATAATAGAAAACCATCCTTGGAAACATGAGAGCAAAGTGCAGTACACGTCAAGTGTCACATCTTCATTTTACCTATAACACCATGCCATCTAGTTATTTAACTGAATCGAGGGATCTTTTTTATTTTACATGTTACAATTTCATGGACAAAATTGCTAATTCGTAAAAATTAGGGACTAATGTGTTCAATAGTTACAATTTCAAGGATGAAAATGCTTGAAATTGCCTATTCACTTATTTTTCAAAACACACCAAAGTTGAAGCAACATAGGAGTTGTTACCGTGTCACTACATACTCAAATAGTGGAATTAAACCTCTTGCAAATGCAAGGTAACACAAAATACAATATATAGATTCAACCTTTCCATATGATGCATGATTATAAACTACACAGTAAATGAAGTTCCATTTAGTATTGCAGTATAACACTCCAAATCACAGAGTACTTACAGATTCACAATTCTCAACCTAAGAGATACAACTAGTTAGCAAGGCACCCAAAGTTTAACATATTGTGCATATCATATATTTATTATTTCTATAGACATAATATAAAGGCTTGTATCCATGGAGAATTAGAATGCAGATAGTAGAAAACTTATAGTAACTCTTCTAGTTCTAATTCTATCTGTCAATACTACTCAAGAAATGTGAATCTATACCTCATCACAAATATCATAAAGTCATTAAATGGCGTGTTTGCTGCAGTGAGAAATCACGATAATTGATAGGTATACATCTAGTATCTACAAATGTCAATCACTCCACCAATGCAGAATAACTTATTGTGGCCCAAACCAATGGTGTCAATCACGAATTGTGGAAAATAGTTGTTCGTTCAAATGCAAATTCCTCTATGCTACATTACTATAGCGCTTCTATAGCCACTATTTGACAATATTTGTACTAAATAGCATATTGCAAAATAGTAGTGAGTAGTTCAAATTCTACTACCTTATAGCACCTCTATTCAACAACATTGGGTCAAACCCAAGATTTGTTCCATTACTATTTACTAGTAAGAAGCACACAACAGAGAATTCATGGAGTTGTGGTATATTTAAAGACATAACACTTATGCTCTAAAAGTTTATCTAAAAAATGGAAGTCAAAATCAACTAACTTGCAAAGCAAATTGACGTAAAGAATCCTCAAAAATCATCAGAATAACAACAAGAATATTGAACTGAAGTAAATCTGATTATTAAATTACTCATAAAAGAGGGTTTCTTTTTGTAGAACAAGAAGAAGAAGAAAAAGATCACTTTTTGTTGAAACGAGCTACCTCAGCATCATTGGGAAAGAAGCCCATGATACGACCAGCAGAGTTCTGGTAAGCATACATGAATCCACCCATCACACCAATCAAACCACCAGTCACCATTGAAGGTCCCTTGATTCCAGGCTTAATCCCTAACAAATAAACAAAATCCCCAAATCTTAAATTTCAATTTCAATTTAAACTCCAATTTAATGCAATTGAATGTACAAGGTATAAGGGGTAAATGTAAGAGAGAAAAAGAGGATGATTCTAACCGGAGAGGTATCCGACGGTAACGGAAAGGCCGGTGATGGTGACGAAACGGAGGTAATCGAGGGTATTGAAGTTGCCGACGACAGTAGAGAAAGGAGGGTTGCGATCAACGACGGGGTACTCTGGTTTTGTGGAAGCAGTGATGTCTGTGTTCATCTTTTCAACCTTCTCTATGGATCGATGCTGCTGTAACACTAATCTCACTACAACCTCAAACTCAACCTCAACAACAACAATAACTGTTTGTTTCTGCTGCTTGTGTGTCACTTTCTCTCTCTCTCTCTCTGCTTCATTTGTCCTTTGGGCCTCCTTTTTTCAATTCTCGCTTGGGCTTCATATTTTGATACCCGAGGATCGAATTTATTTTCACGCTACTATTCGTACCCCTATTTCTTACTAATACTTTTATTTTAAAAAAACAAAATAATCATTTATTCAAATCGGTAGATATCATACAAAACTACAAACTTAACTTCGCTAAAAATAAATCTGCAAACAAATTCAATATACAAATTAATAACATAAAATAATAAATCTTAATTTTTATTAATAAAAAAATACTAAAATTTATATGTCAAAAAGTGTATTGTTAGTAATTTATTTATTCAAGGTAGTTCTTATTGGTTAGAGTTAGGTAATCTCAAATTTTAGAAATGATAAATGTTTGGAGGGCTGTCGGTTAGACTATAGATAAGATAATGTCTTAGGGTTTGGTGTAATAAGAAATAATAAAGAGATGAGAAGACTAATCATTTTTGTACTGATCGACACAATAAAAAATTAATATTAATGTTTCGAATGGTAAAAATGAAGAAGACATTAGAAATTGAACATTTTTTACGATGTAATACTGATATCAGTTTAAAATGAAAGTGCAATTTGAAACAAAATATAAAGTGATTTGTTAGTTTAGAGGAATTAGAATCACA
>JBBPBR010000001.1:6339080-6354930 GCA_037974775.1 Cicer pinnatifidum
TTTAATCTGTATTAACAATTTAAATTGATGTCATTTTTTTTTTTTGAAAACCAAAAAATTGAATAAATAAAAAAGAAATATTTTCTAGTACAAGTCGTGCCAAGAAAAGATCAAAAGAATTACAACAATAATTTATGTAGACAAAATACAAAAAATATCAAACGAATGAGTCAAGAGATATTATACATTTTGAAAAGACGAAATAGATAAATAATCCAAAGGATTTGTCTACCAAAGAGAAAATGCACAATCAAAATTCTTAGCATTTACTTTAATCCACCACCAAATAAAATTTTAATACAATCCACTAAATACTTAACAAGAGTCATTCCTAGAGAAAAAATTGTATTGTTGCGCTCCTTCCAAATATTTCAAAAAGAAGCTAACCAAATCACTTCAAGTAAATCACTAAATTGAGAAGCATGATCGAAAACATAAAAGAATGGTTGAAATACTCAACCAAAGAGGAATATGATTCCAAACCACATCAAAACGAGGACAATCATAAAATAAATGGGTTACGTCTTCAACTTTATCGCAACTTGCCACAAACTATATATTCATTCAGAATTAAACCTCTATACGCCAAATTTTCTTTCGCTGTTAATCTATTGTTGAACAATCGTCAAACAAAGTGAGATTTTTAAATGGACCATTTAATGTCAAATTAAATCCAAAAACTTTAAATGAACTTCCTCCACTTGATAAGTGAGCATCAAGTAAACATCTTTTAACACAATACCATCCGACATGACCAATTTGCCAAGACCATGTATCAATATGATTATTCTGCAAACCATATTAACAACAATCTCTCCATAGTTCTTCCTCCCAAAAAAAACAACATCCTCCTCCATTTCCATCCCACCCTCCAAACTCCAACCTAACCTATTTATTCATTTCAGTTACTATTACATTTTTATTAATAACAATGCTAAAAAATTCTACCACAACATTCACACAACACACTTATATTCAACCAAGAGTCTTTTTAAAATAAAGTATTTTTTACCTTTACCTACCACTCTCACTACATTACTACTAAATCAATCATCTCCCCCAATACTACCAAGTCTACAAGCCTTTTGAATATCCTCCTCCAATACCACTTTTCTAATAAAACTTTATTAAATTCTCTAATCCTCCTCACACCCAACCTTCCTTCTTTCTTACCCAAACAAATCTTATTCCAATGAGTTTTGCGCTCATCCTTGCTACTCTCTCCCCATAAAAATGATTTAAACATGTATTCAAGTAAATAGATAGTACATGCACAAGCTTTGTAGAAAGAAAGTAAATTGATATAGATGACATAACAAATTTGAGTTACACCATACGACTGTCCATTGACATAATACGATATTTCCAAGAAGAAAGTCTTTTCCGGATGCTATCAACCACCAATTTCCAAAAGAAAAGTCTACGAGGGTTGACACCAATTGGTAGGACAAGATATTTAAACGGTGTACCACCAATAAGACAATGTAACACCTATTTCCAACTTAAATTCTCCTTACAGAGATAATACATTCCAGAATCCAATTCCTCCACTTGAGAGAAAAGTGTTGGGGTAAGCCTTAGCGTCAATTTATTTTATATAAATTATTATTCGAATCATGGATTTAAATCATATATATAATTTTGGTTATGTTTACACGACATCTTATATTATGTTATTAACTACATAATATAATAAAGTCCTTAGAATAAATAGTTCATTTAATAGCATATCATGTTGGTAGACTGATGATCACATCTCATGGGTCAAATATATAAGATATCCAGTCGTCAAATAGGTATAATTATTAGGTGTAATATTTATACTAGATTGAGTCACCATGAGAATGCTAGCTACATAATTGTAGTGTAAGTGTCACTGGTGATTCTCATGTGCTATAGTGACTAGTCATTCGACTTGAAGTCACTATGATCACTACAAGGAGATTTGTAGGTAGAGATGACAACATAACTCGCACCCGTAGGTACCCACCTGAATTCGTCTTGATTTGGAGGGGAAAATCCGTTTTGATTGGGTGCGGGTGTGAGGGTTTTGATATACATCCCGAACCCACTTTGCTAGTAATATTATTGTAATTTTTAAATTTTATATACATGTACATACTGAATACACTATGTATTTATTTAAAATATTAAAAATTATAATCCTATCTCTATAGAAAATATTTTATAATTTTATTACTATCTAATAATTATATTTTATAATTTATATATATGAATGAGTGTGGGTGTGGGCGGGGAAACTCGAACTTTGTTGCAGGCGATAATGAGTATCTAAATTTCACTTATGCTAAAAAACGGAGACAAATGTGTATTTCTCCTATTAGTCGAGTGCAGGAGTGGAGAAGACAAAATTCGTCCCCGACCCTGCCCTGTTGTCATGACTAATTGTAGGCTTTAAGGCCATCAAAGGTTGTATGTAACATGACAATCACAAATGTGGTTATTTGGCCTACAATAAATCATATAGAAGGATGTAGATAAGATTTTTCCCTTCTACATAAGTTATGTCTTCGGTTACTCGATAGAGTCAGACCGTGGAAATGCATCATCATGCTAAAATAGATCAATATATGATATTAAGTCTATTGGTTTTACGTGTCTATTATGAGATCGAGAAATAAATAATTGAGCTTTGCGAGGATGACACATACTGTGATACTTGCGTTCAATTCAACATTTAGACGAAAGGACAATTACTCCACGACTAATAGTGGCTGCAATAATGTTTGAACCATATCACCAATCTTCTCATAATTTGAGTAACAATAATGTATTGGTAGATACAAATCATTGTTTATAATATTTTATAAACTATATAAAATATTTAATATTACTACTATTTCTCGAAAACCTATCAGCGTCAAAAAAAAAAAAAAAAACTAACAGCGAATCAAATGATTAAATTAAATAAGATTTGATTTAATTAAATGTTAACTAATTAAATATAATTTAATACATTAATATGTTTATAATTTATAATTTATTAATTTTTAACCTAAATAATTGATTAATTTATTTATAATTTATTTAATTGGATAATTTATTTATTTAATTCAATTTAATCAATAATTTGTATTTAATCAAAAGAATTTAATTGAATATAATTTTCTTAGGACATATTGTGGTTTGGACCTAAAATAGGAGTATTAGGGTTTTAGTGGTTCATTATCTATAAATAGATGAAGAAAACACTCCCCAAGTAGTTCTGATTACCACAACCTTCATATAATGACTAGCACCACGTTCCGTTTTGTGCTCGTGTGTACTATGTAGAGACGTAAGTAATTTCCGCGTTGGTAATTGATGTTAAAGTATACATCAAGAGCGATATGTTTTGGTAATATGACTACTTGATGCTTCAAAAGATAAAATATGAACTCTTCGAGTGAAATTTTGTGCTTATGTGATCCTTGACTAAAGGGATTTTCCGCTCTTAAGATTAGTTTCTCAACAAAAAATTTAAATAATGGCTAAATATAATTTGTGGTCCCTTAACTTAATTTCAGTTAAAGTTTTAATTATTTATCTTTTTTTCTTCTTCTTGATTTGGTCCTTTATTTTAATTTTAGGTGACAATTTGATCATTTATTTTTTTTTAAATGTCAACAATGTTATCCTTTTGTTTTTTGAAAAAATTCAAAAAACTAATAAAAATTTTCAAACAAAACCCATAAAATTAATTATCATCCTCAATATAATGCAAATTTCATCAAATTCATAACTTAAATTTTTAAATAAACTCATATTTTCATCTCTAACAACATCAAATAAAAAATGAAAATGAGTTTATTTAAAAATTTGAATTTCGAATTTGATAAAAAATTATATTATATTAAAAAATATAATTAATTTTATGAGTTTTATTTGAAAATTTTGATGATTTTTTTGAATTTTTGTAAAAAAAAAATAATAATAATATTGTTGACATTTTTAAGCATAAAAGATCAAATTGTCACTTAAAATTAAAATAAATGACCAAATTAAAAAAAAAAAAAAGATAAAAAAACTAAAGACTAAAACATTAACCGATATTAAGTAAAGGCTGTTTATACATCAAATCATTCAAGTTGATCCAACCACAAATTCCCAGCCTTCTGCTATTGAATGCCCCCATTGACTTTTGATAAAGACCACAACTTCAAAGATAAATTCATATGAGCTTCAATATTAGACTAATCCAACTCACCACACTTCGCCTTCACATCAAGTTCAACTAATTGATCTTTTTAAGTCATTAATTTGACCTTCAATATTTCTACCATTATGATTATGTCAAGTCTTAAATTTTTCTTTAATTAATTGGTTTAAATATGTATTGATGCTTACAATTATAACTTTATTTGATTTTGGTCATCTTAAGTTGTTTTTTATGGTTCACATCCTTTCAAATATAGTTTTATTTTAACATAGTCATTCCATCAACTTTTCATTACAAAAACTCTAACATCATTAAATTTAAATATAATTAAAACATAATTTTTTTAACTTAAAAATAAATCTCTAATATAATTAAATGATAATATTTTTTATTATAAAATTAACCTCAAACGTTTCATTCTTCTTTCATAAAAAAATATAAAATTAACAACTTCAAAATAGTTTCTTTTGAAATTATTGTGTCAACATTTTTTTAGTTCTTACCTTCTATAACAGTCGTTTCAAGACAAAACCTACGTTGGAGATTTTTTGGCTGACCAGATTCTTGGTGAAATTGGAACTACTGAAAAAGAAATTGGGAATATTAATCGGAATTGAGAAATAATTGGATCTAATAATTGATCAATCAAAATTCAATTTGCTGATAACAGAGACGATTAGTTCATCATTTTGAATCAATTCTCCGTCATTAGCTTCAATTTCACTTTTTCCATCCATCGATGCAAAGAAAATGAAGTGAATCACTCGAAAGAAGAAACAATCATTTGCAATTTTGTATCAATGTTGTATTTGGAACTCAAACCCTAATTTACCTAATAGTGTAGTTTTTCAAGGAAGAAGAATAAAACATTAGGGGAAGAAGAATGAAATAGGTTAAAAAGAATTATAATTTGATTATATTGACGTTTATTTTTAGATTAAAAAATATATATAGTTTAATTATATTTAAGTTTAACGGTTGTTACAATTTTTATAATGGAAGTTGGATGTAATAACTTTTTTAAAATGAAAATATATTTGTAACGTTGTGAAACAAACAAAAAAAAAACTTACGATAACCAAAATAAAACAATGTTATAATTGTAAGGACCAAAAACACATAAATCTAATTGATTTAATTGTTTTCCTTCAAAAGATAGCCTCCCCGCCCATCAATAGGATGAGTATTTCAATATTCCTTCACAAAATCATGATAACTAGAAATATTCGTCCAATATTTGAGCATATGAAACGGTCTAGGACCTAATTAATCTCCTCTATATTAAGCACGATAGAACAATAATCAAGAAGACATCTTTAAGGTCATTTGTCTACAATGTGGCTATTTTAACGTCCACTTTTGAGATAGCAAAAAACGATTCAACTTGTTCATTGGCAATTCATTCATATTCGACCAAGTGAACCTTCTACCATGTAATGGCAGATCAATAAAATCCAATATCTCAATAAAATTTTGAATATGTTTTAATATAATAAACTCCTTTCTATTGATCATTTCTTCTTAATTTCAAACATAATTAAAATCACTACAATTACACGCTATAAACAGCCTTGAAAACTTTGAACTTTATCAAGTAAGTGGTTCCACAATAACTGTTTACTATTACTGTCACAAGGAGCATAGACATTTGCAAGAATAAAATTATCCAGAGGACATACACCATCCACCTATAGCAAGCACATGGTTTAATAACATGCTGAAAATTCCATAAATTAAGAACACATCCAAAAAGCCCTACTAAAGGTTTAAAAGAAAACCCACATTCAAAGAACCTCAAAGCTTAGAACAGAAAAATTGATCTACAATTTTCATTTTTGTTTCTTGAATACAGAAAAATATCATGCTTCTTATCCTTAATCAACAACCTCACTTCCTTCCTCTCACATTACAACAAACAATCTTCATAGCGACCAAATTCACGTGCTATTAGTCATTTGACCAAAATCAAAATTTGCTAATAGACGAGAAAACATGCTTCAGTCCATTTTATTTACATCTACTTAAAAATTATTTTAATCCAACTTATTTTTTATTATTATAAGTTGAAATATGAATAAGATTATGAAATTACGTAGGGTCATTTTAATAACTTTTCATTATATGTATAATGCTGATTTTCTGATTGGCCTAAAGCTGCATTGGGCATACATGCTCTAATATGCTTAAGAGTTAAGATCATCGATTTTTATGTAAACTTACAGAAATTTCAATGTTAATATGAATGTTTTTAAAGATTAAGATCATCGATTTTATGTAAACTTATAAAAATTTCAATGTCATTATCAATGTTTTTAAAGAGTATTAACGAAGAGACCCCAGATTCAAGTATAAAAAATTAACATGAATTAATCATCTTGTCATGTGTACATTCATTGTATGTATGTAACCGCTTTTTTTCTAAAACTACTATTTATTCAATTTTAATTTGATTATGTAAGAAATTAATTTACATTGACATACATATTATTTCTCTTAAGTGAAAGCAACAAAAATTTTACCAATGAAAATGTTATCAAATTACCTTAACATACTAGAACGACATTTTTCGATCATTAATATCGATCATTTACCGTTCGCTGATAATTCGATCGAAACACAAGAATCCGAACATATGGTTACATACAGCCAACCATATGAATAGGTGCATACACATTCTGCAAATTTTTCAAGATAAAATCTAATATGGTTCATAACCAAAGGTAAAAACTACTTAAAATCTCATATTACAAACTTTACCCTTGGTCTAAAAACTCATTGATATGCATGCAGTTTCAAGTTTCAGCGGATATATGTGCAATTGTGCAGCATCTAACAACCCACATGAACTAAACAAGGACCCTAAAATATATCACCCTTATAGATTGTTCATCTTATCAAAGACTCTCAACCCAAAAACATAAGCTATACACTACAATTACCTAGAGTAAGAACCTTAAAGACCATTATCCTCTCTCTGCATTAATATATTTATAATGCTGCTACCCTGAAGTTTCATTTCATTATTATATACATCATAAGTCCACCTTCAACTATAATCGGTATGAGAGAGAAAAATCTCTCATTTTACCTCTACCATATATTCATGTAACTTGTATTGCTCCTGCTGCATCAAGTTTTGGTTCAGAGCAACCAAAATTTTCCTCCATCGCCAACTTTTCCTCGCTGTCATCTCCTCCAGTGTTGTCCGCATCATCGCCATTGTTGTCAGTTCCCTCATTGCTGCTACTACCAGAGTTACGATCCCTGTCTCTATCAATGGCATGGAGTGGTTTGATTTCATCGTCTACATTGTCAGTATTACCATCACAACCACCACCAGAGTTGTCGTTATCCTCGTCTTCATGAATGGCGTGGAGAGGCGGTTTCCATAAAGTCATTCTCTTCATACCAGCATTAAGTGCTTCCAAACCAGATGATTCTGGCTCAACCTTTTCGGCAACATCAGCTTTGGCAATCGGCGACCCTTTGTTTTCAGTTATTGCAGAACCGCCATTCATAGATCCATCCACCACTGCAGAGTTAGCTGCCAACTTGGTGCGAGAATCGGCATTTGAAGATAAAAAGCTGCAAATGTCAGGCTTTCCCAATATATCAACCCACCTGTCATCAATCCAATCTCGGGAAATCCGAATGTCATTCTTCTCAACCAATAGAAACTTCTCTTCACCTAAAGAGAATCACATTACCATGAGATGCCTTACCCAAAGAAAAACACGATTCACCAACCATAGCAAAAAACAAAACTAAACAAATTAAGTAATTTGAATCGTACCGGGGGAATAAACCTGCAAGATTCCAGTTTCGGAAACATCAACAGCAGTTATAACACCTTCCCACCATCCATCACCGCACCAAGCATCCACTGCTGCTCCAATCTCAAAATTATGAACTTTAGCAAATTCAGGAGGGCGTGGTCGTACAGTTAAGCGGCCTAAACATCGCATACCCAGTTTGTCAGGAGCTGCCACTCTGGACGCAGGGATCCATTCCTACACAAGTCAATGACAGGGTTGAGAACTGTATTCTCTCCTTAGCTTCAGTAGGGCTCAATTACTGAGATGTTTGGACATCTAAGCCCAAAAAAATCACCATAATAATTATGTGTACTTGTATAGAAATTAGCAAACCCGATTGATAGAACAAATATAAGGCATTACATACCTCAAGTTTCTCCTCGTCATCTGCGTCCATTAGATCATCATACTGAACCTTCAGCTGTTTCTGAGTCATACTCAAGATTTTACACCTAAACCAGCATCCTCGAATGCCACTATCTTGACAGAGAAACTCTATCTTTTCATTGACTTTAAAAGGCAGTTGAGGCTTAGGTCCAATAACCTTAATACCCATTGTTTTTCTCGACAGTTTAAGTTTTAGACTTGGGTATTTTTGTTCACTTTTTGACATCTCATTTATAGGAGAAGTGTTTTGCAGACCAGAAGAACCTTTATCAGGTGCTGGATAGTCTGTAGAACTTCTATTCCTCTTATTGCTGGACCTCAAAGGATCATCTTGAGTGAAGTTCTCATCATCTTCTGCGTGCAATTTTGGACAGTTCGCCTTTCTTTTTGAAAGAGTGGGGCTATCCAAACCAGAAAGTATAGACTGGTTACTATAACCGCGTAACTTAGTAAGTGCAAAGGGTTTAAGCTTATTATTCTTAAGCTGCCTAGAGCATATATGAATCTCAGATAAGGAGGTTTTTGACACATCAGCTTGGTATTTCTCGTAATGCTTAGGAGTCATAACTGTTGCAGGACCGTTGACACACTCGGCACTGATCACCTGAACATTATGTGTGATGAAAACCTCACCCTCTTGAAGTTCCAGCTCTGGCATCACATTCTTAACTTCCTCACCACGGTGAAACCAACGTACCTTCACCCTTTTTTGTTTCTTTTTGTCTTCATACATGTCTTCCAAGTAACCAAGATAGTGATTTTCCTCTTCAGACATAATGTACACAAATGAATGAACCTATAAATTAGAAAGAAACATTTCAGAATCATAAGATTACCCCCTTCACCCAGGAAAAATCAAAGAAACCAAGAATGGAGCGAAATAACTAAGATGGAATGGAACGACAAAAAAATAGTCTTCTTACATATATGGTTGTCCCGTTCCTGTAAAACCCTGAGTAGTGCTTTAGCTGTTTAGCACAAAACCAAGCTAGGCCTGACCATTCAATATCCGAACTTTGAAACCTCAGTTTCCTAGAAATCTGCAATACAGAAAAGACAGACACAGCGAACTAATCATGTCATACGAAGATACAAAGGGAACTAATAAGAGATGGATTTAATTTAGTTGTCATTTCTATACCATTTTATCAAGTAATTTCTTTTTATTAGCGTTGATTCCATCTGCTAATATATCGATAGATCCTGCAGCTTGAGCTGAATCATCCAGTTCCGCACCTGTCAGAAAATTTGAGGTTGCTCAGAATTTTTTTTATTCCCATAACAAGAATAAAAGCGGTTCAAAGAGGATTAATAGACCATGTTGTAGCAAAACAAAGGCACGACAAAAAATAATAGTATCCATAAATATCAGAAGGAGATATGCATTAAAAGAGCCTCCAACATTTTATTTAGACACACTTAACTTCTCCAAACAATAAATAATTATTTGCCAATTGATCAAAGGATACCATATCAAAATAAGTCAAACTTGCATCCAAATAAAAAGAAGAAAATAACAGGCAATCAATGTTATGAGACTAATTTTACTACTACCGCAATCCCAATGCAGCAACCTTACTGTGGATCAAGACTCAAGACTTAAGAGAAAACATAATAAGAAAGAAAATTATTAGGTTTAAATCTCCAAAAGTAAATTGATCAGAAGAATACCGTGTCTAATACGTTGATTGTAAATAAAAAATGGAATGAAATAAAATAAAATCAACAGATCCCCAGATATAAATTCGGAACACATATCTAAAACATTATAACAGATCAAAGAAATCACAAAGTCTGGCAATGATGGAAAGAGAAGGAAGTTAATCAACAAAATGAACAGTACCCATTTCCTCTTCCAGAAAACGCCTGACATCGAAACACATCTCTCACCCACCACTATGTATCCTTTACTGTTCCGCAGCAAAAGCTTCGACGATATCGAAGAAGCACAAGCTTGTGAAATTTCGCAATGTAATGCGTTTTCTGAACGGCTTTATAGTAGTGCGTCAGTGGGCTTTAAAACAGCCGAGGAAAAGGTATTACGTCACGTTACAAACAAGCAATATTTCATTGACCTGCTGCCAAAGTTAAAGATGGACTATTATTGTTTGGGCCGGGCTTAGTAATCCTAGAATAAATAGTCCGTATGACTTAGATTCGGTCACAGTATGATATATTTCGATTAATTCCTCAACCCTAAAACCCTAGTTCTCTTATTATTACCACAATCTTCCTCATTCTTAATCTTAATTCTTATTTTTTTTTTCTGCCTGTTCTGCCTTGCAGTGGCAGCTGGTAAAGATGTGATATAAGCTATAACTTGATTTTCTTGTCAATCTACATAAATTGTTTTGGTCACAAGGGACAATTACATTTCTAAACAATGCCATTTCCAACTATGAGTACAACTTGATGCAATGTCGTGATGTATTCAGTTAGAATACCACATTAAATCAGGCTAGTCTTGTAAATTGCGGATCGCAGAAAATAGCGGTTTGTTCAAATTCCGCTTTGCTACAACACCGCTATAGCGGCTATTTGACAACATTTATCAAGCTCCCAAGAAAGGAAAAAAAGAATTAATATTTGACTGTTAAAAATAATCCATGGTTTCATAAATTACATTAACAAAACGACATGCCATAAACTAGTATAGAAAAACCAAACCAATCACGACTGCTCTCGCATTTGTTTCGCTTACCATGAATGCAACAACAACTACGGATACTAAAATGGTGATTATTAATCATCCATGATACCAAATATTTAAATTTAAAAATATAGAACATAAATATCATATGATTGTGCTCATGGAACATAAAAAAAAAACATTTATTATGACAGCTATTCTATTTGAAAAATAAACCAATTCAGTCAACAAATAATCAAAAGGCTTACATTTCGAAATCTTTTTAACCCTCATTGTGAGTCATGAATATGAAAATTCAAACACGACATTCTACAAATAAGATGTACGGAATACAACTTTCAACTTAGCGATCATGAATCAACAACAATCAAAGCCGAAACTTTATGTTGAGTAAGATAGAAGACACTGAGCAACCTACGTAAAACCTCATTAAGTCTTAATAACATAGACAGTGGTTTTAAAGTGTAGTCCGTAACCGCAATAGCAACGTAAAGGCTTTTAAGGTCTTCGCAACTGCATCGAGACCGCTACCACAACTACATATACCACATTGGTTCACAATTTTCTACAACATCAATAACCGTTACGTAATCACAACGGCAATCACAATTGAAAGCCTTTGCATGGATCAACCATGAAAGTGATCATGGAAACATCTTTTGTAGCCAATAAATACATATACAATTAATACAGCATGGACATGACCGAATTCTTCGAAGCATAACTCGTTGGAAAAAGTACACAATGTGGTTGATAATGAAGAAGTCAGGTAGCATACAGCAGGCGCACATGAACTCGGGTATATAGAAAATAATAATAACCTTCCAAACAAAAAATCTCAAGAGCACAAAAACCATTCATACAGTAAACATAATTAAGAACTTGCACATGCATACACAAACAATACGTCTCGACAAACAAAATCATCAAAATCAAATTGCATTAGAATCAAACAAAATTACCAGCATGGTGTGATTGATTCCTAGAAACCAAATGGTTGAGCCAGTCAACAACCTCCCTCCTTGCCCTCCATTTAAAAGCACTGGTGGTGGATCCATAAGCCTGCAAAAATTGCTGAGGAACAACATACATCATGTGTCTCACACTCCTCTCAGTTCCAACAACAGAAAGCACAGAAATCCCAGACACATGTTTCAAGTAGAAATGAATCACTCGGTTCCCACGTTCTTGACATATCACTTTCTCCTCCCACGACACAAAAACAGGATCAACCTCGTCACTAGACATTCTTCAATCCACCACCACCACAACAACAACAACCACTCTACTCTACCACATTAAACGACAACAACGACAAAAATAACAATGATGGGTCGTTCCTAAACCAACCCCAAATTGGTCAAGGAAAAACCCTATAAAAAAAACACCGCTCCCAAACTCAAACCATTGAAGACCCACCAAACCGACAACAACCCAGATGAAAAAAAATCGATTTTTTAAAGTCTTAATGAAATGGGTAAAAGGGGATCAAGATTAAAGAGAGAGAAAAGAAAGGGTCACCAAGAATTGAGAAAGCATGGTACAAAAACTAGAAGTGAAGTCAAAGAATGGCCTCAGCGGAAAAAACAAAGAAAGGATAAAGCTACATTCATCGTACTACGTCGTTAGGTTATTGTTTCTTAAGAAACAAAACCCAGGTTTTATGAAGTGGGGTTCAAGAAAATAGGTTAGAGAGAGAAAAAGAAAGGTTTTGTGGGCAGAAAAAAAAAATGTTAAGAGAAAACGGTTGAATCCCTTTCAAAAGAGACGAAAAGGGTTGCTGATGAGAGTGAGAGCGACGACTAACAAAAACCTCAAAAGAGAAACATGTTTCTGTTTTTTTTTTTTTGGTATTGTTTTTGTTCTTTGTTAGTGATTCTGAGTTCTTCTTTTTTTGCCGTGTGGAGGAGGAAGTGTCAGAACCTAGAGGGTAATAATGGAATTTCCATTTTATTTAAGAGGGATATTCCGGTGCTGCACATACACGTGTATTATTGACACGTGTCGTTCTCATGATTCTGTTTAACCGTCTTGATTCCTCTTTTTTTATCTTGATATGAAATCATGTTTCTGCGACTGTACTGGAGTATGGTGTCTATCACTGTAGGGTACCATGTTTCTGCGACGTCGTTTTGTTGACGTGTAACTTTTTTTTCACCAGATTTTGTTGACCTTCTCGAAGTCAAGCATTTTAACTAAACTCTAGTTATATAATCCCAAACATGCCCAATGCTTACTTTAATGGAAAATAAATTCGGCAAAACTCAATAAACATTTAGCATGTGTTTGGTGTTATCTAAACAATATATAACATGTGTTTGGTTGTGTGATTTAGAGGCTTCCAACTTACATTCAAACGTTAGATTTTGTAATTTTACAAAAGTTATGAAATTAAAGTAATTTTTGTTTGAATGTAAAAATTTGTTTTAGTGTATATTTAGACTTGTATTTGATTTCAACAAAATTGCATTGAAAAATCACGGTAATGAAGATACTACATATTATATCAAATTACGGTTATGCATATACTACAATAAAACCAACATTCGATCTTATAATAATTATTAAATAATAAACACATTACCAAACTTCGATTATTATAAAAAATTTATCGATCTTAAAAGTAATTACCTCTAATGACTTTGTAAAGAATATATGTAAAAGTAAATTATTAAACTTCAATAATGTATAAGATTAACGAGGGTATTGACAATCATATAAAAAAGAGAATTCTAACTATTCTTTAGTTTTAATAATCATATAAAAAAGACAAATATGTTCAATAAAAATAAAAATAAAAAACAAGCATGTGCTTATCTCTTAACATAATTTATCCTATTATAGAAAAATGAAAAGAAGAGAATTCAGATGTATTTTGTAAAACATAAATTTGAGATTTAAAAAGAATCATAATTATATTATCACGCACATTAAAAATGAAGTAATATTTCAAAGTACTAGCTATACCTAACTTTTATATATATTTTCAAACCAATTATAAAACGACACACTACAATGTAAATTGGGGCCCGCTAGAGCAGTGGTTCATGCAATTGAGTCCCTTTTATCCAACATTTAAGCCACGAGAAGATAAGGAATGAGTGACATAAGGTTGGTGTATTGTTTGGTATAGTATATAGTGTTATTGTCAAACAACACCTGCATTTCATTTCCATCCACAAGATATATAGAATAGCCCAACAACGTTAAATTGCATAAGCTTTAAACCTTAGCCAAATTCTAATATTAATTTACTCCACCAAACTCTTGCGTCACTAATAATAGCATTTGAAAATACTACTCAATATGGGAGAGAATTAAAAAGCTCACTCGGCCAACATAAATTATACCTTCAAAATCTTTGGTTAAGTGTTAGGTGTGGAGTTATCATCTCTTTTTTTTTATTTTTACGGGATATGGATACATGCTAACATTGATGGCAGAGATACTTTTTTTAAAAAAAAAAATAAAAAAATTCAAAAGAAGCTACTCCTGATATATAATTCCTCCTCCTATACTAGTTCTTGTCTCCGATTAATAAGTTGAGTCATATTAGTCACTTTTTGAAACTATTTATCGGTCGAGTTCGTTCAATATAAAGCTTAAGACGACGTAGATTAATTTCGTGTAGAACACATATAATTTGGTTGTCTCGTCTTCTACAACTTACAACCACATGGAATAAATAAATGAATTTAATTTTTTTTTTATAAATATTGGAAAAACTTGAGACTCAAGTTTTCTGAAATTCAATTTTAAATTGAAAAAATTTGGAAAATTTTTTGTTGTTTTATTATAAAGAGAATTTTGATGAAAAGTTTGTCCGAACAGATTTATATTATGAAAAAGGGAAAGACAATTATTTTAATATTCAAGAGTGTTTTGAAAAACTTGTCTTCAAATTTCTTAAAATAGTAATGTGTTTCCAAAAAATTTCAACAATTTTTTTTGGAATTATATTATAAATCGAAGTTCCCATAAATTTTGAAAACGGGAGACTCACTTTTATTTTGAAATACCTTGAGGTGAAAATTATGAAAAAGTAAAAGTTTTACTTTATATACAGGAGGCAAATGTGAAATTTCATACCAAATGTGTAGATAATGGTATGAAGTAAGATTTTCAAATCTCAATGTTGGGTTCATTAGTTGAAGCCCTTATGAAATAAGAATGGGACAACCATGGATAAATAATTCGGCCCACATATTATTGTTTTGAAAGTTTCTTTGACACTATTTTTTTAAAAATACACATTCAAAAGGCAAAAAGAAAAACTATATTTTTGTTAGTAATTATGGAGGATGTGTAGGAAAAAAATTTCCTATTATTTTTGGTATTACCAGCCCATACATTATTGTTGGATAAAAAAATAAATCTCAAACTGTATGCACTTGGACCAACAAAATGAAAATGGTGTGCGCTTGTGGGATTTATTATTCTTGGATCATAAACAAACTTTTAGATAGGGGAATATATACATACCCCACATTTTGTACATACACCATCAAATTTTCTCCTATTTACAAAATTACGGACACAACCCTCTCTCTTTATCTCTTTCTCCACTTTTACATTTGATTTGTAAAAGAATATTCGAAGCAAAGAAAGTGAGAGAAAATAAAAATATAGAAAATAAAATCATTTTTTGGTGGTTTGAATATAAGAATAAGTAAAAGAAAGACTAAAAGACATTTTAGGTTTCTAAAATTTTAAAATTCGGTGATTTTAGTATCTGTAGTTTGAAAATGATAATTTTAACGTTTTTTATAAATAAATGATCTCTTTGATTTTGACTCAGGTAATGCGTTGTTTTTTTTTTTTAAATTGTTAGTCCATTTA
>JBBPBR010000001.1:6384920-6399370 GCA_037974775.1 Cicer pinnatifidum
GCTCTTGATGAAATATATTCAATAATTTTTTTACAACAACTTCTCATGCACGCAATTAAAACATCATACTAATAAAACAAATAAATTTAGATTACGCTACAATGTTAAATAGTCAATCATATTTATAAATTTTTATATCTTATTTTTGAGTTTGTATTTTACATTTTATTTCGTCAAATAAATAAAAATATCGTTATATGTTGAAAAATAAATTAACAATCAAAGATGAATCAAACAATTATCCTATATAATAAGTTATCATACGAATTTTACAACATATTTAAAAAATTCAATTAGATGATTGTGATAAACATGATTTTCCTCATTTTAATTTTGCTAATCATATTCATTTATTATAAATCAATAAAATAATATTATAAGATAACTATATTTATAATACACAAAATATTACTTATAAAATTAATTAATTAACATCCGCGCAGCGCGTGGGCCATAATCTAGTATATATATAAAATTAGAGGGTCCATTTAATCCGGACCAATGAATGTATTGGTCTATGATGGACATTTTTTTTAAACCGTTAGATTTAATTATCTACTATATCTTATCATGGATCATATACACTAAATCTAATTCAATAATTTTGATAATTTTTCCTCTCACTAAATCTTCCACATCAACGATTTCAAAACTAAAAATCAGAAAAGAAAAAAAGTAGATTGAATGCGTATGATATACTATAATATTGTGAAGTACAAAATACTTGACCATTTAATTTTTTTAATAACATATGTATAGATACAATGAGATTGGTCCAAGATGGACCATTTTTTTCATTGGTGCAAATTATACTAGCCAAAATTAGAAAAATGGAAAGTGTAAGAGTGTAAAAGAAGTTGTCGTGTAAAAGTGATATTTACTTTTAACATTTTCTAAGTAAATACTGTCGAAACATTTACTAAGCAACAACAAACTTGCATATCCAGTCAATAAGTATATTATACTAGTATACTTTTTTAAATTCATATTACTCGTAGACTTGAATAATTGAATATAAAAATGTATTTATCACAATGATTAATTTCTACCAGAAAATATATTGAATATATATGACAAATTTCCAACTGAATTTTGGTCTTAGTACCTTACCCCTTAGACCAATGCATTGTTGGTTATTGAAATATTGTTCGGTTTTTTATAGAAGAATATTAGCAATTTTTTTATCAAAAGAAAACATAAACAATACAATGATATTTTAGGTCTTGTATTTAGATAGATATATATATAACTTTTTAACATTCATTTAATACTTTATTTTTTTTCTATTTTTTTTTCTATCACATTGCTAACATATCACAACAGAATAATTATTGTCTGATCACAAGAATTTTAACATATTATTTTTGCACACATAAAATTATACTCATTTTAATTATTTTAAAATATATGTCAAAATTCTTGACCATACAAAACTTATTTCACATTTACTTTCTCTATTTCTTTTTCAAAATATCTATGTGTATGTACTCACATAATTTTTCATATTTTTACCGTAAGGATGACAACTAAAGGGCAATTGAGGGCTTTATCATTAGAATTAATAGATACAAAGAAATAAAAAACATCACTTTCTACAACTACCCTTATGCGTACAGGCTTCTACTAAATCAGTTTTTGTTTGAAACTTTGAATGAGTATTAACAACACGTAGCAGAAGACTCTATAGGCTTACACCAACAACATCTATATATACATACTTTTGAACAACAATACATACATGTTTTAAATTCAAACCAACATATATAAAATATATGAAATAGAAGCTTAGCATTATATCCATGTTTCATCCTATCACCATCAAACAATTGTAAGTAACAGATAAATTCAAATATAATTCATCAATAACACTTTTGACTATTTTTATGGTATTTTATTTTCAGGGTTTTTTATGTGGCTAAATAATTTGTTGTTGGTAAAGCCTTCTAATTGTTGCAACTATCCAAAAAAAGTAAAACAAGATTAAAAAAAATCTGATATTTTGGCTTTGAGTGCATAAACCGTATTTTTTTTATAATCTTTTTACTGTTTTGAATTATTATACTTTTAAGCAAAGATGACAAGTGTTCTGAATATTAATCCAAATATCATTTGTTCTTTGAAGCCACTTTAGTTGGTCACTTTCTAATTGGAGTCACATATGAGTAGTCTTTTCTAAATGACTTTCACAAAGAAAAAAAATAAAAGAGAAGTGATCTCATAACATTTTTAGCGCTTAAGCAATTCAATAGTCCTAAATGTTATCCTTCCATTGATAATGATGGAATATGACAAGTTAATTAAGATTGTTAAATTTGATAAAAGTATTTCTCATCAAGTCAATAAATGTTATATAGTTTGATAAGATCTTCTGTTTATGCCTACTTCATCTGATTTGTCTTATTAGTTAGAATACTTTATATTTGAGACTCTTAAATACAAATAATAGAGATTTGATTTGAGAATGAAGCAAAATGTGTCAGCAGAAAAACAAAGAATGAAAGATAAAACTGTCACCAACTAATGCACTATTTTGTTATTATTATGCAATGCACTTAAAACTAAACTTATATGATAGAAAATGGAAATCTTATTTAAGAATAGATGACAGTTTGATCTTAGATGGTTTGGACACGTCTAGTGAACACCACAATATCATCACCATGAAAAAGGGTTGATAAAGGTGTATATTTGAACACATTATTGTTGATAGATATTATGTATAATTTGAACACTTGAAAATCATGTATATTTAAACATAATTTGAATGTTTAATGGATGTTATTTATATTTGAACATCTTAAAATTGCCGTCAATGAAGTTTAAAATCATGGATAACTATATTAAGTGGAAGTGGATGGTTAATAGGTTGCAGCACCTTGTATAATCATTCATTAATCATGTACTTAACGTGATTAACTATATATTTTAACTTCGACAACCATCCAAATTATTGTCGAAATTGCGTCAAAATATCATTTTTGTTAACAAGTTATTTTAATAAGCTATCCTTGAGAGTTTATTGAATTGAGCTAAAAATAACTTACGTATATGCAATAAGCTATTTTCATAAGCTCCCCCAAATATTTACGCAGTTGTTTATGCTATAATTGGATAAGTTGTGAATAAGTTATTTCAAAGGCACCCTTGGTTTTATGTGAGCATAAATGTACTACAAACAAGATATTATGGTATTAACTGATCACATAACTTAAAACTATATTGGTGAGAAAATGTTTGGTTATGGCATCATTTTGGTTTATAATTATGAAAGAAGCCTTAAGCCTTATCATAGAGGAGTAAAAAACTATGAAGTAAAGTAAAAATAGAAAGTAGCAGTTAATGTCATGTCAAAGTTTGAATTTAACAGCTAAAGTATTAGTAGCCGGCTTAGCTGTCCTGTTATGCATTTGATATATGTTAAGTTTGCTTCACTGCTGGGGAATGTCATCCCTATCTTTAAGGTCAATTCCTTATATGAATGGACTTTCTTAATTTCTTCCATAAACCTCTCTTTCATTATTATTATTATTATTATTATATTATATTATATTATATTTATATATATTGCCTTATTATGAGTTGTGAAAGCCATCATTTGTTGTTGGTATTTTTTGTACTTAGCCTCATCACTGCACTTACCAAAACAGGAAACCAAAGGAAAAAATACTATATATAGCAGTGGGCACACTTCATTTGTTGTTAGAACTCAAGCTAGCATATTTGTGTGAACATTTCCCAGCCTCAGAAAGATGAAAATGGTTGCCAGTGAAGAGCTTCCACTTGTCCAACCAGGTGCTGTTGTGTTGGAGATTGATCATTTGCAAAACCAACTCACAGGTAAAGAGAAATGATATTTTTACACAAAAAACTTTTACATCAAATTTTGACATCAATTTGGATAGTTAACACTAACGCAGTTCAAGTATCTGGTTAATCACATTTAGTCGATGGTTAATGAGTATAACAAAGTGTCACAACTCATGAACCATCCAATTTTCCCAATTAACCATGATTATGAATGTAAGAACCATAATTTTTAGGTGTTCAAATATACATACATCCATTAATTAACAATCCATATCGTGTTTATGTTCGAATATGGAATTGAAAATTCTAGTTGATGACGTTCAAAATTGTAGTTAATTGTGTTCAATAGATTGTCAATGAGTTTGACACCTCCTTGTGTTTATTAACCATCTACTTAATGTAACTAACTTCATATTTGAACTGTGTTAAACATCCAAATTAGTGTCAAAATTTGATATAAATTTGTGTCAAAATAATACAACTCAATGACAAATTAGATGGACTTAGTTGTGTTAAGGGGCAAGGTTTTCAAAACTTAGGCTTTCAAGTGAAGTAGTATAAGTGGATTTCTATGAAAACAACTAAACCTCAAAAAATTTGCTTGTTTCATTCTTATTTGTAGTCTCATATTATTGTCAATTGCTTGAGGGGTAGGCTTTGGTTCACTGGTAAGGAAACTGGGAGAAGTATGCTCTTTTTTTATAGGGTATGTTAACTCTTTTCTTAAATTTACCTTTTATAAGGTAAATAAAAAGAAGTTAATTGTTTCCTTTTAAAGTTGACCTGATAGTGTTAGAAAACTCCAAATAAAGATAAGGTAAAGTATATAAAATAATAGGGAGACTACTCATTAGAGATGGAGTTTAAAAAAGTAAAAGTATATTTGTCTGTCACTAACACCATGGTAAATGTGTAAAAGAAAATTGATAGCTTATTATTAAATTTTTTTCACACATCTTGACTAATAGGTGATAGTGTGGGTACTAGCAACAATTTATACATGGAAATCAAACTAAGATTAAGGGGGGCAAAAGTTACATGGAATAGTTGCCACTGATCATATTCATATGATTTAATTATGCTTTATTGATTGCTTATAGATTTTCATACTAAGTAATTCATAGTTTTCTATGAATTTGGATCCTCTCATATGTTACTAGCAAAAAAGTTCATAAAAACAGTTATGAATAAATTTTAATCCATTGCAGAAAAGGTTAATGAACTGGTGACTTGCCAAGGTGAAATCAAGGCCTTAAGGGCAACTGAAGCTCAGAAGGATAAGGCCATAGAAGAGGTATTTCTATATTTTTAAGCATAAAATTTGTAGTTACTAATAATTGCTGTAATTATCTTTCTCCAATTCCAGCTGAGAAAGGAAATCAATAAGCTGGATGAGAGACTAAGACTTAGTGAGGATCATCTTAAACACAAGGTACACTTGAATGGTATTAATACATCTTGGAAGTTGGAAGGATGTTAAACAATACTAAACTCTAAAATGCATGTTCTTCAAAATATTTTCATATGCAGAATCTGGAAATCAAGAATCTGACAGATGAAAAGAAAGATGCATTGGCAGCACAATATGCTGCAGAAGCAGCTCTTAGAAGATTGCACACAGATGAAAAGGAAGATGATTTGTTACCTTTTGAAAGTGTCATCACTCCTCTTGAAGCTGAGATTAAGATGTATAGGAATGAGGTACTGCTCATGCAATTTCCACTTAACATGCTTTTACAATGAAATAAATGAGGCTTAAGTATATTTTTAGTCTCCCAAAACATGACAGTTTTTTCGTTTTCGCAAAATAATAATATGATTACTTATATACCAAAGAAATAAATAAAATGATTATTTATGTGTATTGTGCATAATGACAAAACTAACATTCATTTTATTTACAGATTACAGCACTACAAGAAGATAAGAAAGCTTTGGAAAGACTCACAAAGTCAAAAGAGTCAGCATTGCTTGAAGCTGAGATAATTTTAAGAAGTGCACTAGAGAGAGCTTTGATAGTTGAAGAAGTTCAGAATGAAAACTTTGACTTGAAGAGACAGATTGAGATCTGCCAGGCATACTTTTTATGTTTCCCTCTTTTCACATTTAATTTCTATATCAAACCACAATTAGTTTCAGCCAATTTACAACTTTCATGAACAGGAGGAGAACAAACTCTTAGAGAAAAGCCACCGGCAAAAGATTGTGGAAGTTGAAAAACTTAGCCAAACAATCCATGAACTTGAGGAGCTCATCTTATCCAGTGGAGCCAATGCGAATGTCGTTCGTGATTATAAGCGACAGATTTCTGAGTTGCAAGTAGGCATATGTTTAGACTACTTGCATTTTGTACTAGTTTTTTTATTTAAGGACTTTCTATCTAGTGGTTGATCTGCATAGTAACATGGTTTAGCTTAAATTTCAGGAGGAAAAGAGAACATTGGAGAGGGAACTAGCAAGGGTAAAAGTTTCTGCGAATAGAATTGCAACTGCTGCGGCTAACGAATGGAAAGATGAAAATGATAAGGTCATGCCTGTTAGGCAATGGCTGGAAGAGAGAAGGATTATGCAGGTATATTTGTCATTGAAAATATTTTTCTTTTTCTATAAATCTTCAACTGTTGCACACACACATGTATATACTTAATAAATTTAAAAGGTCCAAAGTCCAATCAAGAAAACTAATGTTCACTCTTAACTCTTAATTACACTTAAATAGCTGAGAAAGTCATTTCTAAAGGAATTTTTATTCTAAAATGTGGTTGAGGTTGAATTATAGGCAAGAAAAGTTAATGATATAGTATTTTCATGCATCTGCAGGCAGAGATGCAAAGGTTGAAAGAAAAGCTAGCTATATCAGAGAGAACAGCAAAAGCAGAATCACAATTGAAGGTAATTTATTAGTTTTTTCCATGTAAGCTAATGAATCAATCTTTTAGAAATAAATAACATTATATGGTATTCTTTTCTCAGGATAAACTGAAGTTGAGATTAAAAACACTGGAAGAAGGCTTAAAGCAATTCTCAATGAGTTCCAATGCATTTTCAGGAACTCCAAAAGCTGACAAATCTAATATCTTAAGTTTCGTAACGAACTGCGATGGACTGAGAAACAGGTCCACATCACAACCAAGGGCATCTACTATTGGAAGCGCTTTGTTCAAAAAGCCAAACATAAAAGGCAACATAGACAATATTGCTGGGAACCTAAACCCAAGTAGCATTACTAAAATGAAATATGGTTCTACAGAAAATGTGTTGAAAAAAGGTATATGGGCATCAAGAAACAAATTTTCTGATAGTGGTGAAAAAGAGAACGAGATGCAGGTGAAAACAGGCATGAACTTAAAAAAATGTGATGGTGAAAGAGGATCAGGAAATGTTAAAACCAGCAGTGTTGATGTTAATGAAGACTCTAAAAGTAATAGCTGTAATGATTTAGGAAGCAATGATGTGGTCTCAGGTTTTCTATATGATAAGCTTCAAAAAGAGGTCATCAACTTGAGGAAGTCTTGTGAAACAAAAGACAGTAGTCTAAACACTAAAGATGAAGAAATAAAGGTACTAATAACAACTATGCTCCCATCCTTATATCAGTGTTGTTAATCACAGATTTCAGAAAACAGTGGTTTGTTCAAATTCCTGCTATAGCCTCTATTTGACAACATTTTGTACTAAATAGTGTATTGTAGAACAATAGCGATTGGTTCAAAATCCGCTACACTATAGCTGCAATTAGCAGCATTGTCTCATATCTCCCTTTTCACACTTAGAACTAAAAAGATATTTTTGCAGATGCTCACAAAGAAAGTTGATGCACTGACAAAGGCTATGGAAGTAGAATGGAAGAAAATGAAAAGAGAAGCAGCTGCTAGAGAGAAGGAGTTTGCATCAATAAAATCAGATGATAAGAGGAAAATCAGAAGCTCAAATTCCTCTAAAAGGTTGGGACTTTTCTTTTGAATGATTGACTCCTTTTACTTCTATAGTTGACCTGAACATTGTTATAAAATTACTGCAGGGTGATGAAAGAACATTGAAGATTCTTTATGTTGAGAAAAATTGGAGGCAATTTATTTATCAATGCATCTTGTGATTTTTCTGTGTATATACAAAACATAAAAGTGTGGTAGTGTTCAAATAAAGTTCCATTTGGGTAAGGAGTGTGAGATCCCACTTTGTACATAAGCAATACTCAGTGGCCAAGTTTGTCAAATGCATCAGCAGAGATTATACATAATTAACACAAAAAACAATTGAATCACATGTCTGCATTATGCGCATTAACGAACTAGTTTACGAATCAAATTACAAGTTAGATAATAGTATAACTATTGTTACTTCAAGTTGCAATAGTTCTGAATCTTAATGGTGTGACGACTGTAAGTTCACTTATAATTGAGCATTAAGGATATTTGTCTACCTATAATGAATTATGGATTATTAACAAGACTTTGAAGAATATAATCAGCAGAACTTCATACTATATTATCTTATAGTAGAGAAATAGCAAGGATAAATTGTACAAAGTAATATCACTTGAGAAATAAAATTGATAAATATCATAGGCTCATTGTTCAATTAAAAATATGAACAGCAACCATTTACTACTCCTACAGTATGAACTTAAACTCTTAAATCTGAAGAAAACAAAAGAGGATGTACATTGAGAAGCTTTGCTTTTCTCTTTTCTTCCCCCTACTGTAACATTTTAAAAAATTAAGCAGGTAAACTTCTTCAATTTCCTGAACATACACAACCTAGCATTCTTCAGAAAACTTAAAAACTACAAATAAAATTTGTTGCACAAGTGATGATAGCAAAGCTTAAATTGCAACTACCACCACAATTCAAAAGTTTTGCACCTCTTCTAGAATAGTTGGTAAAGAAGGAAGCCATTTTGGACACCTTCTCAACACAGAACTTTTCCTAACAGGGGCAACTCTACTTTTGATTTGAAACTTCTTTGATCCACTTAATAGTAATTTCAACTCTTCTGTAGTCACCACAATCTTCACAATCCTTGTCTTCACCTTCCTATCATCAATACAAGGTACCAAAGGCTTACCAGATTGCCTTAGGAATGGTGCAAGATGATAAACCTCTCCATGCTGCACTTTCCTACGTAGCACAATGTGATGTTTACTAGAAGCAGTTTTCATCTTTTCGACTGGCGCCGAGGCATTATTAACCTCCTTTTCTCTTCCTTCATTTAGAAACAATTTAGTTAGTTTCTTCTGTGGTTGAGAATAACAAGCCACACAGTTTCCCATTTTGCATGATCAAATGAACAAAGACTCTGGCCATTATATAGAGAGAAGTTTGGTTAAGTCAATTCCATGTTGGAGGATATATTTTAATTTTAAACGTGCAAACCATCAACTGATCACACAGCTTTGTTTGGTTCCAATTTTGACTTCTTTAATATATATACAGAAAACCCTCAAAAAAGTCAAATGGGGTGGTAGTAGTGACTTGAAACTTTTAAAATATTGTTCTTAACAAAAGTCAGAAGCACTTTCTTCCTTCATTTTACCAATCATTATAAATAAATAAATAAAACTATAAACTTTCAGTCAACCCCACTTAATAAAAGTGACTAAACAAGGTCAAACATCATGCTCAACATACAAGTCAACCATAACAGTACCGACATCGTTTTTTCCAAAGCTTTTTGGAATAAAAAATAAAATAAAAAGATGATTCACTCGACTTTTTTTCAATTGGATTATTTTAAAAGGAATATGACACTTTAATTTCTATTTTTCATTATAATATGAGGGTAGCAACTAACAAGATCTTCTGGCTTTTGATTTATGCAGTTGTATCAGATATTTCATATTTGTAACAAACACTTAAAAAAAATCTAAAGACCAATATCAGACAGAATCAAACAAGTAAAATCATTGTTTGTTTACAAATTAACAGTTGATTTTTAGTGTAAAATCAACTACAATTTAAGATAAAAGATAATAATTGATTATTCTAAATAGATAATACTAAATCAGGCCTGCAATCACAGTATAAGAGATCCACAATTAAACAATATTTCTCGAAAATCAACTTATATCAAAATTTCCTCACATGGAAAAAACAAAACTACATGAAGCATAGCTGCATAAAACAACACTATCAATGAGAAAGAGCCATAGTTGGAACACCTAAAACCTTGTCCCTTGTCAAAAACCAGCCAGCCATATCAGTATCTTTTTGGAACGGAGCATTATGTTCCATTCGATATGATTCAACTACATTAGGTGAAGACTTGGTTTTCTGAGGCCCGATATAAATTCCAAGAACTGGTGGAAGATGCTCCCCTGATTCCAAAGCCTTAGACAAGTCATTTATCCAAACATGTAAGGCTGTTAGAGCAGTTCCATTTGAGAGACTCTTTACATGCACAGACCATTTAGTTTGAGATCTATTATATATATCTGTATATATCTCGAGAGTAAGTCCAAGGTTGAGAAGACCGTTCTCTATCTGGAACTTCCAGGTTGACACAAATATCAATTAGACTGCTGCACAAAGACTTCTTTATAACATAGTCATCAATTGAGTTAAAAAGTTCTGATACTTCCTTCCTAAAATCTCCATCACCCTCCCTCTCTACCATCAAATATCAAACCACAAAACCAATATTTGGATTAGCCTTCTCAATGCAATCTGTTATTTTACCATGTCCTATGGCTTAGGTTTTTCCTCAATTCTCATTAGGAATTTGACTTGTCTTAAGTGAGTAATTGATGAAGTGAACGAATCAATAATTGATATTATAATTATTCATTACTAATCATGCATGTGCACAAAATAACAATCATTCATTTAATTATCAATATCTTACTCACTTTATTCTCTAAAATGAGTTGTTCACTTTTAACGAGACAAATCCATTATTTAGTTCTGAACTCCCATAAAAATGTCAAAATTTATCATATAGCATATCCAAACTCCAACTTGATTTATTTCCTTTAAAAAGAAGTATGATAGTACCTTTATATTTACAACATAATTGAAACATAAATGAAGTTGTCAAAATTACAATGCAACACCTCCATTTTGATAAAAGTTACGCTTATAACTTCAACAAGACCACCTGAACACCGTAACAAAGAAGTTGATATTTAAGATAGCGTGGATAACCTATAGTAATCCCAATTTGTTAATTTGATAATTGTGTTCTGTTGTGAGGCTGGCTACTCTGTTCCATGTTGCTTCCTAGAAAATAAAAATAATTGGTAAAATTTGGTGCATGTACATTCAATTTTTATGTTCAGACTTCAGATGCAAAGTGACATAACTTAGTGCATGATGGTCAACGAGGCAACCACATTAGCAAGGGTAACGCATAACATTTTTTTAAGTCGAAGTGGTAAAAATTACATCTAAAATTCATATGCAAAAGCGAAATTATAAATATGATGAATCCAAAATAAATTATTTAACTTAATAATACAAACTAAAATTTAAGCAGTGTAGCGCGTAACATTCAGAATGTGATAATTAATAAAAATAATATATAGTGCTAGTATTTGATATGACAAGCTCTGTGTGGTACTCTGCTTAGCGGGTAAGCCACTTCATTCAACAATTAATCACCTTCTACCCAATTCTCACATAAATATTTATACGAAATTTATGATTTTGTTAATAGGTTATTAGTTTTTTTTTTTTTTTATATGATGCCATAGTCATTTTGTTAAAAACTAAGATGATTGAGACCAAAATTAAGTACAAGAAGTGTAAACATGACTAAACAAGAAACGAAAATCCTAAATGTGTTTGAACTAAAATAGTAACCAACTTGTAAGTTGTTTGACTCCAAGTGATAAACAACTACAAATCCACCCACTTTTGGTCAACTCTCAACACGTATGAAAGAGAAAAACAGGACTTGAACTGGTTTCAACACTAGCAACTTGACACTTACCCCACTACACAATGTCTTTTCTTTTTAGCCTCTAAATTTATTTATATAATAATAACGAGCCTTTGTTATAACACAAGAAAACATAACATTTTTTAAGGTTGTTCAATGAGATGAAGAAGAAATGCGAACTGTGCAACAATCCTGCAAAATTGTTCTGTGAATCAGATCAAGCTAGTCTTTGTTGGGAATGTGATACAACGGTTCACACTATTGCCACAAAGCTTCACAGGTTTCTTCTATGTCATATTTGTCCATCTCTAACACCTTGGCATGATACTGGACCCAAGTTTGTACCTACCATCTCCCTATGCAACCATTGTATCTCTCTTACCAACAATAACAATCATGATAATGATCATCATGGTGATACAGATGATGATGATGATGAAGAAAGTCAAGACAAGAAAAAACCCACGTGCATCCTGTTATCCACTCAGGACAAAAAAAAAAACCCTCAACAACATCCATATTGTACCTACCGGAGAATAATAAAATTTCATAATTCACCAGAGCCATGAGGGATATACTAGTATTGGAACCCATTTCTCTTCATGTGACCATGTTCAAACCAATATTTCAATTATATGCAATTAAATAAATATCAACGTTACTATTATTTATTCAACCGAGCAAAGATAGAAAAAATTATTCGTATAACCGAAAAAAGATGGAAAACATATATCATTCAACATTTTATAGCTGTCAATATACATAAAAATAAAATAAAGTATAGCGGTCTATGTAGTACTAATTTAAAACTAGTAAAAACTCAATGAATCTGGTAGATGATACTACAATTATACTGTAGCTGAAAATGAAAATGTATCCCCTACCTTTTCAAGTTATCAATGTGTGGTTTAGCTAACCAAAATTAGAAAACCAGATATAAATACAACTAGTAAAATACATCATTAGACAATAAAGATGAGTGTAACACATAAACAAGATAACTTCACGGAGAGAAGTTTGAACATTATTTTTCTTCATCTGAATTAAGTATCATCATCAATACGGGTTTAAGTCTTCGTTGCAGGTCTAACCAGCCCCAAACCAGAACCACTTCCCAAATGCTTGAAATCATTGGCTTCAAGATGATCGTCGTGACCAGCAAAACATGTACCTCCCTTCTCCAAATTCACCAAATGTCTCTCTTTACACGCCTTGTTGCAAACAAGACAACCCTTATCGACAGCCATAAACCTGTCAGAACATTTTTTGCAAAATACGTGCCCACATGAACTGAGGGACACAAGTGACATTGTGTTGGTGAGAGTGGTTTTGCAGCTTGGACAAATGTAGGTCCTACTTTAATTTCTCTTCTTCCTCTTCTTTTTCTTGCTTCTGATGAGCAGAATGGGCCACAAGCCTCCTATTTTTTTGTAAATGGCAATATCACAAACAACATTATTATAATGTTCCCAACATAACACTGGTTGTTTCAATAGCAAGGCAAATGAAAAAAGACAACATATATTTAAAATAAGGAAAATATACAGAATACAGCAAACTCTTGATAGAGCTAGTAAATTACTAAATTCAATTTTGATTATCATTAGGAAAATTGCAAAAATTCAGCAATAGCAGCTAATAGAACACTTAACGTCTTAACCTATAGATAGAATATTAAGGAAATTTTGGAAAGCATTACAATTGATGTCAATAATGATGGCAAAGGAAAGTTAAATTAAATATAGTTGAATTAAACAAGCCCATTGAAAAACTCATAAAAAACTGGTTCAGCAATGGTGGTAGGACGTTTCAGGAACTTGCAGCTTTGGAACAAAAAGACCAGCGAGAGATGGAATCAGCCATTGATTTCTTAAGCATTTAGTTGACAAAATAAAGAAGGAACAACGAATGCTCCTTGAAAAGAAAGAAAGCAGCCACTAAATTCTGGTCGAAATGACAAAGAGCGATGAAAAGTCAAAGCGAGGTGACTGGACCAACCAGCCTTTGTAGTTTACTCATCATCAAAACTGTCAGATCAGAAATTTCTTGCAACAAGCCAATAACAATAGAGATCCCAGCTGCAGGTCGGTCGACCATGCTCCCACCGAATGCTAACCACATGTGGTTGATGGTGTGACGTTACTGGCAGAGCAAACTAGGTTCAGCACAATAATGACTATGTTTCACATGAGTAACTGGGCTCAATCAATTATTGATCCACCACCACCCACAGAACCGCCGCACAGCACACACTAACCATCATGTCACAATTTGCAGGTCCTTGCCAGCAATGTTGTCATGGGAGTGCAGCGGGAATACATAGCAGCTACATCCTTATAAGGGAAAGACCAATTCTTTTTTTGGGGCACAACTCCTGTGATTTGGGAGCACAAAAAAGAAGTCTTATACCTAATAAAAAGAGGTGGCAAGACTCTAAAAATGCTTGGCAATTTCATAACCTTAGATGAGGCTCATCAAGAAGGCTCGGGCCCAGAGCAGCAGGCTCGGGTCCGGAGGAGCAGGCTCGGGTCCGATGCAGCAGGCTCGGGTCCGGAGCTGCAGGCCCGGGTCCGTAGCAGCAGGCTCGGGTCCGGAGCAGCAGGCTCGGGTCCGATGCAGCAGGCTCGGGTCCGGAGCTGCAGGCTCGGGTCCGTAGCTGCAGGCTCGGGTCCGTAGCTGCAGGCTCGGGTCCGATGCAGCAGGCTCGGGTCCGATGCAGCAGGCTCGGGTACGGAGCTGCAGGCTCGGGTACGGAGCTGCAGGC
>JBBPBR010000001.1:6413816-6426291 GCA_037974775.1 Cicer pinnatifidum
GTAAAAAAAAAAAATAGAAGTATATGTCAAAAGTATCTCAAATACAAGAAGTATATTGTCTCACCTTCTTTACTTTTATAGGATAAGCACCCGCGACTATCTCAAAAGTATCGAGTAAAATAATTTAAAAAAATAATATTTTTGATACTTCAAAGATATATATCTAAAAATATTTGTGAAATTTCAATATCAAATTTGTATACGATATGTATATGTCTTTAGTGTTGTATTAAAATCCGCCGCTAATAAATTTCTCTACTAAATAAACTCTTTTTTATTGATTACCGATATTTCGTTAAATAAAATTTTAGAAATCAAATGACCATACTTAAATTCTATTGAATCAAAACCAAATCAAACTAAACCAAATATCTGGATCATTCAATATCTTTCACTTCCATTTATTTAGTAATGCAATGTTAGAAACTCCCACATTCTTCGCACCACCTCCCTCCAATTTATATTTACAAATTGTTCCCAACTCACCCCAACAAATCTTTAAATTTTTCTCCACTCCTCCCCACATAAAACAACACTGAATTTTAATTACAGCGTCCAACACCTTTAATATATTTCTAATCTAGTAACTTAAAAAAAAAAAACTAAATAGATCTACCGATAACTTCACAGATAATTACGTTTCAATCACACTTGTTCATTTTAGTACAATGAATTGAATAAAACTCGGAAATAGAAAATATAAGATGTCAATAATTAAAATCAAATTTTATGAAAGCACAATTAATATATTACTTATCTAGCACAGTATTAATATGCACCTCCGGTATGGATACCAAATATAATGAATTATTTAACATGTGTGTGTCCAAACCAAAGCATGTGGTGCTGACGGAAGAAGTCGATTAGCTGACAAATTTTGGTGGGATCGTAAGTTCGAAAGAACCTTCCAAAATGATTATGATTATTGCTTTTAGATTGAGATTACCCTATTATTGAGTTTTTGGTTGCTTATGGTGGCTACACCTATTTATTTATTTATTATTTATTTCTTTTCGATTATTATCATATGACCTCATTTTCATCAGCCACATGCTCCTTTGCCCTTTTTGTAATATTATCTATAATTAAACAATCAAACTATCTCTCACTCGGTACACCATTTTTGATACGTTTCTATATTAATATTTCAAAATAATTTCATATATCTCTCAAATATTTTTCATTTAGGTTATTATGTTATTATGTTAATCTCTTTGATCTGAAGTTAATTATATTAACGTAAAGTTAAATGAACAACACTAGATCAAAGTTTGGACAACACCTTAAACCGCAAAACATTTTTTAATTATACCATAAATAATATTGTCTTACTATATCACAACTTTCAACTCAAATGCAACTAAAAAAAAATTAGCAAAAATAAAACTCATCAAAGTGACAAGCAACTTGTTGAATTAAGTGCTTCTTAGTGCTGGTGTCCAAGACATGCATAAGAAAATTATAAGAATTAAAAGTAGAAATAAACAATCAAGTAAGTAAACTTCATGTTCGCTTAAAAATATTATAGCTTTCAAAATTATCCAACATGTTATGACAAAATGAGACCCAATAGATTCAGTGGCACACACATGAAACATATCACGATCGAACATTGGAAGATAGAAACACAATAGAGGTGAAAAACTGGACAATTGTCCAAAGAGACGTAAAAAAGGGCAATCTCCAAGAGTATGAAGTGGAGTTTCCTTGCATTGTTGGAATTTAACACTTTTAGATATACAAATTATAGCATATCTACATTATTAACTAAGAATAATCGAGAACAACATATTTGAGAATATGACATAGTATTACAACAAGGATAATAAAATATGAGTGATAAATTACCTTAATTGTCATCTAAAATTTCAATATTTTTAGATTATATTAGCAGTTGGATTGAATATCGATTAAATAATTAAATAATTTATGACATATAAATCTCATTTGACTTAACAAATAATCAAAGTTATCAAAGGTACATTCAACAACAACAGCCTAATACATAATCTAATGTTTAATATTAATTTAATTATAATTTATTAATAATAATTCTTAATAAATTATTATTATCAATCAAAAATTAATTAATTAAATAATTAATCTAGCATGCATCTCTTACAAGACGAGTTATTAATGAGATGACAAAGCATCCAAAATGAATTGATAGGGAGACAAACATAAACAATTAGCCAAATTAGCCAAATAAAATGCTTCATATTTTCACGCACGTTAAACTTCCATAAACAACTCTCTATATATTAACTAAAACAAGATGTTAATCACAAAACATATTAACAAATTACTTTACATTCATTCATTTAGTCTATCTTTATTAATATGAGTGTAAAATAATTGACAAAACAAATGTATAAATCGACATAAAAAGAAGTTAATATAACCTTAAAATTTTAAGATAATATATATAAATATAGTACAGCTTTTTTTGACAAAAATTAAACAATTAAAAAGAATGCTTTTGAAACAAAGAAAGGAAGAATAAAAAAAGATGGAGTTGGCATCATTCCCTTTCAATAATCTGTATTTGTGTTTACATAATTTTTTTTGAAAGATATGTAATTTAAATTTTAAAATTGTAAAAAAAGTTAAATTGTTTAATTCAATATTTTTTTTAATTATTAACAAGTAGCACTTGTTACTTATTAGTATAATCCTTTAAATATCTTTACAATAATAATTCAAATTGTGTGAAGGTTTGGTGCATCTAATTCAGTGGGCAAAATAGTCGAAACTGCTGGCAAAAAGTGAATAATGGATTAATGGTTGTCAAATTGTCATTGTCTACTGAGGTTGTATGTATTGAATAACCACTAAAGCATGACAACACAAACTCAAATATATCTGCTGGAGTATGGATATGGTCAATTATTAACTGGAAGCTTCCTAACAAAAAATTCTCACACCAAGAGCATGGAGTACAAGCGAAAAAACTGACAACATATGAGAAAAAAAAAACATTTAATCTAACAATTTAAATATTCACAACTTTAAATTTGTGTTATTTATATCAAAATATTATCAATTTAAATAAGTAAATATATATGTTTTAAAAACAATCGAACTTTATCGTATGTTATGTTATGATGACAATACAACTTGCATTCACATTGAACTCATCTTGATTTGGGTTGGAGACTATATTTCGATTGAACTCATGAAGTTTTTCGTCAAAATTAAGCTAATGAATTTAGAGATGTCGATATCCACCTCACATCTGCACTCAAATTCATCTTATTAACAATATTATACTCTTTTTAAATTTTTATATGCATGTAAATCAACATTATATTCAAAATATTTAATATTTTTTAAATATTAAAAATTTTAGTCTCCAATTTATAGAATATATAATTTTAATAATTTTTAATTTTATTATTGTATAATTATTAATATTTTATTAAAGTAATTATAATAAATATGATTGTTAAATTTATTACTTTATATATATGAATAGATACAATGCATGTAAACTTGAAACCTGCCGCAAGCGGAACGATGATTTAAATTTCACACTTGATAACAAAGGGGTGAATGTGGGTTTTGCTCCAAATTGTTAGGTGATTCGCATTAGATGGTTTTTTAATTTAATTTTTTTTGAAGTTATTTATTTAATGAATATTATTTATATTTTATATTTTGACAATAATATTATTATATTGATTACGAATAATTGTTATATTTATTCATAAATTTCAAGTCAAACACTATCTTGCATCAAGTTAATATGTAATACATTTTAAATATAAATCAATATTTAATATATTTATTTTTGAAAAAAAAGTTAAATAATTATAAAATATTTTTATAGCGTTAATATTTTATTTTAGAGTGAATTGATCTATTGGAGTGGAAACAATATGAGACTACATGCTTTATGAACATCAGTGGTGGGAAATACAAATGACGTGTATTGGACGCAAATGTTTTGTCGTCAATAATTGTAAATGGATGATCAAGATATATTTAAATTGAATCTTCTTTTTATCTTAGTATTGACTAATCTCATTATTCCTCGATATTTGTTGACAATGTTGAGTAATTAAAGGTATAATAGATGACTAAGCAAGAAGAAAAACACAACAACTTATACAAGTATTAATTGAAAAATTATATGCAAATTGACAGCAAAAGTTACGAGAACAACAACAATTTTCATCTCAACATTTTCCTTCTGCTTTTCACTAGCAGTTCTCACCTCAGCAACAATAATATCCACGATGTAAGAACCAGCAGCAAGAATCATCAATGTTCTTGCAACAACAACAATATTATCAATACTCCCAGTAACAGTAGCCTCCAAACTTCTAGCAGCAACAACAACAACCTTTAAACTTTGTCTACCAGCTGCAACAAAAACAATAAATGTTCCAGCAACAATAATCTTTTAATAATTATTTGTATGTGTGGTCTCATTCACAACAATTTCCTTAGCCTCTAGCAAATCAAACTCCTAGCGACCAATTATGCCAACAACTAACTTGATCAGACCAGATTTAAATCAACCTTAATTAACTATGACTCTCTTGATTAGTGGTGGTGTACTTGAACATGAAATACAATATCAAACCATGTTGTCATCCTACCACTAATTAATACTTTTGATGAACTTTTATCAGTGAGTAATATTCCATCAAATAATAATAGAGGGTGTGGAACTAATGATGACATAAACTATTATGATGATTGATGTATTAAAATACTTTTTATTTTATTTTTATCTCTAGTTTGTATGAATAATTTAGATATTATTACTATTTAATTATGGTGTGTTTTATTTTTTATATGCATGATATAATTTATTAATTTTAAAATGTTTTATTTTAAATATTAATAATAATTTAATTAATTATTAACAATTTAATTAATATTAAAATTATATTTTTGTTTTAATATATTTCTTAAATTACATTAATATTATTTTTTATTTATAATTAACTTTTTAATATTAGTTTAATTTTTTTTTAAATTGTTCTTTTTTAATTAAGTTAATCATTTGTCGTAGTTAAAACAACCATAAATGAGATTATTTTTTTTTTCACAATACAGTTTGTAGCGATCTAAATGACACTAATAGTATTTTTTTTTATAAACATTTTTTCCTTTTGTGGCTATATTGTAGGTGCCTTTTTCCAAACAAATTTGCAACGATTTAAGTATTTACAAATGATAACTAAAAAACTATTGTGTCTGTGTCTATTTTGATTGCTATAATGTGGTATGACTGGTTTATTTGTGACCGCTTGAAACTCTCACAAATATGTTTTTAATAGCAATCTTATTTTTCAAGTGAAAAAAATGACAAAAATACATATTTATTCAATTAATTTTAGCCAATTTTTTGCTTTGGTCTTTTGAATTTTTCTTATTTCTGATTTGGTCCCTTAACTACATTTAGTTTGTATATTAATTTAAATCTATTTTTATTTTATTTGTTTTAGGCAATAATTTGTCATTTTCTTTTAGAATTAAAAATTGACCAGTCACATTTATGAATCAGTTGTTTTAAGCCTTCTATAAAAAATAGTAGGTAATCTCTTATGTTATATCTTTATTTCCTTTTAAATATGTTTTGCATCAATTCCATGACGGTGTATGTTTGATTATACGACGACAAATTTTAAATGAATTAGTTTTGTAAAATTGTTTTATTTAAAAGTGAGTTAGTTAAAGGTAAAATGATTTATACTAGATACATTAGTAAAAATAAACTAAATGATAAATTTTAAACTAAATTATAGTTGAAGAATCATTTATTAAGGCAAAATTAATTGTACATATATGGTAATAATCAAATACATGCATCTAAATTAATTTTACACTTTCAAAATCAATTTTAACACCTTCAAAAATATACAACCAAACATATTGAACTTGTTATTAAATGAATCTTAATACGTCATCTTACGTTTTAGAAAATTGATTATTTTGGATAACTAATCCATATTGTGAGAATCCTTAATTCCTTATGACGACACTTACCAAAAAAGTGCAAGTTGGGTGACGGTGGTTAGAAAAGTTCAATGGTTTCACGAAAATCAATTTAAAAAGGCAAATATATCACTTTGCAAATTAGATTGCAAGTTTATTATCAAATCATCAAAAGATGAACGAAATAGTATACATCATTGACATTTTAACCACCAAATAACTTTTCACTTTGTCACCTGCTCCATTTTTTCTCTATCCCTCTATGAAATATAATAATAATTTTAATATATAAAAACAAAGAAACGTTACTTCTAATGTGAAGAATCACATAATTGCGCATCCGGCTGCGTTTTCTTCGCTGAGATATTGATCACAACGGTTTGCATAACAAGGCCCACCTCCACCATAGCTATCATAAACGGGCCTTGCATAATAACCGTCGTAACATAGCACTGGCCCACCATACTGATTAGGGTATGGCACAACAGGCCTACCTTCGTAGCATGGTGGAGCAAAACACATCCCAACTGGAACCGCCACCGGTGGTGGCATTTGTGGTATCATTGGGACCGGATTGGATACGAGCTTTTCTATGGGCTTGTCACTATCGGGTTTGGGCTTGGGCTTCTCTGCATCTTTAGGCTTATCCGCCTCTTTCTTCTTTTCAGGCTCAGCTGATTTGGGCTTCTCGGGCTCTTTAGCAGGCTTGGGTTTCTCTCCCTCTTCCTTTTTCTTCTCTGGCTCCTTCTTTTTCTCGGGCTCAGCGGACTTGGGCTTATCGGCATCCTTTTTCTTCTCGGGCTCAGCTGGTTTGGGCTTTGGTGGTTCCACTATTTCAATGCTCTTGATAGAACCTCCACCTTTGCAACAAAGCTTGTCCCTAATCTTCTCAGGGCTGCAGCATACCACCATGATTGCCACAATGTTTGCTTTCTCATCGTACTTCTGGTCTCGAATTTCTATTGTTCAAAAAAAATTCAACACCCAAAAAAAATAAAACTCAAATTGATACCCTTTATAGTTTTTATTTTTTAAAATCAAAATGCATGCAATTTTTCAATTTTTAGTGTCACAAATTCTAATAAGGTACTAAATAAATAAATAACTTATATGTATATTATTTTATTTTAATAACATATGTATTATGTGTTAGATAGAAAAAAAAGTAGTGGTGATGAACTTACGAGGGTACTTGCTTAGAAGTTTCTTAACCTTCTTGTAGCATTTATCACACTCAAGATCAACCTTTAACTTCATAAAAGTCACCTGAATGAAAACCACCAATTAGAATTATAGGACCATGGTGAAATAAATTTATTATTTTTTAATAAAAGAATGACATCATATGGTTATGATAAACAAATTTCAAGCTGAAAAGCACTAAAATGAAATAAAGATCATAATTTTATTTTTTTTAACAAAAAAATTTAAAGAAACAATCTTATAATAGAAAAGAATGATAATTTTGGTGGGAATTGAAATCAACTTTACCTTTTCAGCCATAGTTTGTGGATCAGAGATCAGATCTGAGGATCAAATAAAAATGATAGAGAATGCAGAGCAACAAGAGAAAGGGACTAAGGTTGAATTTGGAGAGTGAAGTTTGCTGGAACTGAAAGGGTGTATGTCGACTATGTTGTTGATAATATTGATGACTTTGCAATTTAAATCAGCTCTCTCAGCACACGGCATGTGGTGTTTTTGATTTACACGCCCATCCTTATTGACTCAATGCAAGTTCATGAATCCCTATTAATAGTAGTTGATTAAATGCCAATTTTGTCTTAAAAAATACTTACCATGATTACATTAGAGTAGGACATAATCAAGTATTATTTTTTGGGAAATACGAATAGTTATGATTGATATTAGTAAGAAAGTGAAAAATATTATATGATAATATATAATATTTTATAAATTATAACTACTCATTCGTTGATACATAATTATCCAATTAACATTATTAATTACATTATTCGTTTTCTTGTACAAATTTGTATTACCAAATAACACTGATCTTACTTTTTAATGTGTGTTATATGATCAGTTTGGTTATGTGCAATAATGATCATGCACTACCACATGCCGACCGTACACGTGGCCATAACGCCAGATCCTATAATTTTGTAGCACATGAGAAGTAGTAAAGAAACATAGACCAACCTTCAGATAATTTAATTAAATAATTGAGAGGGTAAGATTATATGGCATTATAATGAATTAGTTGCAGATGGGGTGGGTGTTGGAGAGTGGTCCAAATTTGTGGGGTCCAGAGAGTGTTATTTCTTTGAGGTAGATAGGTGGTGAAAGCTTAGACATCCATCATGGTTTTAACCGAATGCGTCGGTCGGTTGTCTCATGTGTGCAAATAGTAAGTTGTGTTAAAGTGTAAACGCGGTTTCAATCATTAGAAAATGAGATTTTAAGATTAAGGTTGGTATATTATCTCAGAATGAAAAAGCTATAGATCACTAAAGGAAGATACCGGAAGACAAAGTGAGACCAAAATTGATATAAGAGGATGGATTTGGATTTTGTACTTCAACTCTCCTCCGTTTCTACCCATTTTCATTATCGTTCTTTAAATTTTATTCTTTTTTTTTTATTGAAAAATAAAAAAATAAAAATAAAAATTAAGAAAGAGTAAAAGTAAGACATATATAGTGAGAAAAAGATAGTGATTGAGGGAAATTGAAGGAGATGATCCAAATCCATAAAAGGACATCCAATCGAAGGAATCCCATCAATATAGTCTAAAGGTTATCTCTTTTTGAGTCTAGCGCATATGATTCGATATAACAGTTGAGGAATGTACTACCTAAAAACTTGTATATTTATTCTTTGAGATTTGTCCTAACACCTCCAAACAAATATATTTGATTTGAAGAATAATATAAAGAGAAAAATAAACAATAAAAAATGATTCACTTTAAATTACCTTAGAAAAATTTGTTGTGATATGCCATCATCGAGCAGTAACAATTGAACCATTCATTTACTATATACTCACATACCATAAAATTGGTGACCATAGTGGGGTCTTGGTAAAATGTTTTCCCTACCCCTTACCAAAAGATAGCAATAAGACAATGATACACACAAGAACCCTTTGTGGTTCCAACCATTCTCAAAGGTAATACAAAGGATGGTCGTCCCACAACAATTTCTGAGAGCTAGTGATTGAGTCGTTCGATGGATTTAGTGACCCCAACAATCATGTGGTAGAGTCTTAAACCCAAATATTCATCAACGACGATAATGCTACAATAAGCTGTAAAATGTTCTCCCATAACCCTAATAGAAGTAGCTCTCAAATGACTCACGAAACTCCCTAGTCAGTTCAATAGTTTTGAAGACTCGACGAACCACTTTGTGGCGCAGTTCTTAGCTAAAATTGTATTGAAGGAAGAGACAAACAAATAATCATCCTAAGACGAATATGAGATAGCCACTAACAATGTCAAGTGTATTGAACACGAATTTTCTATAGGTTGAACCTCATGCAATGCATGGAAAAGGTACATTCTCTTAATTTACTCTATATGTGACACCCTAAACAAACCTCATACAACACGATCGACCAAATATTTCATTCACTGGTGAATATTTATTAGGTGTCCAACCCCGTGAAGACGAACTAGTAGCAATAGTTGTCACCACTTAGGGTTTAACATAAAATGAGTTTGGGTCAACAAAGGTAATTTGACAAATATCATATATTAATAATGCTTCAAGAAATGAGAATAAAGAGGGAACCACTAAAATAATACCCGATAACTCTAATTCATTTTTCTGGAGAACATGTTGAAGTCGATGATACTTTGATTTTATGAAGGAAGACTAGTGAAGGAAAAAACATTAAGACTCTAAGGCTTACTTATATGGTCATAAATGCTCATTCTTCCTACAATATGACAATTGTATGACTTTGTGTTAAATTCTATGAGAGTTGTTTTGTCATATCCACATCTTTGAATCAAATACCCCATCAATGGGGACAAGGTAGGCATTATCAAGGGCAACCATATCCTTGATTGAAAGTGTTACACTTATAGATAGTTTGAAGATGATAAGAGGCCACCAAAAGAAAAAGACACTAGGCCAAGATTGGCATTTCTATGACCTTGACCTCCAAGACTTTAGAGAATTAATGGAGGAGGAAATACCCTAATCGGCTGGGGAATGAAAGAGGTCCAAATTTGAAGGTCGACCAACTAAGAAACGAAAATCGGCATAAAGCTACTAATCAAACTAGATAAAGAGTTAAAAGCCTTCCTCATCAAAAATAATAATGCATTCACATAATCATCAATAGATATGCCATGAATAGATCCAAATTTTTTATGCCACTAAATCTCTATAAGTCTCCACGTCAAGACTTGCTACTTCAGGTGTAACACTAACTACTAACACTCTTATTGTATATTTAAACCAACAAATTATAAATTATTTACAAATTTAAAGGGTTGGTTACAAAAATTTAAAATTTCATAGGCCTAATTTAAAATTGTCTTAGCTCTAAAGCTTAACCACAAATTATTAACAAATTCATAATATTTTTTAATTGATAAAATTTTAGAGTAATTAAACTATTTTTTAGTAGACGTATTTGAGGCACTTCAGACATTAAATGTGAAATATCTCTCGGAATGAGAATTCAACTTAGATTCACCACAACATTGTGGGAGTCTAACTCATTATGTTAGATTCAATCCATGTTGGTTGGTCGAGGCATTTCTATTGAACTGGAAAAGGAAAATGGTAAGCTGTTCAAACATGGGCTTTAAAAGATAACTAGGCCCATAAAGTGTGTTAGACCTAAAAACAGTCTTTCAACGTCATAAAACTTGGCCCATAACTGTGTTGGGGTTACCATTTTCAAGTGGCCGAAGATTTGAAGAAAGGGAAAAACTTTTGCATCAAATTTTGTACATACTCTTTTTTTGACAATTTTTTTTTTTTTTAATTAATTGTAATATACAACTCTATCATGAATTGGAATTTTAGGAGGGTGAGGGGAGTAAAAGAGAAAGTGAAATAAAATAAGAGAGGGAAATGAAATTGGGGAAAATGTTTATTTGAGGAAGTTTTGAACCTTTATAGTTAAACTATCGTGTATAGACATGAGGTCATTTTTTAACTCAATTTGTAGGATTTTTTTTCAAACCTCTTCTAAATAACCCCCCACTATTAAACGAATTTTTTTAATGTCTAAACTTAAGTAGACATACCAATTTCCTTCTAATTTATGTAGAGACATACAATACCAAGTTTTAGCAGTTTTTTTATCATACGTTAGTCGATAGTTTAATTTTAAATGGATATGCTACTTAATAATTAGGATTCTAGAGTTATAAACTCAATAAGTCTTAACTAGTTAGACGTTTCACAACATATTCACTAAAATTTATCTTGTCAACCTTCGAGTTAAAATTTTAATATGAAATCTAGTATAGAGAACATAATTTATTCTAAGGGTGCAATTTGATTTGTAAATAATTTTTTTTATAACTAAATCAATCACATTCATTCATTCAAATCGGTAGAAATTACATTGATCAATAATATAATTTTAAACATGATGAATTTGTGAACAAACTCACAATATTCATGTTAATAGCATAAAATAAAATAAAACGTATATAAATGTGACAAAACCTACAAATATGATAGGTTTGATGTATCTAAAATATTCATATCTATGGAGCTGCAACGTTAAAGACGTCGAAGTCATTTATTGAATTTGTATTAAATCGAAGTTAATCTGTCAATTTAAAATCAAACGACATCATAACAAATCGAGAAACCAAAACAATACCACAATAAGGTGAAAAGTAAAAACAACGAAATAAAAAAACAAACTAAATAGATGTAAAAATCACTTATTTGAATAAAATAAAATGAGAAAAAAAATTTAGAGTAGTATCATTCTTTTTAAATGAAGAAAAAGGAAATTAAACCAAAGAGAAAATGAGGTTGCCATTAGGATTTATGAGAGACGACTATCATAATCAGAATGTCACTATAAAAGTAAAAATGGAAGGCTTTTACTACTGTTTGATAAATATATAAATACCGAAAAGATCCACTACAAGATAAACTTTCAAGTTAATAGATAATTTTTTTTATGTGTATCTTTTTGCCGTACAATAGACATGACAAACAAAATAACATAAATACAATACTTTTTATAATTATATATAGAGAATATTAAAGAGAGAAGAGAGAATTGGAGAAATAGATAGAATATGGTAGAGAAAAATAAATTGTTACCAAAAACATTGCATGTTTTAAAGGTGTTACTTTTTCATGTATCTGCCACACCACATGTAGCCACATGTAAAGATATCACATTAATTATATTAAAAAAATGTCACATTAATTTTCACATGATATATATGTTTAGTTTTAGAGTGAGATCGACAAAATTATAGTATCTTATCATTATTTTATCAAATTTACTGTAAAATTAAATATTTACGTCATATAATTGAAAATGCTAAATATTATAGAGAGATTTATCGAT
>JBBPBR010000001.1:6464928-6497659 GCA_037974775.1 Cicer pinnatifidum
ACAAAATCATGTATTATAGTGGTAAGTGTGTAATATATAAATAATAAAGTAAAAATGTAATATGTAAAATTTTATTGATGCACAAGTGATAAAAATGATGATGTCATTATTATTAGGTGAAGATTTAGATATTAATAAACTATATCATAATTTACCCTAAAAATTGAAAACCCTCCTAGGCTCCTATTGCTACAAAGTATTATTTATGTGTCTATAGATTTAAAATTATGTATGTTTTTTCATTTCCAACATCAAATATACTATGACAAATATCTTTCTTTTATGTATGTGAACAAATAATCATTCAACAATTTATCTCTTATATTATTGTATTTTTTTTATTAGTTATATTATTGTACATTTGATTTTTCATAAATAAAATTATTCAATAATCTTTAGTTAGGGTGACAGTTAATTTTATTGGTGAAAAATAAAATTATTCAATGACTAAAAACAAAATAAATAATTTGGTATAGCTCAATTATATGGATCCATCTCTCAAAAGTAGTATAATATTAATTTAAAGATAGAGTTAGAGAGAGAAAAAGAATTATATTTTGGCAATATAAAGTAACAATTTAATTGATTTTTATTTACATTTTTCAGCATGACTTTCATATGATTTTTTCGAGCGAATAATTACTTTCATGTTGAAGTACTATATATGTGCTATTGTATTATTATTTTCCTTTTTATTCTTATTTTGACTTTTGACTTGGAGTTGGAAACCATGCACTTGGGTTGGGTACGGCTATTCTAAATTTCTCGTCTCCATTTCACAAAACTACATAAAGACACTTTGATTTAGTTTAGTTTTTCAATTTGATTTTGTTTTTTACATAAAAAAGACCAACTAGTATTATGAAATAAAGTGTAAAATTATTTTAAACTATATTAGTCTTCGATCGAATCTGCAATCTTTTTATTGTTGAAATATTTAACTATTTCATCTAAGTCATCAAATTAATTAAATATAAAATAGTAAAATAACCACAAATGTAAAAAAATCTATAAATATAATAAAATTGAAGTATCTGAAATACTCATGTCTCGAAATTAAAACATTGACAACGTCAAATCTATTAAATGAATTTATACAATATTAAATTTAATATGTCAATCTAACATCATAACAAAATAGAAAATTAAAATTTCGCACTAAAACGATGAATAAAATATCGCACTAAATAAGAAAATTGTTTGTTTAGATAAAGAACAAAAAATTATTTAAACAGAGTTTTCGATCAAAAAATAAATCGATAATTTATTTACATTTTATTAAATTAATTATTTATATTTTAAAATATCCGTAATATTTCACATAATGTCTTTAGTCATCTATTCATGGTACCTAAAGTCTTGACTGCTTAAAGAGGTAAATTAATTACATAATCACCTAATCGAAATATTATCTAAATTACATCATATTGATCACTATACTATATATTTTATCAAAATCAACATAATTTTGTAAGGCTTATTTAAAATTTTGAACTCACTATTGTTAGGGATATCAACGAGGTAGAACGAACACGGCCATATACATAAATTTATAATTTAAATAAATTAAGAATAAAAATTTGTTCAATGAAATAAATTTTTTTCAGAGATAATTAACTATTAACACGAAAAAAAATAAAGGATATATTTAAAACTTTAAATCTAAAGTTAAGAAATTTTAATGTAGTTTTGTTTGTTTGGTAATCTTCCGCGTACATAATACAACGAAAATTAACAAAAAAAATACATGTGTGATAAGTATTTTCTAAAATTAATAATTTTAAGTCTCTAAATACACATGTGGTTGTTAAGAGATTGACGTGGATTAAACACCGTTGTCTTGTAAATATATATCATACATATCGGTCCTTTAGATTATGTGTTTAATCTAAGTCCTTAAGGTTTTTTTCTCTCATATTGCTATAAAACTATATAAAAATAAAAAATAAAAACACCAGCAAACAACATCAAGACCAAGCCTACACTACCTTCATATTGGGTCCTTAAACAAGCTTCATTTTCTTTATCCAATCGGCTTCTTCAAAAGAAAAACCTAAAATATCTCAAGTTAAATTTGTGTTTAAGAAAATCCCTTCAACTCATCTTGAAATCCAAAAATTAAAAATTAAAAAAGAGCTTTCTCTTAAAGTCTCAGATTAAAGCACAACTGGATCAAAAATTAAAGAGGATAGCTAGATATATTAAAAAAGGAGGACCCAATTTATGTTGAAGAAGACCATCTTCGTCATATCACTCACTCGTCATCTTCTTCACCAATTTCAACACCAAAGATGATAAATATGGCAAGGTAGAAGATGATGAAAGTTGATTAAAATCTGAGTTGATGAACATAATGAAGAAGATAGATGAATGAATGAGCGAAAGATCCTAACAATTTTGATTTAGGATTTTAATTTTAATAAAAATCAATTAAAATGGAGAAAGGAAGGGGACACATGTGAAGTATCACTATGAGTCATCTACATTTTAAGTAATGTAATTCATTAAAACGCTATGTGTGCATTTTTTTAAGTTAATTGCTACAAGTTCTCTCTGACTAGGGACATTATCCCTTTACCCTTACGATTTTGTTGCAACAAAATCCAAATATTTGTTTTATAATTTCAATCTCATATTTTGATTTTTATTATTTGGATGAAGTTTTTGGTGTGTAACTAAATTTCCAATTATAATAAGCATAGGATTACTACTCCAACAGTGACTAAAATCATCTAAGTTATGAATAGACAACTTTAAAAGGACTCACTCCATATTATATCACAAATATATCAATCAAATGCATGGGTGGCTTTACCTTGCAAAATTCCAAATATCAAAGGCACACAAGGGATATTTTTCACTCACCAGTCATCAGTAACGCAACTGCGAATGATCCAAAAGCCAAAGAACAACGTTCCAAAAGGGTATTTACATCCCAGGATCATAAGGGAAGAAACACCTCAGAGAAAATCAGGTCACAGATTTGTCAACAACAAAAAAATTAATACATAAACATTGTGGTAATTCTGTGTCAGTATGAAATTGCACTTGCAGCTTTGATTTGAAACTTATGTCAAGTGTTGGCTTTCCGGTTCTACACTCTACACGTCATCAACAAGTTTGGCAGTGACTATTCTAACAGTTATAAGGGGTCTCCTCAGCACATTGCTTTTTACTTGCAATTAGTTCATCTTTTCGTTCACATTCTTCCTCTTCAACACATTGCTTTTTACTTGCCATTAGATCATCTTTTTGCTCACAGTGTTTCTCTTCAACACATTGTTTTTTACTTGCCATTTGATCATCTTTTTGTTCACACTCGTCCTCTTCCTCTAGAGTATTATTTGGATTTTCTTCTGAATCGGCTTGAGATCTTTTCCTCTGAGGAATAACTGCAAAGAAAGACGTTTTCCAATCTCTTGTCTCCAGGAACTTCAGTAGTATTTCTACCACTTGATTCACAGTAAGAACCTGAAAACTCAAATGAATAATAATGTCTTAGACACAAATGGGAATTTGCATTTTCTATTGTGTTGTTGAGAAAATCGCCAACTTAGTCCAACTATTATAAGGGTCGGGCAATTTGATATTTGAAATTCACAAAATTTATAATGGTTCATAAAATTGAAGATCCTCAACCACATTTCAGACAGTGTCATCAAGTGAATCCCCAATTTAGTTTACATCTATAAAGGTCGGTAAATTTTATTTTTTGGACCTGAACCCTCCATTTTTTGTCTTAATCCGTTTTCTGAGGAAAATCGACCCAAAGGTCAGTCAATTTGGTATTTGAAATCAACGAAATTCTAAAATAATGCGAGAAATTAAAATACTCAATCGCATTGGTCCTTTTGATACATTTTCTGCGACCAAATCGATTGACCAAAATAGACTTAATGTGATAAGTCAAATTATAATTTCATTGGTTTCATAGATCAGATTGTCTGACCACAATAATTTCAACACTAAATGGTGATTCACTTTTGTCTCTGCAATCTATAGAGCCTAACTGTGATTCAGATCCTCTATACTAGGATCACTTTCCAGTCCATCCTTTCTATCTCTACTTTGATAATTCTCATTTTTTTTCACTGTCTCCTTATTTTCTCTTAATCTTCTCTCTCTTCTCATCCTTGTTTTTCCTGCGGCAGTGGAAGTACTTCCACTGCAGAAGAGGATCCAATATATGATCCATCCATAAAAAGTACATCGAATTTGCAATCCATCAATACAAAGTACATATTTTAAGCAACCAAAGGTTAAAATGAACAGTTGAACACAAAGGCCAGCTCAAAAACAAAAGGATTAAATGTGTTGACATGAACCATACCTGAGAACTAGACATCTTCATGAAATTTGCAATAGGGAGTTTAGCCGTTTGAATTCCTTGCTCTTGAGCTTTCTCCATAGTTATCCCCTTCCACCGATTCCTATCCACTAACCCACCAATTATATATATCTTGTTCAAATCAAGCTCTTCAAGAACAGTATCCGAATCAGCCGTTAGATACACCAAATCATCTTTACGATCTTCCAATGCTTCAATATAAGACTTATTTTCCTTCTCAATTATCCACTTATCAAATCCAGGTATCTTGTTCAATTGATTTTCCATCTCTCCTTCGCATCCAGTTAGCCAAAGATGTGCAGGGCATTCACATCTTCCATTCACCGCATAGCAATACATTATCTACACATGCATTATTTCACTCCATCATTTACCAATACACAATCAAATATACAATTATAACTCACCAACACTTAATGAGATCACACATATCTCTTCCAATTTAATCAAACATCTTTAATATAAGGTCTCAAGTAATACAACAGTATTAATACTCTTGAGAAAGAGTTCGCCTAAAAGTATCGGAGTAAATATCCAATTTTGTTTCTGAAATTGTAGAACCATATCAACATAGTACTAACAATTAACGAACTTTGTTAACATTTTACATTTTTAGTTATTATTTTGAAATATTGATGATGCTAATCAATATGATCCTATAATTAGGTCTAAATTGTGTATTTACCCAAAATTACACAATAAACAATCGCAATGATTTCCAGATAGAAAAAAAAAACAGAAATGGTGAATTAACCTGTTGAACGAGGCTGCGGATTTCGTTAGGAGTCATGAGGTGAGAAAACTCAAGATCAACGACGACCTTTTGGCCTTGTTCTTTAGCTTTCATGAGTCTCTCTTTTCTGTCGTTTTTCTCTTGTGTTCTCTTCTCCATTCTCTCCTTACGGAGGCTAATTCGGGATTCGATTAGCTTCACTTTTTCATCCTCTGGAATGCTTGCGATGCTTTCTTCCCACTCCTTCCGCTTTCTTTCGACTTCCTTCTTCTTCTGTTCCTTCGCTGCTGCTTTCTTCTCTGCCTTCTTTTCCTCAAATTTCTGTTGCTTCGCTAGCTTCTTCTTTGCTCTCTTCGATAGTACTGGTTCCGAGGGGTTTTCATTGCTTTCGGTAGGTTTTTCCGCTTCCGTCTTTTGTTGTTGAAATCCGGCTTCGGCGTCGCCGTTTGCCTCTATTTCCGCCGTCATTGTTTGGTTGGGGTTGAAGATTCAAGATTTGTTACAGACCTAAACTCCTCTCCTCGCTCACTCTTCCCAAATGTTTCTTTCTCTAATACTCCAAATATTCTAAATTATTTGGCTCTATTTTTTTTTTTTTTTTTTTATTATTCAAATGCATTTTTAATCTCTTATTTTGTCTAGATTTTTATCTAATTTTCTCTTTCTAATTTCTATGTCTAGATTTATATTTAATTCTCTTTTTTTTTTATCTATTAAAATATTTTTTTTTGTTCATTTATGATAATGTGACTGTTACATTTATGAGGTATTTTGTTTATCTAATTTTCATTTCATTAATTATTAATTTATAGATGTGTTTTTATAATTAAACTGAAAATCCGTTGTTTAAGAGAGTAATTAAACAGAAATGCCTGATCTATCAAATGTGGTGTCATAGTTTTGCAATTCTAGACTTATGCTTTTGCATCTTTCTTTTTGTTTAAGCTCTTTTTTGGCAAAAAAGTTTACTGTCATGTTTGATTTGAAGGTTGGGGATGAAGACTGACTCGTGGACAAGGTTTTAGTTGGTTATATGTGATTTTGTGTTGTGCAAAAATAAAAAATGGTGTATTTTCATTATATCCATATTTGGGGATTAATGGTACTATAGATTTGTGTTGGGTGATTGGTGGTGTTTTCTTCAGGTTTTGGTTCTATATTTGTGTTATTTGAGTCTGAGATTTATTGCATTTTCTGAATTTTTATGGCTTATAAATTAATAATAGTTAGATTTGATTTGTTTTGTTTTCATTTTTTTCAACTCGTTAACGTTACCTCGAGGTCACATTATAAATGGTACAACCATGTCGTAAAGTATAGAGGGAACAAAATTCCAATGTTTTTAAATAAAGAATCAAAAATCTGAATCTTAAAAATAGATGATTAAAATTTAAATATGAATAAAATAAATAGTTAGAAAAATACATTTAAGTCAAAAAGTTATTAGTTTCATTAAAATTTTGTCTGTTAACGGTTAGAAATCCAGAAGAATTATAATGATTTTATTGTTGGGTGTTTATTAGTAATTTTTTAAAATAATAATAATAATTAATGTAATTTATATACATGAATTAAAATACTAAACTCTTGTTGATGATATAAAAATATTGTTATTTATCGTTTTCTAATCTTTTATTTTATTTATCGTTAACCATTAAATATCTTTATAATGTTCAAGTGAATTATTAAAATATTGTGAATTTGAATAAATTAATTTAGAGTCTCATGATTTTGATGTTGGAGAATCATCTAAAATATAGTTGTATTTTAATAAATTAATTTAAAGTCTCATTTTTACGCTGGAGAATTATCCAAAATATAGTTGCATCGGATGATAATTTGGTCAAAAGAGATATTCCTTTTAAAAAAATGTTCATCGTCATTTTATAAAATGTTATTTTCTAAAATCCTTTGAATTTTTAAAGTAATTATTGGTTGCAAAGACACTCTCACTACTCATTTAAAGATTCTAGATGCTTGTAACATGAATTAGGGAACACACATAACAGATGCAATATTATCACTTATTATTAATATTTTTTGGAGTATTTGGTTTTGCATTCACAAAATTCGTTTGAAGATAATCGTATGAATTTACAAAAATTCATTTTTAATATCAAAGTAAGTGTCTACTTGACAAACATGAAGGCTAAGGGATGCATATGAAATTCTATGTGTGACTTTAAAGTCCTCAAGGAATTCAACATCGCCTGTCATGCGGTGATTAAAAAAGTGATATGGTAGCTTCATTTGTCGTCTTGGGTAAATTGCTATATTATTAGTGCTTTTAGGAGTTCCTTGATAATTCTACTAGTTTAGGGTTTTTTTTTGAGATCATTATGACTCTTTTTTGAATGAATTTGTAGTTAACTTATGAGTTACGACTCCTCTACGTGTTGAACTGATTGCTATAATGTTGAATATTAAGTGGATAGTAACACATGATTGAACTAATATATGATTGTACTATGATTCCAACATCATTGATTATGCTTTAAGTGATTGTTGTATTGTTCTATGATATTTTAGCAACAAATGGGGTAATTGCATTAAATTTATCAAATATCGTCGCTTCAGAGTCATTTTAGTGTAGGTTTTATATCTGGTTTTGTTTGGTGGAATTTTATGTCTCCATGTAGTAACAAATACTTACTCCATAATAGAATATGACTTCATAAATTTTAGTTTGCCCATAACTTAATGTCGATTGTTGTCAATTGATGTATCATTTTCCTTTTTATTTAGATTTATCGCATTGAATTTTATAAGAAGAGATTTTTAATGAGGCAGTTGAACATTTTAAATTTCATTGATTCCTTAGATATTTACCTAATTCTCTAAGTTTTATTTTGGTTATCATTATTAATATAGTTGATTTAGAGGTTGTAAATGATACGTTAAAGTTTAGAGTGTCAACATAATTAAGATGTTCAAGTAGTCATGTGAAATTTTTGTACTCTAATTTTAATTTAAAAAAATATAATTTATATACACATTTTGGTCTAATAGATGTCAACTCATTAATTCAATGATAAAAGTTTGACATTATAATTTCAATAGTCCAAATCCCTATTGAAACAAACTTAACATAACTATTATTATCCCATCTATTGATAATAACAATTCCACTTTTTCAAATATATGAAACATTTTGGTAAAATTAATATTTATTTTTTAATTTTTTAATTTTTTTCATTTTTTAATAGATAAAATGAACAAAAATGACACCATGTGTCGATTATAACTCATACACAGTTGTTTTGTAAAAAATTATTACATTTATAGTGTATAATTTTTTGAACAACCCATCATTTTAATATCTAAAAAGTGTAAAACAATGTAATATATTGATCCTTAACTTAACAAAATACTTAAATTAATTATTAAAATAATATTTAAAAAATACAATTAAATGTTAAAATAATTTATTACTGTTATAATATCACATACTTAATTCTGATTTTTAAAAGCTAAAATAGTGGGTTATCTATAATTTTCTCATAACATGTTTTTTTGTTTCTAAACAGAATTATGTTAGTAATGCAGATGGAAAGAAAAAAGTATTGGGCAAAATAGAGTACATTAAAAAGTCAGCGCGTGAATTTTCGCATAGATTTGGATTTGAAGAGCGTTTGGGTTCGATGTTCGAAAATTGAAATCCTCTCTCCACTTCACGACACCACACACACGCAAGCACAACCAGTAATAACAACAGCAACATGGATAGATAGAAAGAGAAACCAAAACCCTTCTTTCAATTCTCCTTCTCCACTTCTTCACTTCTTCACTTCTTCACTTTCTTCTGTCTTCTGCTTTAAACCGTTTTCTTCCATGAAAAAACACGCGCATCTATAAAACGACGTCGTTTTTGAGAAAATGGATCAGAAGCCTCACCTTCAGCTCAAGGAGCTGGGATCCAAACTCGAAACACTTCCTTCTTTTAAGGAGCCTCTCATCGAGCTCTTGAAGGTGTGCCCTCTTTTTTATTATTCAATTTTTTGAAATTTTCGTTGCTTTCTTTCCCAATTAGGTTTAAAAATCCGTGCTTTAATTATGAAAGATTTCGAATTTTTGTTTTGGGGTTAGTTATTATGTCTGTTATTTTCTGTTTCTAGTGTAAGGGGACCTAATGCATAGCGTAAGGAAGTGAATTTTAGGAGTTAAATTGTTAGATTTTAGAAGCTCTAGTGCATAGATTGGTTTTAAGTTTTGTGGTTCTTCTGGTGGGTGGGTTGTATTAGTAGCCTTTTGCAATTTAGTAGTTAAATTGTTAGATTTACTTTGTTTGATGCGAGTCTTTGGTTAATTTGAAGCAAGCTTGTGGAGCATCTTTTGAATTAGGTTTATATGTTAAGAGTATGTTTGGATGGAGGGTTTTGGTTGTATTAGTGGCTTTTTGCAATTGAGGTGTTAAATTGTCAGATTTACTTTGTTTGATGCGAGAATTTGGTTATTTGAATCAAGTTTGTGGAGCATCTTTTGTGATTGAAATGTTATACTTATATGATGATTATCTATCGTGTTATTCTTTCAAATTTTTTAAAATCTTAAATATGTACCAAGAAATAGACTTAGTCCTTCAAAAGGAGATTGAAGGTGCTGCTGCTTGGGGTTTTTGTACTGTTAAAAGTTGGTATTTTCCTGTGTTCTAATTAAGTTCTAGGTGAACATAGGCCCTGTTTGGAACTTTGGATAAACAACTTAATTAAACGCTTATTGTATCGGAGCTTATGCATAGGCTATTTCTAGAACAAAAGATAACCTAAAGTCAAACTTTTTTCATATAAGCTATACGTTGTTTTCATTAGCTATCTTTGACAACTGATGGAAATTAGCTGAAAACAACTTATGAACAAGTCGTAAGAAGTTTCCATAAAATCTTCCAAACAGAATAACAAGTGCTTAGGCCAATAGGTAATCATAAGCCAATCCGAACAGACCCATATTTTGGACGAATGAATGCTGCGAAAACTGTGTAAAACTATTTGAGTATTTCAACTTTGAATGAGAAATAATGGAGGGAGAGAACAAAGTGAAACTAGAAGGAAAAGGAAGAAATTAGTTGCTGCGAGTTTCTATGTTGTCAATTGCGGCGCTATTGCGCGCAATTGCGCGCAATTGCGGAATAGCGTTGCGGCGGCGGCCATCTCCGCTCTGCCCCTCACCGTGAAACCGCCGTCACCTGTTGCGGCAATTGCGGCCGCGAATAGCGCTCAAAACGCACCAACGCATTGCGCCAGACCCGGGTCCATGACCCGCTACTGTGTTTTTTAGGGTTTGTTGATTTTTTTTTAATTTCATTAATCTTTTTGCACTCAAAATCCTATTATTTTATTATTTATTGATCTTTCTCCTCCTTCACAATTTGTAAAATAATAATGTGATTTAAAATAATAATAATGTGAAGGAGGGGAAAGATCAATAAATAATAAAATAATGGGATTTTGAGTGCAAAAAGATTAATGAAATTAAAAAAAAATCAACAAACCCTAAAAAACACAGTAGCGGGTCATGGACCCGGGTCAGGCGCAATGCGTTGGTGCGTTTTGAGCGCTATTCGCGGCCGCAATTGCCGCAACAGGTGACGGCGGTTTCACGGTGAGGGGCGGAGCGGAGATGGCCGCCGCCGCAACGCTATTCCGCAATTGCGCGCAATAGCGCCGCAATTGACAACATAGTTTACAATATAAACCAGTTTATAAGCATCGGCTAATCTAATGCTTGAGGCCAAATGTTTGCCACAATGGTATCTAATATTAGAAAGTATTTTATTTTTACTTTTGTGATCCGTTTTACACTTTTCATTTCACGTGTTGAGTTGGTTTTGATTGGCAACTACTAATGCTCCCCACAAATAAATGTTTCTTGATCTGCAGCAAGCGGCAGCATGTCTTACTGACATGGATCAATCACCATCAGCTTCAGCATTGGAGTCAATGAAACCCTTTTTGAATGCAATTGTTAAGCCAGAATTGCTGAAGCACCAAGACAGCGATATAAAACTTCTAGTTGCAACATGTGTTTGTGAGATAACTCGGATCACTGCACCTGAAGCTCCTTACAGTGATGACGTTCTAAAGGTGCCTTCCATTTACCCTGGTTATATAAATTATACTAATTTGGTTTATTATTTTTAACTTAATGTTATAATGATTATCCTTTACCATCAGCTAAGCGTTAAGAGAAATTTAGCTGGGAACATTGATCCTAATCTTTGTTTGATCAATTTGTAGGATATCTTTCAGTTGATCGTGAGCACTTTTAGTGGTCTTAGTGATATAGGTGGTCCATCCTTTGGCCAGGAAGTTGCTATGTTGGAGACTCTCGCAAAATATAGATCATGTGTTGTAATGTTGGATCTTGAATGTGATGATCTGGTGAATGAGATGTTCAGTACTTTTTTTGCAGTTGCGAGGTTAGTTTATCATAAATTTTTTTGCTTTGTTAATTGTATACGTGTGCTCATGTTAAGAGTTATATTGTTCCCCTGAAATATTATGCTCTTTGCTTCCATGGTTGCAAATTTGATATTTTATTGGTGTAATTAGCGGGAAAACGCGTTCAACGGTGGTGGCGCTCCCAGCCGCAAATCCTACCCTAATCGCGACCTGCTATCCCAGCTCGACCCGCTATCAAATCCACTATAGGGCTTTTTAAGAAATGCAGTTTTTTTTAATTAACTTTTTTATTCTTCATTAAGAGTATCTGGGTATTTCGCACCCACGAAGAGAAAAAGATACCGTTTTTTTTTGCTCTGTCGTTTTCGTTCTGTTCTTGCTCCGTTCAGCATCATTCTGTTCTTGCTATGTTATTTTCGTTCTTTCTATAACTCTGTTTCTTCTGATCTGTTCTCTGTTCTATGTTTTGTTGATTACGATTACTATTAGAACTTGATTTTGATTACTATTAGAATTTGATTTTGATGTTGGATTTTGGTTATTAAGTTTGATTACCCCTTTAATTTTGTGTATTTTGCTAATTTTTTTTAGTATTTTTGTATACTGATTGTATTTTATGTTTAGTTTATATACTATTTTTTGGCCTTCACAATAGCGGTCATCCCACTATCCCATTTTTGGGGTTCGGTGCTCCGCGCCGCTATCTAAGACTGACAACATAGCTAGATTTATTGCTCACTGTCCTGCCTATCTTGTTCTTTTGTGTTCTGTTTTTTTTAATGCATTTTGGATATTGTATGTGTGATGCTTGGCATTTTACTCTACCTGAAACCATGCTGTGTATAACACAAGTTTTTGTGTATTTAGGTTGATCACTTCTTGATTTTGTTGCCTTATTTTGAACTTTTCTCATTATTTACCAGTTATTGTATTATCTAATTGAGTTGTCAATCATTTGTATTGCGTGATGCTTCTGGGCGCTACTGGTTTTGGGCCAATAATCATAACTTCATAAGTAGTACTTCTTGAATGTAAACTTTTTTATACTCTTTTTCTTGAATAAATATCCTTTTTGTATTAATAATCGGGGTTGTATATTCTGTTTCATGCTCAGAGATGATCATCCAGAAAGTGTTCTATCATCCATGCAAAATGTTATGGCCGTTCTCTTAGAGGAGAGTGAGGATGTTCATGAGGATCTTTTATCTATTCTACTGTCCACATTAGGTCGTGAAAAAAGAGTAAGTACTTTTTCTTATATTTTTATTCTATTATTGGGAGAGAGCATATGCTCTTGGAGGATGAATCTAGTCTTTTGTGTTATCTCTAATATTATATAAGAAACAGAATTTGCTGATTTTTTAATTGCAGGATGTTTCTGCAGCTGCGAGGAAGCTTTCCATGAATGTCATACAACAATGCATAGGAACACTTGAACCTAGCATTAAACAATTTTTTCTATCATTAGTGTTGGGAGAAAGCAAGACAGTGAACAGTCAAGTTCAGTACCTTGAAGTATTATACGATGTCTGTTGCTGTGCTCCACAGATCCTATCTGGAGTTCTCCCTTATGTCACAGGGGAGCTACAGGTAAATAACTGTTTTATTGGTTTTCATGATGTTCCCTGTGGTTTCTGAAGTAGCATTTTATTAGTAATTGTCTTAATCTACCAGTTCTATCACATATGTTTCCACTAAATTGACCTTGATGCTATGATAAGATTTTTTTTTTGTAAATGTTATGTTGTTATGCATCGTGGAGTTCATGTTCTTTAGAATTTATGAAGTTCTAACATTACCATATCAAGAAGTTATTGTGGCATTTTTATCTTTCATCAAATTTAGTTTATGAGTTTAAGCAAAATTGTACTGTTGACTGTAATCCAAATGTGATGCCTGGATTCTCATTTGTAATTTGTAAATTTACAGTCTGACAAATTGGAAACCCGTCTGAAAGCAGTGAATTTGGTTGGAGATATAATTGCTCTTCCAGGAACTTCCGTTGTTGAGGCATTTCAGCCAATACTTTCAGAGTTTTTGAAGAGGTTGACTGATAGTGATTTTGGGGTTCGCATGTCTGTCCTTGAGCATGTAAAAAGTTCTCTTCTGTCAAATCCTCATAGGGCTGAAGCTTCTCATATAATCTGTGAGTCCATTAAATATGTAAAACATGTTCAGTGCCAACTTCTTATGTTGAATTTGTTTCTATCTTTATCTGCTAAGTTTGGTTTGGTAAAACTTTTTAGCTGCCGTTTATGACCGGCTTCTGGATTTTGATGAAAACTTTCGAAAGCAAGTTGTGGCTGTTATCTGTGATGTGGCATGTCATGCCCTACATGCAGTTCCTCCTGAAGCTGTTAATCTTGTTGCAGAACGGCTTCATGACAAATCTGTATGTATTCCTCCAATCAACATTATTGTTTTTCGAACATTCTCTCTTATTTCTGACGATTCTATTTCAATTTCATCTTTGTTTTGGTTTACTTGTCCAGCAACTTGTTAAAAAGTATACCATGGAAAGATTAGCCGAGATATATAGAACTTTTTGTGAGAAAAGCTCCGACACTGTTAACCCCGGTGGATATGACTGGATTCCAGGGAAGATCCTTAGATGTTTCTATGACAAAGAGTTCAGGTGAAATATTTCTGCTGCACAGTACGGTTATATCTAATAAAGGTGTTCTAACTAAGTATTGACGCTTGTTTTGTTTGCTTCGTTCTTCAGATCAGATACAATCGAATCTGTTCTGTGTGGGTCTCTGTTTCCATCAGAGTTTTCTATTAATGATATGGTTAAACATTGGGTTGATATTTTCTCTGGATTAGATAAAGTAGAGGTCAAGGCTCTTGAAAATATTCTGGAGCAAAAACAAAGGTGACCTTGGTTGACTTATTTGATGACTTATATTTTTCCTGGTGTATCAAATTTGCAGTTTTCATGATACCACTTTGATGGCAGGTTACAAGAGGAGCTGCACAAGTATCTAGCTCTGAGACAGAATAGTCAGGTATGTGACCTTGGAAGTTAAAAAGCTGAACTTTTAAAGGAAATTTGATGTGGAAAAGGGATTGACCTCTTTTAAATGCAGGATAAAGAAAATCCCGAGGTTCAAAAAAAGATCGCATTCTGTTTTCGAGTAATGTCTCGTTCATTTGCAGAGCCAACAAAGGCTGAAGAGAGTTTCCAGATTCTTGATCAATTAAATGACACTAATATCTGGAAAATTTTGACGAATCTTATCGATCCGAATACTAGCTTTCATCAAACTCGTGCATACAGGGTAATATAATCCGAAACTAATATATATGTTTTTTGAGATAGTGATTTGGGATATCATGGTTACACAGTGTATGGGAATTAATCATCGAAGTGAAGATATGAGAACTTAGTATTTGATGCTAATACCCAGTTTCTGGGGGATACATTTCTAAGCTTCAGAATTTGTTACTATAATGTTTATGGTTTCTATGTGTCTACTGAGATCAGACTGCCATCTATTTATAAAAAAATTGTACAGGATTTACAATTAGAATAAAAGCTAATGAGCATCAAATCCTAAATTTGTTCTAATCTACGATAGTGTACAGCTAAGAATTAATCTTAGAGTAAATGTAGATTTGATGTTAACAGTTACCAATACATTTTACACACATCTCTGGATCTGCTTTCCAGTTACTTGCACGTACTTATTCAAAAGGTACCAATGAGATTAATTTATATTGTTGTTAGCATTTTAATTCTGAACAAATTTTTGACCCTTGGTGTATATTAGGAGAGTAGTATTTGAACATACAAATGGTACAATCTTGTTGTGATTTAGTCATTTAGATTGACCTACTCTTATGTTTCGTTTATAATGAGGAAAGAAAGAAACTGTAATTTCAGTTTGTTATTTATTGATGCTGGTTAGTTTTTACTTTTATGTTTGCAGGATGATTTGATTAAAATACTTGGTGAGAATCATCAGCTCAATGAATTTCTGAATACCTTATATTTCAAATGCTCCTATTTGCTATTCAACAAGGAGCATGCAACAGCTGTTCTTTCAGAAGTCATCAGATATAAATCTGCAGAGAATGATCAGCGTATACAATCTTGCATGAAGATATTAGTGGTAAAAACATGTCATTTTGGGTGTATTGACTTACTGCACTAGTTCTTGGACATTTGTATGACACATTCTCTGCCATGATTCTTGAACAATTTAACGTTGAGTTCATTGAAGAAAAGGAGGGGGGAATAAAAGTTTACCAAGCCCTTTTTTGCCTTTTCTTGCTGCTGACTAATTGGTATATTTGGGTTTAGGGAGAATATCAGTCAAGTACGAATGCTTCCCCAAAACTTAAGCTTATAAGATTAGCTAAGAAGGCCCATGAGTGATTTTAACAGGGTTGTTAAATAGCAGTGCTATAGTGTAGGGGAATTCAAACAAATTACTATTATTCTGTGATACGCTATTTAGTACAAAATGTTGTCAAATAGTGGTACTATAGAACTACTGCGTAGAGGAATTTGAACAAATCGCTTTTTTCTGCGATTTGCGGTTGACAACATTGGATTTTATTGATATTGATATCTTTAGCACAGCTTCTCATGTGAAGTCCCTGAGCTTAAAATGTGGCAAGAATTGTGCTTTTGGTTTACGGGACACTGATATCATGTCATGGACCTTATTCATCTTAACGTTTAACCTGTTGGAGAAGGTCCTTTAATGGTTTGTCAATATCTTCATGAGTCAGAGTTCTTGTACTTTTGCAGTGCCTTTTTCATTTGTTTCACATTACTTCTGTAATTTTGATATGAAACTGGATATTTTCAGACATTTTGGACATGGAAATTTAAGGTATTGGAATCACCTTTTCTAACTTCCGGTAAACTCACTTATATCATGTGCAGATAATTGCTCGTTTCAGTCCGCACTTTTTTAATGGTAGTGAGGAGGAACTGGTGAAGTTACTCAAGGATAATAATAATGATATGATCAAAGAGGGTATTTTGAATGTTTTAGCAACGGCTGGTGGTACTATTCGAGAACAACTAGCAGTTACATCAAGGTGCCACAGTCAAACTTACTAACTCTCAATTACATTTACTTTTATAATACTCTTATTCTTAATGTTTCCCTTTGTCATGCAGTTCTGTAGACCTTATGTTAGAAAGACTATGTTTAGAAGGCAGTCGGAGACAGGCAAAGTATGCCGTACATGCTTTAGCAGCAATAACAAAGGATGATGGCCTCAAGTCTCTCTCTGTTCTATACAAGGTTTTCATATGATTTATTATATGGATAGTTTTATTGGCATACCCTGAGGTTACTGCTAATTACACTTTGAACCTTTCTTGATTTAAAACTCACACCTACTCTCTTACTTTGTTATTGTTAATGGTACATCGCATATGGTTGGTACATATAAGTAGGGGATGTAAATATGATTTCTTTAAAAAATAAAGGTATCAAAGGTGTAAGAAAAGTACATAAAACAAGGTAGGTGGTGTGTCATTTTCCAAACAAGAAAGGTGTAACTAGCCCTTATCTCTAGTGAAGTAAATGTAATTTCGTCTTTAATATAATACTTTGGAGTGTTTTATTCTTATTGTTCTGACCTTATATGCAGAGGCTTGTAGGTATGCTGAAGGAGAAAACACATCTTCCCACAGTTTTGCAGTCTTTGGGTTGTATAGCACAGACTGCAATGCCTGTATTTGAAACTAGAGAGATTGAAATTGAAGAATTTATAATAAACAAGATTCTGAAAAGTGATGGTGTAAGCCTTTTAAATTCAGAATGAAATTCCTCTTTGTGGGATAAGTGCCAAAAGTAATCAATTTCTATTAAATGCATGTATTTTGTTTTCAGAAAGATGATCATACAGGAGCAGCTTGGGATGATAAAAGTGATATTTGTGTGTTGAAGGTAGGTAGGAAGATAGTCTATTCCATTTTTCCATATACTTCAGATAGTATCTGCATGACATTCGATACAGATTTGATCTTACTGGATATCATGTCTGTAAGCTAGCTGCTTGATGACAGTTTGTTTTATTCTCCCCCTTTGTATCTCTTCTTTTTCTTTCTTTGCTGCAGATATATGGAATCAAAACTGTAGTTAAAAGCTACTTGCCTGTCAAAGATGCTCTTGTTCGTCCTGGTATTGACAGTCTTTTGGATATCTTACGAAACATGCTTTCTTATGGTGAAATATCAAAGGACATAAAGTCGAGGTATAATATCTTCACAGAGCTATATGTTTTAATCGATTTCTATGAAAATTGTCATTCTTTCTCCATATAATTTCAAATTGGTTTTGTGGGTTCAAATATTATGTACTGATTTATGCCCTCTTGCAGTTCAGTCGATAAGGCCCATCTGAGGCTTGCTTCTGCAAAAGCAGTTCTTCGTTTGGCTAGGCTCTGGGATCATAAGATTCCTGTTGATATTTTTCACTTAACTTTAAAGACATCCGAGGTAGTACCCCTCTTCTATTTACTTTAATTTCTTCTGGAGCATTTTTATTCGTTCATTACGTTATTAAGAAGTTTCAGAGATTAGAAAGTAGAGAATATTGTTCATAATTTGGTGATGCAATTGTGGGTTAGAACTTGGATATATATACACGCATGACCTTATAAATAAAGGAAAGAAACTACAGTAAGCTAAAATCTCATGATTTGAGGATTCCTTGGCAGAACAGGAAGTACAGTTAATATGTCTATTTCTAGAAATATGATCTGTTACAAAGTAATTCCCAACATAATCTTAGAATTTGGGTTGAGTTACTCAACCCTACAATACCGACTTGTAAGGTGAGGACTGTCCAAACTTTATAAGCACTACTTGATCATATATCTAGGCAATGTAGGATTAAGCCCGCCTGCCCCCTTACACTCAACAGGCCAACACAATAATGGTGCCGGAGGCTGCAATGAAGGCAGCCCAAATGTCGTAATTAAGGTGGATTTTCCAACACACCTCCTATGCTCCAGCTTGATGGGTCTGAAGCATGGATGGTGCAGACAGCCTAACGACGGATCTATGATAGACTTTGATGGCACTTTTACAGGGTGATAAAATTATTCGGGCATAGGGTAATAACATTTTTATCCTTTTTTGGGTCTAAGGATAGCTCACAAGGACACATTTTATAGTCACTGGATCTGGTTTCTTACTGTTGAGTGTAACCACGACAAAGAACATGCATGATAATCTTAGGTACTATGTTATTTGTAGTGTGTAGATCAGGGTAGAAACTGGGGAGTACGTCCATTGGATTCTTGTAACCCAAGACTCTATTAGGTAAACACAAGTTATGTGTATAGGGTGAAATTGATTTGTTGAAGTTTTCATTCCACTGTAGAAATAACTACTTCTCCTGTCTTATATTTGGTTTAATAGATTGGCTTCCCTCAAGCTAAGAAGGTTTTCTTAAGCAAAGTTCATCAATATATAAAATACCACCTTTTGGAAGCCAAATATGCATGTGCCTTTATATTTGACATATTTAGATCCAAGCCAGAGGAGTTTGCAGAGGTAATATTTTGATTGATTTAATCCTTTTGCAATTGCAAATTTCCTAGTTTTCACATCAATTTTGTGTCATTGTTGATGAATTGTGTTTGTTAATGTAGGATAAGCAGAACTTCACTGACATTATTCACATGCATCACCAAGCAAGGGTTGGGCAGCTTTCAGGGCAATCAGATGCAAATTCCTTGACCAATTATCCTGAGTACATCCTTCCATACCTAGTTCATGCGCTTGCTAACCTATCATGCCCCAATATTGATGAATGCAAGGATGCTGAAGCATACAATACTATATACAGGTATTAATTTACTCATATAGGAAATCTCTGTGCTGGATGCATGTTTAGAGATTCATCTAAAATATGTTCAAAACGATTGAATTCCACACTAGTTTTTTGTTGTTGTATGCAGCAGGAGATTTTTCCATGGTATTTATGTATTTGTTGGTTCCCGTGTGCTGATTTTATAGCATTAAACATATAATGCTTTTTTATGATTGTATGCATATTTGAAAGATATAATCAGCACTGTGCTGTTTTTCTGTATGCATAGTTTTTTGTTTGGATGAAACACAATGCATCTATTTTACTGATTTGTTATACTTCACAAATAATGTGGAGATGATGTTTTCAATGTGACTGTGGAATGCATCTTGGGCTGAAACATATAAATTTTAGCTATAAAATACTGAATATGTCCAGATGCTCTTTCTTGCAAAATTCATATTCTTCCCTCCCGACTTTGCAGGCAGTTGCACTTGATGCTATCAATGCTAGTGCAACGAGATGAAGATGCCAAGTTTGAAGTAACTACTGACAAAGAGAAAGAAGTTATATCTGCCATTACTTCTATCTTCCAGAGTATTAAGCACTCAGAAGATGTGGTTGATGCATCAAAGTCGAAGGTTGGGGATATTTCTTACATAGATAATGTTTTTTTGCATTTTTAAAGGTGATGAGTGACTGTAATCTTACTTTGTGATCAATGACTGTCCAGAATTCTCATGCCATATGCGACCTTGGGTTAGCAATCACCAAGCGACTAGTACAGAAAGATGTTGATATCCAAGGATTGTCTCATTCAATTTCTTTACCTCCTACACTATACAAAGCACACGAGAAGGAAAATGATCTTTCGGTATCTCCTCTTGTCAAATTGTAGTTTCCTTATGATATGCTAAATTGCCAAGTGTATTTCACATGCCAAACAAAACGCCCTCCATATAGTTGCTACTTGATGATATTTATAACTAAATGAGGTTGATTTGTAGCATTGTTTGCATTAGTTTTTAACCCATTAAGACACTTTGAATGTCCGTGTTTCAACGTTTTATGATGGTAGAGATCTCATAGACTTACTTGCATAGTTTAATTACATGAAGACAGTTCCCTGTGATTAAATGGTGATAGCATCTTATTATTTGATAGAATGTTATTATGCTTATTTTCATTTAAGGTTGTTAGAACATGGAACTGAGATACTGGATTACTTTAACTAAAAAAAATGCTTCTTAACGCTGTTTATTGTATTTGGTAGGCAAATGAAGTGAAAACCTGGTTGGCTGATGAAAGTGTCTTGGCTCAATTTGAATCAGTCGAATTAGAAATGGTAAGCATGATGCAAATGGTAAAAATCAATTAGCAATTTCTAGTGAATTTTTAATCTTGAATCATGTGGTAGTATTTCTCCTATATCAGGTTCCATCTCAATCAGCTGAGGATCATGCTTTAAAGGACAGTGAAAAAGATAGAAATGAAATGCCCATTGGAAAAATAATAAAGAAGATAAGATCTCAGGGAACCAAGGGCAAAAAGGTGAAAAAGAGCAAGAGCAAGAGCAAGAGCATGACAACTGAAACAAAAAAAGCCGATGGTGATTTTGATATCTTAAATATGGTCAGAGAAATTAATTTGGATAACTTGGGGATATCTACTATTACTGAATCAAGAAATGGTCATGAACATTCTTTGAGTAAGAAGGTGCAGAAAGATCCTGATTTATTAACAATTAAAAAACGAAAAGTAGGAGAAGAAACACTTGTTCCAGCACCTAAACGGAGGCGGTCTTCCATTACCCATGCAAAATCGCGATCAAGTAGTTCTTCAAAGGTTTCTCAAAGAGTTTCAGGGGAAGTTCCCTCTGGAGTGAAATTACAGTTTGATTCAGAAATTAACCCAGATACAGGTAGCAAAAATATGCAGAGAAAATTGATCAAAGGCAAAGAGCCCTCACTAGAACAAAAAATTAAGGCATCGGAGAGTTATCATATTGATGAGTCTGACAAATATGAAGAGCATGACGTAAAGGTGGAGTCTTGATGTCTAAATTGATTTATACTTTTGTTAGGATCTTAGACTTCTGCTTATCTTCTGCATCTGTTGCAGGGTCCTGGTAAATTAAAGACAACCGACGAGACCGAAAATGACGAGTTCAAGTCGTCCTTAGGATCCACTAAAAGGCTGAAAAGAAAAAGTATTGGAGGATTGACTAAGGTGACTTGCTCTATTGCTTTTGCAGTCAATTTGCTTGTGGTTTTTATGTCAGTATCACATCACCTCTATCTCTATGCCATGGTATGATGTCGGTGTTCCAGGAAGTCTCTTGGACAGTAGTAGTAGTTTGATTTGATTATTTTCTCTCTCCAGTGTATGACAAAGAAAGGTGAAAGTGATGCTGAAGATCTGATCGATTGCAGAATTAAAGTTTGGTGGCCTTTGGATAAGAAGTAAGTGCCTATCACAAATAGAGATACGTTGTAGAAGCAAAACAATGCATGAATTCCACTATGTTTATATAAATGATAACCAAGAAAATTTAACAGAAATTACTGTGTTTTTTCAATTGATTTTGGAAGATTTTTTACTGCATTTTCTAAAGCCAACTAGCTGCTTATTTTGACTTCACCACCTGCTCGTTTAGCTGGTAGAAGTGCTGTATTTTATAACCGATTGTTTTCAACTGTGCATTTCTAGTTGCTTGTTTTGACTTCACATTTTTTAGTTGGCATATATCTTAAGTTCTCCGTGCTGCATCTGTTCTTATATATGTGATTTTGCTTTATGACCGCTATGGGCTAAATTATTGGTCACTTTCTACCCCTATTTAAACCCTAGAGGCAAATTTCTGAAGCTCTCAATTCTCTTGTTTTCCTTAATTTCTAATTAAAGTTCTCATATTGGTGTATTGATTTTTGTAGATTTTATGAAGGAACCGTTCAGTCTTATGATTCTTTAAAGAGGAAGCACGTGGTAGGCTCACACTCTTGTTCTAAAGTTATTCTGAAGCTAAGTAATACTATTCTGACTCAATTTTATTGTGTCATGTTGTGTCGAAGATATTATATGATGATGGAGAAGTAGAAAAACTCTATTTGGAAAAGGAACGTTGGGAGGTTATCGATGGGGCCTACAAATCTTCTAAGGTATGATTTTCCATTTGTCTTCATTCTCTGAAGCAGTTCAACTGTTATCCTCTTTCTATTTCCATTAAAAGGTATCAAATATCATTGAAGTTTGATTCTCTTTTTATGTTAATAATTTTTCCAGAAGCTAAAGCCCTCAAAATCTCCATCTTTACGTGAAGCGTAAGTATTCCGTTTGTGAATCAGTTTTAGGCTTTGAGCTAAAGTTTTATTTGAATGATTAGGTTGCATTGTACGTCTACATATGAAAATTTCGTGTTTCGAAAGGTTGAATGCATTTTCATCTGATTTAAGTACAACTTGTGTTTTATTTCTACCAGCTTCAATGGACATGTTCTTTTAGCCGATTATGAGTTGCTTGATTTTTTTTTTACTGTTTATAGTTCTACTGGGAAGAAACAGCGAAGTTCAAGAGGTTCAGCGAGTAAAAAGACTACTAAAATGTTAGTAATAAAAGATGAGGGTCTTTTGTACATTGGTTTTGTTCAATGCTCTATCATTATAATCTGTATTGTATCATTTTATTTTTTAGAGTTAATGGTAAACAATCTCCTAGCAAGCATGCAAAACGTGGACAGAAAAAGGCATCAAAAACTAATTTCCATGAAGAGGGTGCTAGTGAGAGTTCCGAGCTACCAAACCCTGAAGAGACTGCAATATCTGAAGCTGAGTTCAACTCCGGTAATGTAACTTAAAAGATATCTGAATCTGATGTGCATGTATCATTGAGAAGTCTTGCTTTCATGAAAGTGTTGTAACCTTTGCTTGTAAAGGTGTTTTTTATGGTTCCTTATTATGATATAAGACTTCTACTTAGTTTGTTCTCTTCTACTTTTTTCCTTTAAGTTAGTTTAGTTTTCTGTTATAGGCGGTTCTGAAGGGGAACAGGATGATGGAGGGTATGATGTCATCGTAACCAAGAAAAAGAAACCCAACAAGAAAGCACAATCAGTTTCACGTGGAAAGAGACGTAAGACAGTGAAGAGCTCGAGTAATAAGAAAGAACCCAATGACAAGAGGCAGGAACCAGACGAAGAGAAGCAGGATTATGCTGAGGGGCTTTCTAAAGACAGAGAGAGTTCCCCACAAGGAGTTCAAAATGATGAAGAAGAAAGAAGATCAAAAGAAAGAGAGGTGGATGAATCAAGAGGAGCTTTGAGAGAAAATGTTAATGGAAAAGAAGTTTTGGCTCCTGAAGGGAACCAAAATGAGAGTGATGAGGAAAGTAGTCCTAGTAGAGAAGTGAAAAAATCGCTTGAAGGTTCAACAAGTCTTGATGGTGCCGGATTTGCCGAAGTTCCCGATGACGAGCCACTGGTAAATAACTGAGTCACTGCAAAATTGCAGCACCTACTTTTTTATTTGCTTTTCTTTCTCTTGATAAAAGTTAGTACATTTTCTAAGCTTATCATTAACCAATGAAAATGTTTGATGCAGAGCAAATGGAAACCCCCTTCAGGGAAGAAAAGGTCATCAGGTAAAAAACAATGAGCATTTTGGATGCTTCTGTAACACAAATCTTTGAAAGACTAAAATAGAAGTGGTGCTGTGGCATCATTTACTCTGTATAAGTACAAGTATAGGTATCAGTGTGAATGGTGAATACCATTTATTGACACGCTAATAGATGTGCTTTGCATGTCTTGTATTGTAGTTACCCTTGTTGTGTAGATGTAACTTTCCCACCACATTTAGGAGGAAAAAAAAGTGACGGTGCTTTAGTGTTTTTAGGGTTGTGTTGTGCTAAATGACCTTTCATTAGTGTAGGTGATCATAGGTTTAACATATGATTCATTGATGTTGTTCATCCTTCCAACATAATCAATTGACTGAAGCAACATGTACAGCTATACGTGGTGATAAATTGTATCTGTATCTTTAGTTTATTATTCATATTATTGTAGTCTTTAAATATGTGAAACATGACCACATATTGCATTTTCATACAAAAATTTCAACGAGTGGAAACATCTATAACCCAAAACCCAAAATTTATAGGTTTTTCATAAAAAAAAAAAACTCAACGATGGCAGTAAAGTATTGCATCAAACATGTTGAAATATTCATGTTGAAATATTCTCTATTTGGGTAAAATTGTTTGACCACACGAACATAAAAAAAAACATTTGATGTCTGTCAAAAATGAGTATTATTTTTTTATTACTATTATTATTATATGTTTGATTTTGAATTTAATGTTAATTATAAATTTGCTAGTTTTTTTTAGTAATTTAATCATATTTTACAATGTTAGTTTTTGACATCTTTAAATATATTTAAAATATTATAATAAAATATACTTAAAAATAATGTCATATAAAATCATTTTTTTTAAATATAATTTTACACCAAACATATGTAAAATCAGTCCACTGCATCTTACTTTAATAGTATTACATAAAAAAACTTCCTTTAGATATTAGTATAAACTAGTTTCATATCCATTAATCTCATTCATTTTATACAAACAATACAAGAGGAGAAAAAAATTTCCCATATAGAAAATAATTAATACATAAAAATATCAAGCAGATTATGTGAAACGTTCTTTGAGATTTGTCTTGTCTATTTCGTCACATGTGATGTGGTAGTTAGTCCAGTTACGTGCTGCCACTAGTACTACCAACGTTTACTAAAAGAAATAACGAAGCTGTTGAAAGGATAACATGCTTTAGTAACATTGCTAAGTTGGAACACGTTGATAATAGTCTAACGTTGAAATTTTATCGATGATAGACTAATTTTTTTCATAAATATTAATTAACGGTCCTCATAGTTTTTATAGTTAAAATGTTACCAATCATAGTTTTTAAATAATAAATGAAATTGTTTTTATTTATTAAAATTTATTGGGTGTCAAATGAGTGTACACTGTACACCAAATAGTACACAAAATTACTCTAGCTGTAAATACGAAAAGAATGTTAACTTATAATTAAAGTTTCATATCACTTTTAATTTTTAGTTCCCATTAGACCATTTAACGTGGTTAGGATATAATTTTCCGTAAAAACCAATTGATTTAACTATTACATGTTAGCCACAAATGCTTTTCTTATACCTTTAATTCTTTATATATGATACATTATTAACCCCCCAGCCTTCTTAGATGCAATCATTCACTTTCAGCATCTATGGCAGAAGCAAAACTATGGTCAGCATCTATGGCAGAAGCAAAACTATATGGTCAGTATTTCTACTATACCACATTGAAAAATTTCAATCATATTAATCACTTTTAGGGCCTAAATTCCAAAATGACTAATATAATTAAAGATTTTTAATTCCATAAATTATTTTTAAATATTAAAAATTTTATGAACTAAATTGACAATGTTCTATAGCTTCAAAGGCTAAATCAGTGATTCAATGAAAAAAAATTGTTTGACTTTAGTCCTTTTAAAAGTATGATATTACATTACATCCTAACATTGACAAAATTGTGATGTTTCAGAATGTACCAAACCAAAGGGCTAAAAGGGTATTTGATGATGTTGAAAATCTTAAAGAAGAAATAATAGATGAGGTACTTCAAGAGTTTATCAAAGACTTCAAAGAAGGTTTACTAGAAAACAAAGGGTGGCCAACCATAATGTCTGCATATATTGTATAAAGTTGTAATGTCAAGATTTTTTGGCGGGAGCAAGAGTGGAGAGGGAAATGCCGTATAAAATATCCAAATCCAGAAGGAAAATGATAACGTATGCCGGATATGAATTTAAAATAATGTGTACATGACAGTAATTCAATCAAGATTTATGTAAACGGCAAATTATTCGATTTATGCAATTTTAAAAACCATAACACTTGACACATTGTAACAAACTAACACACATTATTTTTATATCTTTCTTAATTTATATTGATGATACTATAGGCTTGTAATAGGTGCTGATACAGCAAATTTAAATTCATCAATCACTAGAGAACTATCACCTCCTAATTGCTACATAATGGGGGAAGAACCAAAAAGGTTCATTTGTTGTTTAATTGATTGAAGTCTTTATAGTGCACAGAAAAATCAAATATTTTGTAGCGACATAGTTGATTAATTACTTTTATGAAATTTCTTTTCAGGTATGCTGTTGTGACAGGAGCAAATAAGGGCATTGGCTATGGAATATGTAAGAAATTGGCTTCAAGTGGTGTTGTGGTTGTGCTAACAGCTAGAAATGAAGAAAGAGGTTTGGAGGCTGTAGAAAGACTCAATAAAGAGTTTGGTCTCTTTGACTATTTGGTTTTTCATCAGCTTGATGTGAATGACCCTACAAGTGTTGCAACCTTAGCTGCTTTCCTTAAAAACTTGTTTGGGAAACTTGATATCTTGGTATGAATTAAATCAATTAATGATAGTTTCTAACTTTTTTACTCACTATAATTAGGACCTTTAATCTCTAGTTTGCATCTCAATCTCAAGGTATCCATCCTACAACATAATTAGAACATTTGTGTCTGTTATGAGACTAATCCTTGAGTCAGCAGTGCAACATCTGAATTTTTTTCACATATAGTTTCAAACTTTTATCAACAAATAAAATTAGATGCATTTTTAGTCTAGAAATAAATGTTTTACACTATTGTGTAATGATGATTATTGTCACATTATTTAATGACTTATGTAAGTTGTCATACATTATTCATTCATCAAGATTAAAGAAATCTTGAGAATGAGGGAACAAGAGTTAATCTATCTCAAGAACAAAAAGTAACTTTATTCCCACTATTTTCATATTGATGCAGGTGAATAATGCAGGTGTTGCTGGGGGAAAATTATTAGATGGTGATGCTCTACTTAGAAAGGTATGTTTGCATTAAGCAAATGCTAACTAAAGTTAACCAAACACTCATTTTTATTGTTAGCTCTTTTTATTACAACATTAAAAATTGTTAGCTTTATATGGACGACTAACAAGTGAATAATATCATATTAATTTATTGTAGAGAAATGGAGCAGAATTTGATTGGAAGAAAGTAGGGTATGAAACCTATGAGTTAGCTGAAAAATGTTTGAAAACAAACTTGTATGGTGTAGAAAGAGTAACTGAAGCTCTTGTTCCCCTTCTCCAGCTATCCACTTCACCAACAATTGTCAACATTTCCTCAAGAGCAGGACTCTTGAAGGTAATTATAAATTTATTTATTTGAATAAGTCTTTTAAATTATTGATAAAATAATTTCAGTGGCATAATTTATTTGACTATTTCAGAATGTATCAAATGAGTGGGCTAGAGGAGTGTTTAATGACATTGAGAACCTAACAATGGAAAAAATAGATGAGGTGCTTAAAGAGTTTGAGAAAGATTACAAAGAAGGAACACTAGAGATAAAAGGATGGCCAACTTTTGCTTCAGCTTATACAATGTCAAAAGCAACTTTAAATGCTTACACAAGGATTATGGCAAAGAAATACCCTCATTTTCACATAAAATCTGTTTGTCCTGGCTTTGTCAAAACTGATATGAACCACAATACTGGAAACTTAAGCATTGATGAAGGTGTTCAAACTCCTCTAATGTTGGCACTTTTGCCATATAATGCTCCTTCTTGTTGTTTCTTTCATAAGAGTCAAATAATACCCTTTTGATCATTGTTTTATCTATTTTTCTTGCTCAAACTTCAACATAAGAAGCTAGCCAATAAAATTTGTTAAATTCTCATGCCATTTTGATAGAGTCTTTAAGGAGTTTAATGTGGTGGTTTAAATTGCAAGTTTGGTTCCTATTATTAACATTAAATTTTATATTAATAAATTTATAATATATATGGAATATATATTATAAATTTTATCATAGTATTATTTACTTAAAATATACATATATACTTCTTTTTTAATTAATTTTTCTAAATAACATTTACATTAATTTTTTAATACTTTTCATATTATCATATAAAACCAAATATCAAACATGAGTACTTTTGAAACTCTAATAAATCTAGATCAAACACTTAACGATTTACATACTGTTGTAAGAATACTTTATCTGTGCATGCAATTATGGTGCTCAAAACAAGCCCTTGCTCTGCAGCTCCGTGTTCTATGAGCCAGTTATACATTGACAACCTAAAGCTTAACTCTTAAAGGTGTATATGAAAGATAAGATGGGAAGATAAGCTTAACTCTTAAATCTGATACAGAATATCCTTTCTTAACAAGATACTCAATTTTCATCTTGACCCTATCTGTTTTCTGATTAAGAATCTGAGGCGAAACTCTAATCATTCTACAAACATCCTCACGCCTCAAACCAGCTTTAACAATAAAATCAAATCTCTTCTGAAGCTCAGCTCCCTTACCTCTGAAAACTTTAAATTTTATCATAGTATTATTTACTTAAAATATACATATATACTTCTTTTTTAATTATTTTTTCTAAATAACATTTACATTAATTTTTTAATACTTTTCATATTATCATATAAAACCAAATATCAAACATGAGTACTTTTGAAACTCTAATAAAATCTAGATCAAACACTTAACTATTCAAATCAATAATATTAACTATTCAAATCAATAATATTGCCGAAAGATCAAATATATTCTGTGCTAATCAATCAAATCCACATCAAACACTTACAAATGGAAATCAATCATATTTCTTATAAAAATGAGTGTAGAGTGATCAAATATACTCGGTATTATTCATATTTGGCCCACTAATATACCTACACCAACTAAAGTTATTTGTGGACGTCAAATCTTGATTCAGATTTCCATTCCCAGAATAATTATCTGTAAACTGATTAAATGTATTTTGATTAATACCTGAAGCATTGAAGTTGGACAAATCATTTTGGTGCGCCAAATCTTTTTGATTCAAACTTCCTACCATGGAAGAATGGCTTGTGAACTGATTAAATCCAGTTTGATTAATATCATGAGAATTGAAGTCCGACAAAGCATCTTGGTGTGTCAACTTTAGTTGATTCAAATCTCCGTTCATGAAAGAATTATCTATGAATTGTCCATTTTGATTAATATCATTAGAATTGAAGTCCGACAAAGCATTTTGGGGTGTCAACTTTAGTTGATTCAAATCTCCGTTCATGAAAGAATTATTTATGAATTGTCCATTTTGATTAATACCACCACAATAATCTGCAAAATAGAGAAAACTAGTTAGTGAAATCTCTTACCTATTTTATCAACTACCGTAAAATAAAAATATAGTTACAGAATGATATTAGATAAAATGCTAACCCTCCGGAGTTTGAAGTGGATAAGACTCATCCATAGAGAACATGCTAATATGATTATTGTTGTAGTCTGAAGACAGAAATTGAGAAGAAGACTCCTCATATGGATTGTAAGTTGAGCTATTGAATGCCTCATTCAACGCCGGTCTTTCTATTCCCTCTTGCACGTTTGTGCCATTTGAATGGTTGTGGAATGATCTTGTTGTATTGAGTAAACCACTATTGTCAGGATAAAAAACTGATTGATTAGAATCCTCAATAGGAGGAAACTGAATCAATGTGTTGACAGACTCATGCAAAGGAAATCCGAACGCAGGCGTGTCCCAGCTACATTGTTGAGTCTCTAAATTTTGGAATGAAGGGGGCTCATTTCTCGTGCACCCATCATATATGGGTTCAGAAGAAGTGATATTGTTTCGTGCATGATGGTCGAAAGTAAGGTTAGCATCATGTTCATGATTGTCGACAATAAGGTTATCATAGTCTTCATGAAACTGATCGCTACCGTCGAGAATAAAATCACTGGGACAAGGAGACAGCATACCATAATTTTCACAATTATCAAACACTGGAATAGCAGCAACATTACTGGTATATATGGGTTCAGAAGAAGAGATATTGTTTAGTGCATGATGGTCGAAAGTAAGATTAGCATCATGTTCATGATTGTCGACAGTAAGGTTATCATAGTCTTCATGAAACTGATCACTACCGTCCAGAATAGAATCACTGGGACAAGGAGACAGCATACCATAATTTTCACAATTATCAAACACTGGAATAGCAGCAACATTACTGGTATATATGGGTTCAGAAGAAAAGATACTGTTTAGTGCATGATGATCGAAAGTAAGGTTAGCATCATGTTCATGATTGTCGACAGTAAGGTTATCATCGTCTTCATGAAACTGATCGCTACCGTCGATAATAGAATCACCAGGACAAGGAGATAGCATACCATAATTTTCACAATTATCAAACACTGGAATAGCAGCAACATTACTGGTATATATGGGTTCAAAAGAAGAGATATTGTTTAGTGCATGATGGTCGAAAGTAAGGTTAGCATCATGTTCATGATTGTCAACAATAAGGTTATCATCGTCTTCATGAAACTGATCGCTACCGTCGAGAATAGAATCACTGGGACAAGGAGACAGCATACAGTAATTTTCACAATTATCAAACCCTGGAATAGCAGCAACATTACTGGTATAATTGCCTGAACTGTTGAATGTTGTATCTTCCAATTGAACACGATTTGAGGGAGGCACAAACAAGATATTATAGATTGAGTCTATGTTTTGATCAACCAAACCACATCCTTGCATATTTAACTGGGGTGGTGGAACAATTGCATCTGGGCTGAGTTTGAAACTTTTAAATACCACGTCAGGTATCTCGAAGTTCGCTGTTTGTGAATCACCATCATTTTGGTTGGCTACCACGTCGTCATTTAAATGCTCTTGATTCATGTTGTTCACCCTTTGCACTATTTCCTCGGGGTAGATTGGTAAGCCAGTTTTTTTCAATCTTTTGGTTCTTGTGTGCCAATAGTTCTTTATCTCATTATCTGTACGACCAGGCAACTGAAACAAAATAGGAATGAGAATAAAACATATACCATAAAATAAAAAGGAAGAATATGCATTCAAAAGTGTAGTTACTACTAACCGACAGAGCAATTTGAGACCATTTATTTTTCAGTATATAGTGTTTTTCAACAAGTAAATTTTCTTCTTCTGCAGTAAATGCATCCTTTCTCAAATCTGGTCTCAAATGATTTGTCCATCGAAGGCGGCAGCTCTTTCCGCAACGAGCAAGTCCAAATATTTTTTGGACAGCACTCCAATTTCCCTCTCCATGCTTTTGAACATATTCAACCAAAATTGCATCCTCAGCAGGTGTCCAAGAACCTTTCTTTAAATTACCATCTCTTCCTCCTTCGATGTTTTCTCCATTATAATTATCAGCTTCTTCTGCGGATACTGATGACTGACTACCTCCATTACCAGTTACTTCTGGAGAAACTAACGGTCGACTACGCTTGACCTTCACCGTTCGATTATCATCCTCAGGTGATTCTAATGGTCGACTACGCTTGACTGTTTTCCCACCTTCATCTTCATTGGAAATCCTACTCATGGCTCTCAATATGCCTAAAAAGTTGAATAAAGTGTGAGGATTTTTAAAGCTTAAAAAAGACATTGGAGAGAACTAAAAAAATAATAAATAAGAGAAAAAAAAAACTTGATAAGAATGAATTGAAACGAACCAGCACCATACGATTGAAAAAGAAGGAAGAAACCGGAAAACGCTGCCGAACCAGACCTAACGATTTAGAAAGAATCAAGAAAGCTGACGGGTTGGCGGAAGGTGGAAGTTGGGTGGTCTAGGTAATGGGGAAGTGAGGATGGTTTTGGAGTGGTGGTCTTGAGAAGAAAGAAGTGAAGGGAGCGTACACACGGAAACGGTCTTAAAGGCAGCGTAAACACAGCGTAGTTTGAATAAAAGTAGGCGTGAAGTCAATTATTTATCTCAATTTTCTATTATCTATTTAGCTTAAAAACAGAAACGGTAGTTTGAATACAATGGGTAGAAGTTGAGTTCTCTATTATCTATTGAGTGTAACACAAACGAGTAGTTTGACTACGCATTGCGTAGAAGTAGAAGGGGAGTCAACTTAGCGTAAAAACAGAAACGAGTAGTTTGAATACATGTGTAAAAGTTGAGTTAACTATTTATCTCTATAATCTATTGAGCGTAACAAGTAGTTTGACTACATGCCTATAAGTGAAGTCAACTATTTATCTCTATTCTCTATTATCTGTTTTCATTCATGTCAAATCCTCTAATATTTGCCGACTCACAAAAAACTGTGACTTGGCACATTCTAAATTCATCTTTTTTATTTCATTGTTTTGTTTCTTTCATATATAATGCAAATATTTTCACTTGCTTAAGTACATTCATTGTTCAAGTACATTTATTTCATATATTATATAGTTTTAATTTTAAGTCTCAATACACTTAAAAATCTCTAATTACTCATGGAAAATAAGTTTTTTTTTTTTTAATATGGAATGTACCTTCCATAACATTTTTTTTTT
>JBBPBR010000001.1:6498212-6508275 GCA_037974775.1 Cicer pinnatifidum
TTCTCCTTATTATTCAACTTTCAATTTTTTTTAAAACACATTTTACTACTACTACTACTACTATTATTATTAATATTATTAATATTATTATTATGATTATTAATATTATTATTAATCATTAATATTAAGCATCTAATGTTATGTATGACTATTTATGTGTTACAAATTAAAGTATAATCAATATATAATTTTTTTTTTGATATATATTATTCTACTTCTTCAAGTCATACTTGTGGGCATTGTCCATTGGTTCATCCACCATATTTTTATTATATAACAATATCTTACAAGTGTTGAAATTCATTAGTTATTAATTAAATGTAATTAATTATAAATTTAAATATAATTATTTATAATTTTTAAATATTCAATATGTCTATGTCTTCCACAAATTCTATACATCATCCACTATCTTATATTATATCTCCTTTTTTTTTATGTTATTAACGTCTATTCAAAATTTTCTAAATTAATTCTACATTATTATTTCATAATATCGCATTTTTTCACATTAATTCCACATTACCACTCAATACGTTTTTTTTGTCTACATTAATCAACTTCACAATTTTTGGCCATCTACTTAATCAACTTCACATTTTCTACTAATGTGGCAAAAAAGTAGTGCTAGCAATTCTATATAATATTGAACTTATAGATTGATAGTACATATAAAATTTCTTCAACTTCTTCTCAAGTGATCAAGTGAGAGTACATATATCTCTCTTATTTACCTTAAAATACATTTCGACTATTAAGACGTGTCTCTTACTGAGACGTAAAACTTCAAATAGATTTATTTTAAAATATTCACTTAAATTAAATAAATTAAAATATATCCGCGCAATACGCGGGTTAACGTCTAATTTTATATTAAATTACAAATTTGCTAGTTTTTTTAGTAATTTAATCATATTTTACAATATTAGTTTTTGATATCTTTAAATATATTTAAACATATTATTAAAATATACTTAAAAATAATAACATATAAAATCAATTTAAAAAAAAATAATTTTAAATAAAAAAAAAGTACTTAATTTTATTGATATATTAGTTTGTTAGAATATTCAAAAATATCATATTAATTATTTCAAAATGATATTAACGAGGTTAACATATTGTATGATACTTTCATAAATATCAAACTCATACCTTATAAAAAACATGTGACACATGTGAAAATTAAACCTTTAATTTTTTTGATAAATCAAACTTAGATCTTATAAAGTCTAATTCGGATTAGTCTACTCTCATTCCTAATTAAAATTTAATATAAATATACATTGCCATATCATTTATGAAGATAAAACATAATCATATATTTTTAAATTTAGATATATGGAGATTCAAATCGTTATTTAGATATATGGAGATTTTTAAATTGTGGGGGTTAAATTGGGGGTTAAATTTTTAAATTTAGATATATGGAGATTCAAATCGTTATTTCGTTAAAATATATGGGAAATAGTATACTTAAACCTAAATCACATCGTTGTAACACTTGAGATATTATTTACATTGTTTTATTTGTAAAGAAGGAAATAAGTTGAGTACAATCTCAAGGGAGCAAATCCAAGAGCATGAACAAGAGAAATATATTGCAACTTGAGGTGGGAGTTACATACAAGACTCTAGAACAATCTTAGAATAGACTTATGGTGAAAAGAAAAAGTTAATTCTTAACGAATATTACTCTTGGATTGAAAGATTATATCACATAAATTATACTAGTAAATTTATATGTAAATCTCAAACCATGAAATATGTGAGGCACATAAACAAGTTTGATTGCTTATCAATTTGAAGACTATTAAAGGAATATCCTTACGTCTCAAGTTCTATGATCCAACAAAAATATAATTAATGTTGTCTTTAAGATATTTTTTTCAACCCTTTCCAAATTTAATTTAGAAACAAATGTTCATCAAGTCCTCGTAGATCCACTCGACTCAAACTAACACTAATGCAAATGGCTAGTTAGAATTAAACCAAAGTTGTGTGGTAGCTCATAGCAATAGGGAATTGTCGTAAGCTACAATGGAATTCTCCCTAAAGGACCTGTAATGTCTTACATCTTACATCACTTGAAGTCTTAATAAAATAGTCTTTCACTAGTGGCGAGGCTTGAACGAAAACATTGGGGTCAAATTTATAATTTATACTCTAACATACAAAAAATATCAAACAAATGTTTCGATTAAATTTTTTGTCATTAAATTATTTTATTTTATTTTTATATCTCTAGATGAAACCCACACTCCACAATGTTAAATTTTAGGTTGGAAGATTTTGTAAATATATCGTAGTTATTTATATAATTTTCATAGATGTTAGTATTTTTTTTTAAATTCATGGGTATATTGTGTGATCATGTATCAAGATCTTCACATTTACACTAATCATTTATCAACACATAAAAATTATATTAAAATCTCACATATATTCCTCCCCTCGTCATCATAAGTCACTCACAAGAACGGTCATCAACATATAAATCAAATTTATCATCAATACAATTAATAATGTAACACATACTTATTTCATAATTACAACATCTGTTGCATAAAAATTACGTCAAAATTTATATAGATTTTACTAAAAATAAATGTTAATACACATTATTTAACACATACTTTTCCAATTTATTTAATTAGTTAAAACTCATAAATTTCACTAAAACATGTAGGTCATGTAAAAATTTAGTGGAGTAGGTGTATTTTTTACTAATAACAAATAATGTCATATAGAGTGTGCTATAAACACTACATTGCTATAATTATTCCAAACTAATAGTTATACCCGATAATTCATCAAGACAATATATCATTATTAACATATTAAAAAAGCGTTTTTACATCTCATTTGTGTGCTCCTATAGCTGATGCATTTGCAATTTAAAAAATTTGCTAATGTTATGCAATTAATGGAATTTACAGATTTACAGTGATAGTTATATTTCATTCATATATTTAAAAGAATACAATATATGTGCATATATGTGTAGAGTGGTCAATAAAAGCCGAAGCTTCTCTTAATTACTGTGTTATATCTTAACTGATGTAAAATACGGTAATGTTCCTGTCCTGGAACCAGGAGTAGAAGATCGATCTCTATCATGCGAGTGACCTCTCCAGCCACCCTCGCTGTTTGAACCACCCCAGCCACCACCCACAGATGCCCCTAATGAGCCACCCGTCGCAGGGCTTCGCATTGGTACCATTGCAGCTACAGATCTAATGGAAGGTGCTGAATCATTTTGTGGATCGTCAATGTGCCTTTGAAAATATGACACAAGCCGGTCAATATCCTCAAACATCTTTTTGCGGAACCTGAATCCTTTGGGGTAAAGACCAATGTACTCATGGTGAGGATTTGTACTTCTTATAAAAGTCAATATAAATGTGCCAGGATGTTCACGAGAGATGCCAAAACTATAGACTATGCGCATGGGATACTCGGCCTTTTCAATCCTCAAAAGTTCATCAACTTCTGTTTTTGTACCCTTCTTGAACTTGCGATAGTTTAACATTGTTTTTAAGTGAGTCACCAAGGGATCAACATAACGGTCCATAACCTAAGCAGTAATGAATAGGAAAGAGTAAATCATTGAGTCACAAAAAAGGAATCCAGAACGCCATAGGAAATACCTTACCTCATCTAAATCTTCAAAAGTGTCCTCTCCAATTTTTAGTGTCTTTCCGATTCGAAGTAAGCTTGTGATGTCCTTTTTTTCCTTCCCACCTTCAACTATATCCTTGTGGGCATATACTCCATCGTGAATTTTAAGAGTCAAAGTAAGGTATGAAGGACCACGGGAACTAGGACGGAAAATACTTTCTCCAGGATCCTTGTCTGACAAATACTGTACAAAGAGAGGTAAAGTTAAGCATGCCACTCATCAATCATTAAACACAAATCCGAGATATCTTTTTTCCTTGTAATTAGTACATGCTGCTTGGAAGATAGTTTTTCATAGACCAAATCCTAATACAGATGTTTTTCCTAAATTTTACTACTTTTTTTTCATGTTTACTCACAAATATACTAATAATAGTTCTCACATAAAAAACATACAACATCTTTAGGAACTAGAACTACAATGATTTATTGAATCTTTATCAAGATTCAAGAGAAGAAAATTCATTATTTCAGAAATATTGCAGCTTATTCTTCAATACAGGCAATAAATAAGTGAGAATAATAGAAGAGGAATACTAGCAAATACTCTTTTGAACATGCTTCTTATTATTGGGTAAAACTGATGTAGGTTCCCACCAAATATGAGGTGCATCTGATTAAATGAGACCAATACGAATTCATATTGGAAAGAGCACGTCAAAAAATGTATTGCTAGCATTCCTCATAAAATAATTGTTACTAAGGAGCCAACAAGAAAGGCCTCTCATGTTGACATTGCACAGTCAGACATATCTAGTATCTAGGGAAATAATACAAAGGTCCTGGGTGGCATCTGTATGCATCTTCCTCAAAATTCCGTAAATCTATTGGAAGTAGTTACCTCCAAAACAATATTACTAAAATTACCAATCTGTTGGAAGTATCCAAAGAATATTAGGATACAAACAGTGGTGACTCAACCCATTGAAGTCTAGGAGTCAATTATCAATCAAATAAACTTCATGTAAACAAGGATCAGTGCTATCTTGCACAGATACGTCCCCATGTGCATAGACAGAATCAAGAAAAATATACAACTTCGGAACATATAACAAATCTAAAAAAACAGGTCAATAGAATGCCAGATATAACATAAAGTTACTAAAAAGCAAACCTCCATTGCTTCATCTGCAGTTATGTTCTGAAAGCGTGGATGGACAATCATCCTTGGCTTGAAATGCTTCTTTGCAAGCTCCTTTTCTTTCCGAGTTTTGCCTTGCTCACTCTGTAAGCAGCTCCGATCTTTGTGGTAGTATGGATCAAGATCATGGTTGTTCTGCAACCGATCACGTCTCATTTCACTATCTTTACAAACAAGGAAGACTTGATACCTGTTCTTTTGGATTGACTTGATTTTACAAGTGAGCATGTCACCTTCATGTAGCCTATCAGATAATTCTATTATATCTCTCCAGTCATCAGCATAGTCTTCCTTCATAAGGATTCCAGTAATTCCTGATTCAAGCCCACATATTGCCTTTTGGGCTTGCAGTCTGCGAACTGTTACTTGGACCATTTTACCTTCAGCAAGAGTCTCTTCAGTCTCACCTGAAATCATATAAAACTCCTCATCCTGACTTGGTTCTTCATATTGCTTACGCCAATCCTGAAAACCTTGAATCAATTCTCTTTTTATATCATAGAAAGTTTCAATTTTGTCTTGACGCTCTTTGCCAGCAGCATATTCCCCAACATCCAGATTTTTCAAATAACTAGGTCGATCTCTCATATGTTCTATGGCCATCTCCAGTGCATCATCATCATCATTTGCATCACCTGTGCCATCTTCCTCATACACATCTTTGGCCAACTCCTGGGCAAGAATATAAGATTCCGGATGAATTCGTGTATCATCCAGCAAATCAATAAATTGGCTGCTGTTAGCGGCCAATCCACTTCGCCGGACACGCAAGAAACCAACCGCGTTGACAAACACTTTTTTACCAAGTTTATGTTCAGTCAAAAAATCTTTCCGAGTAAAAATTGCACCAGCTCTTACCAGCGATCTCTGCAAGAACGCAGCTTTCCGTGGACCAAGCCCCGAAATAAATTGTAACGGAGCAAATAACCATTCATTACTTATTGCTAAATTGATGTCTAAGCCGACCTGATTGGTCAGATCTACCATAACCTGCTCAACCATCCCAAATTTATCATCTGGGTTGAGAAAACTCTCCAAAGGGATCAGTTTCAATGATAGTATTTCCTTTCTGGGTCCACACAATGTCGCAACCATTGCCAATGGGTTCTGGAGATATCGACCAAGCGCAACAGCCCGCCTCACTATACCTGTCAAAGAAACAATAGTAATATAAATTATAGGATTCACTCATTAAAGAGGGTCGGCGTACACCCAACACAACATTTACCTAGCTGCTGTGAAGGAAGCTGTTCAGAGGAAATTCGAGAATTTTCATAAAGACGAGGCAAAGATTCATCCCGATACACAATGCTGAGCCCATCCATTTCATGCCCAACATCTCTAGGGTTTTCCTCGACCATCTTGAAAATAACCTAATAGAAGAAAAGCAAACCAATAGATGAGACCCACAATATATATGACACATCGTATGCAAAAGAATAATAATAATTCAGACTGATGACACCATGATCACACCATTTTTTTTACAGCTTAACAGTAACTATCAAGAGTTACCCAGAAAAAAGTAAATGTGCTGATTTTATTCATCACATAAATTTATACCAATTCCTACTAGTGAAAGATAGATTAGAGGGAACATAATGGAAAGGGGATGAATATGGGAATAGGAATAAGACTGACAACTGAACTGATCAATATCATTCCCATGTTTGATAAGGTGAATTATATTGAAACAGAAATAACAATTCCTAAAATTATAGGTATCGCATCACAAAATTCACGGAAATATACAATGTAAACATATAAACCAAGATGTCAACCTCATATATATCTTCCTTCAAACGAGTGCAAGACAAGTTAACTGCTCCTAAAACAACAACATGTGGTTGGTGATCTGTCATAAACTTCAACACACGTTCCTGGTCATTCTTCTTCCTTTGTTGGTCACTGGCGCTTTGTGACCTTAAAGTAAGTGACTCAGTGTACAGCACATCTTGCAGTTCTCCAGATGAATCTAACATAACAAAAGTTGTTTGTGGCATTCCAGGTCCCCAAGAGCAGGCCATAACCCTAGGAGCAGCCTCATCATCTGAGCTAAGATCATTTTCCTTCTGTTGATAAGGCCCCACAGAAACCTTACTCCACAAGGCCTTTCCATACTCCATAAGTAGCCAATGCTTTGCTTTGCTTGCTAAGACGCCTCTTACTTCTTTTTCCATTGATGGTAAAAGAAATTGAAAGATTGCATCATGCAATATCAGCTTCCTCTGTTCATTCCACAGTTGAGCAGATCTGCTAACACTATCACTAACGTAATACTCATTGAATTGGTCTATTAACTTATTTAGATACTCTTCTGGAAGCTTAATAGTAACTTGAATGAGTTTTTCCTCTTCTGCCTTCTGTATAAGGAGCCATTGGGCATCCTCAAATTTAGACAAAGGCTTCTCTCGCAGCCACTTCACCCCAAAAAACTGATGGAACGAATCTACTGTTATATTTCCATCAGCAGTAGGGCAGGTTGACACCACAGCATGGTCAATAAAGTGGCTTCTAACATGTTTCTTTATGCTAGGCTCACAACTTATCTCAACAGCTGCCTGAAACGAAAAATAACCATATAATCAAACAAAGGATACATTTTAATGATTATGAGCAAAGTTACAGTCTTACAGATACATACCATGTGTCTAGCACATTTAAGTACTTCTTCAGGAGTATCATACATAGCACATGTGAAGTTAGAAGCCACCTCTTCTGGTGTTTCCTTCGGATCTTCCAACTCTTGCTGTACCAAGAGGGCAGACAAAACAAAACCTTTAGTTTAGGGTCAAAACAAAGAGCAGTTCTAAATTCAAGCACTCTTACCAGCTGAACTAGAGATAGACATAATCCGAGTTGCTCAGAACTACACCCAAACCTGCTTGCAACCTCCCACAGACCTGCCTTGCTGAAAGAGCTATACATTGACTTTCGTTTTGGCCTTTTGTATTGTCCTTCATCAACGCCAGCTTCACCTGGTGGGAAATGCATGTTGAACTTGGAGTCAACATCATCAACCTCCCTCTCTGATTCTGCCTCCTTCAGTGATCTCATAACTGATTCAAACAATTGCCTATTCAAGTTTAGTCTTGTTTCATCATAGACGCGACGAGACTCTTCTTCAAACCGTTTATTGTAGTATAATTGGAGGGCACTCTTCCGCTTCTGAAGAAGTAACCACTTCCTGTCCAGGTCCCGTAGAGCCCAAAGTATCTAAACAGTGCACAAGGAATCAATTTGCAGAGTTTTTATCAGGTTATCAGTATCAAACAATATATTAATATATTTTCAAATAAAAGTCACAAAAATAAATCTTAACAGACCTTGTGCCATTTTAGAGTAGGTGTCTTGTTATTCTTATCCCAAGTCTCGTCACCAGCTTCAGGCCGCTCAAGGTCTTTCAATAAGCTTAAACACTCTTCCTTTCGGTACATGGAAATAAAAGGAATCTAAAGGACAAGAAATTATAGATTAGCAAAATGGGGATAATATAATATATAGTATTAACTACAGATGTAAATCCCAGAATCAAATGATACTGACATCTAATTTTTGCACATGACACAGTTCCAAAAATCTGACGATATCATCCTTGTCAATTGGTAGCTCCTCCCCATTATTTTGGGAGCTTGAATCTTTCTTGCGAATCCAAGGAACTGCCCCATTTTTAAGTTGACTAACTATCCACTGACTCTCTTCATCTATACTACCTGAAGGGGCACCAGTACTCTCCTCCGTTATCTGCAAGAAAAACAAAAAAAAAACAGCTCATCTTGCAAGAAAGCGCCTAATTAATTGAGAAATTTGCCTATTTCCACAGAAATTCCAGAAGACCTGCATTCTCTCTGGAATATCGAGCTCCCTAATCCGGTCATCCTTCGGTGTCATATATTTCTCAGCAAGAACAATAGGCTCAAATTCATCTTCAAGTCTAGTCTCTCTATAGTCATTCAATTCTCGACTCTGATTGCGAGCCTCAAGCAACTCATCAACATCGCCAAATAATTCTTGAGCTTCTTGTAAAGCTGAGGACGAGACTCCTGGTGCCTGCCTAGGCCTTTTCACCCCCTTCGGCTTCTTGCACCTATATATAATTGCAGTAACAGAACATTAGATCAAATAATAAGATTCTTAATGGTAAAGAATACAGCAGGCATTTAAAATACCTCACAGGAGCTCCGTTCTCATCAACTTCTTCTTCATCCACAATGAAGTCGGCCATTTCATCTTCTCCAATGTCGGCATCTTCATCCTCTTCTCCTTGATCCTCCTCTTCAGCAATGTCTTCGAGATGAGTTCCTGTAATTCATATAAAGAAAAGCACGTTTGTTTTATTGGTGCATTTTTCAGCATAAAATTTCAACAATGCGTTTCAAAACAAACTTTGTTTTAGTAATTTCATGTTCAAATGCTACACTGTTCAAATCAAACTCATTCGGATAAGGTTGTTCATCGGTAAACAACTCCAAATCTATGACTTTTCTTCCAAAGTGATATCTACATAATGCATTGAGCTAGAAGTAATTTTCACCAACTGCCAAATGATGTCAATTAAAACCCAAAAAACATAAACCACGATTCGGAAATACCTTCATCATCGCCAAATAAACTGCGTTTAAGCTTCTCCTCAGCAGTTCGCCCAACTTTACCACTTCCAGAAAACTCCTCTTCCTCAGATTGTCCATAGTGCCCCTCCTCAGTATCCCTCTGGCCCTTTTTCAGTCGCTTGAACTTTTTGCTTTCCTGATAAATTCGAGAAAATTATTTTCAATATAATTTGTTTATTGAGATTGGTATTTACCAACTGAAGGCCAACATTAATAAAACAAATGAAAATAAATCCAAGTTATAAAACCTTTCGACGATGAATATTGATATTATTGTCCTCCAGCAACTCGTAATCATCCTCATCGAGGACATACTCCTCCCTAAAACAGCAAGAACAAATTTGTCAAAATATTTAAATTAAAGATGTTTGCATCGTGTATGTTTCCCAATTTTAAACAGAAGTACATATGCAAATATACATCCAACTTCCTTCAATCATATGTCCACTTGCCCCCACAGGGATAGGGAAAAGTTAAGAACACGGGCAGATTCCAGACCATGTGCATTGCTATTAACATGCATGGCATGGTTTTATAAATAGTAGAACAAAAATTTATTAATAGTATGAAAGACATTTTAAAAAATTTATAAGAGAAAAAGTTACCAGCTACTGATGCAATGCAAGAGAGA
>JBBPBR010000001.1:6517138-6534132 GCA_037974775.1 Cicer pinnatifidum
AACTAAAATTTAAAGGTTATCAATTTAAAAAATTTACTACTATATTTATATAAATAATTATAAAAAAAGTGATTAGTACTATTAAATTTATTAATAATTTATTATTATTATTATTAGTATTATTATTTTCAATTTTATCTTTAAAAGGAGAGAATTATTTATATTTGTATTATAATATTTAGTATTAGTTACAGCAAAATATATAAATTAATTACAAATATATTAATAAAAAATAATTGAATTCAATCAAACTTTTTTTATATCTCTAGATAAAACTCCCCAAAATTTAGATTGGTATTTTATAAATATATTGTAGTTATTTTATATAATTTTCTTAGTATTTTTTTTTATAAATTTATTGGGACATTTTTATATTATAATTAATATAAATTATTTAATTTTTTAAAATGTTAAAAAGACGTTTTATTTTATGTAAATGCTTATGTATCGCAAACATGTAATGGCCTATTAGTAGTCAGCAATTTAAAAAAACAAAAATGTCCCATGTTTTTACCAAAATATAAATAAATATTTACAAACCACCCTCTTCTTTCATACGTCAATTCTTCACTTGCTTGTTACAAAGTGTTCCGCTCTGTTCTTCCAATTCGCCATTCATTCAGGTTCGATTTATCTTTGTTCTATTCCACTTTTGCAACATCTTTTCCTTTATCTTGTCAATCATGGACAAAGGAGGAAGTGTAACTATTAGTTTTGAATAATTATTGATGATGTTATGATTTAAAATGTTTGTTGCATTTTGTCTCATATATTATGTGCGAGTATGTGTTACTGTATTAATTGTAAAATTGATGATAAATATCATTTATGTTCATGACGTTCTTGTGAGTGACTTGTGATATCGAGGGGAGGAATGTATGTGTGAGATTTTGAAAAAAAATTTATATGTTGATAAATAATTAGTGTAAATGTGAGGATCTAGATTCAATGTCTCATGTACATAACATTGGAAATTGTAGTGGTTTCGATGTTTGAGGAAGCACAATAATAAGATTCTCATGATAAAGGCAGAACTACTCGGGGACATTTGACTATGATCACACAATATCCCCATGAATTTTAAAAAAAAAATACTAACATCTATGAAAATTATATAAATAACTATGATATATTTACAAAATCTTCCAACCTAAAATTCAGTTGTGTAGATTGTGAGTTTCATCTAAAGATATAAAACTAAAATCAAATGATTTAGTGACTTAAAAAATTTAATCGAAACTAATTAAACTTTGTTTGATATTTTGTGTGTTCGAGTACAAATTATAAATATGACTTCTATAGATTTGAGTGTAGCTTCATTAATTTGAAATAGATCGTCCAAGATTCAAACCAGACAATTATCTTTTAAACACACTATATCAATATTGTTATCAAACTGAAGCTTAAAAAATATGGTCACCCCATTGTTTACGTGCAAGTCTCGCCACTAGTGAAAGACTATTTCATTGAGCCTTCAAGTGTTGTCAGACCTTGTAGGTCCTTCAGGGAGAATTCCATTCTAGCTTGGGACAATTCCCTAATGCTATGAGCTACCACACAACTTTGTTTTAATTCTAACTAGTCACTTGCATTAGTCTTAGTTTGAGTCGAGTGGATCTACGAGAACCTGATGAACATTTGTTTCTAAATTAAATTTGGAAAAGGTTGGAAAAAACCTTTTAAAGATAACATTAATTATATTTTCGTTGGATCATAGAACTTGAGACGTAAGTATATTCCTTTAACGGTCTTCAAATTGATAAGCAATCAATACATGTTTATGTGCGTCACATATTTCATGGTTTGAGATTTACTAGTATAATTTATGTGATAGACTCTTTCAATCCAAGAGTAATATTCGTTAAGAATTAATTTTTTATTTTCACCATATACTTATTCTAAAATTGTTCTACAGACTTGTGATGTATTCCCTACCTCAAGTTGCAGCATATTTCTTTTGTTGATGCTCTCGGGTTTGCTCCCTTGAGATTGTACTCAATTTATTTCCTTCTTTACAAATCAAACAATGTAATAATACCTCAAGTGTTACAACAATGTGATTTAGGTTTTAATATCTTATCTCCCATGTATTTTAACGAAATAAAGATTTGAATCCCCGTATATCTAAATTTGGAAATTTAATCCCCAAATTCACAAATTTTAAGAATTGTTTCCACGACTTAATTTTGACTAATTTATTATTATGTTTTATCTTTATAAATGATATGGCAATGTATATTTATATTAAATTTTAATATATTATTATTCATTAGGAATGAGAATAAACTAGTTCGAATTAGACTTTGTAAGATTTGAGTTTGATTTATCAAAAAATTGAAGCTTTTAAGTCTTACATGTGTCACATGTTTTTTATAAGGTAAGAGTTTGAAATTTATGAAAGTATGATACCATATGTTGTTAACCTACTTAATATCATTTTTAAATAATTAATGTGACAAATTTTTGAATATTCTAACAAACTAATATATCAATAAAATTAAGTACTTTTTTTTAGATTTAAATTTATATTTAAAAAAAAAATTGATTTTATATGACATTATATTTTTAAGTATATTTTATTGTAATATGTTTAAATATATTTAAAGATGTAAAAAACTAATATTGTAAAGTATGATTAAACTACTAAAAAACTAGCAAATTTGTAATTTAACATAAAATTCAAAATCAAATATATAATAATAATAGTCATAAACAAAAATCGTATTCATATTTATTTAATTAGACTGATCTGACAGACATCAAATGTTTTTTTTTATGTCATGTGGTCCAACAATTTTATCCAAATAAATTTATAAAAAATTTCGACTTTGTCTATTAAAAAAATATATATATAATCTAACCTAACACGAGTATCTCGTAGACTAAACAAAAGACCCTCAAACGACCTAACCTATTCTACCCCAATTATCCATGTCATCAAATCACGTCCATGTCATGTTTTTATTTTTAACATTTATAATTACTAAAAATCTAAAATTAATTTGATAATCCTAAAAATTGAGATTTACCATTCTTATTTCTTTTAATTACGATAAGCAACAAGACGAAAAAAAAAAAATCAACTACTCATGGAGTCACTTTAATAACTTCCCATTTTAGATTAGCCAAATAAGCTCTAACTCCTATTTCACCATATTCACAAACATAAAAACATGGTCCCTCAAATGATTTAGTATGAATTTTAATGGTATCAAGAGAGAACATTTCAACATGTTTGATACTATAATAACGTGACAAAACAAATGACGTGTCCCTATATGTCAAAACAAATAAGTGTATCTGATATTAACTTCCTCTTATAGTCAAAATAGTAGAGACAGGTACTTTATTTTGACACGTTATTATGACAACTCTCTCCTATTATAACAACTTTCTCCTATTTGTTTTGACACCTTATTATTAAAATTATTAATTTTATTATTATTATTATTATTATTAAATTTTATAATATCATTAAAATTATTATTAATGTATTTTATTATTATTATTATTTATTATTTTTATTATTTATTTATGTATTTTATTTTATTTTAATTTATTATTAATATTTTTATTTTTTAAATAATTAAATTAATAACTCTAATAATAAACAAATATTAAAATATAACAAAAAAAATATTATTATTTAGTTAGAAGTCGCTTATGCAGGAAACAACTTTCTATTAAATTTTAAAATTTTCATCTTCGGGTGGTCGCTTTCCAGAAAACAAGCTCTTATTGAAAAAAAGATATAACATTTAAGGAAATAGTTTTCAAACCAAGGCATTTGGAAAAAAAAAAGAGGATTTATTATTATTATTATTATTATTATTTTCAATTTTATCTTTTAAAATAGAGAATTATTTATATTTGTATTATAATATTTATTATTAGTTACACAAAAATATATAAATTAATTAAAAATATATTAATAAAAAAAAATTTAACTCAATCAAAATTCATATCCTCTCCTTCATCATCATCTATATCACGAGCTTCTTTCCTCTCACATCCTAAATCCGTTCAACATCCATAAGATTTCAATAAAGAGAAAACGAACAAAATAGAATCAAATCGAAATTACACTTAGAAGGTGAAAAGAGAAAACGAGGGAATTTGTAGGTTCCCCTTCTTCGTCACATATTATAATTGGCTAGCAAAACGCGAAGAAATTGCGGATATAAATAAAGAGAAATCGAACAAAATAGAATCAAATCGAAATAGTTTTGAAATTTCTAACAATGGAGTAAAGAATATCAAAGAAGAGGTAAACATTTTATTTATAAAAAAGATGTAAATATTTTTTAATTGATGATTATCATGCCATTACCGGTTTTGTAATATGTAATAAGTAAGTCCCACATTCATACTGGTCCCACATTCATGTTGTATAAGCATTTACTTACATTCATTAAATTCGTTAGAATACAATTCGATATTTTTGTGAGTAATAAAAAATGTTTGGAGAACAAACTCATAAGCATTAGAAGACACATAATTAAAGAATGAATTATCTTGAGAAGCTTCGACTATTATTGGCCAATCTGCATATATATTTTATTACTTTTTAAAATATGAATGAAATATAACTATCACTCTAAATTTCATTAATCGCATAATTCTTTAAATTGGAAATGCATCAGCGGCAGAGCACACAAATGAGATGTAAAAACACCTTCTTAAAATTTTAAAAAATTAAATAATTATGTTAATTATGATATATTGTTTGATAGATGATCGGGTGTAACTATTAGTTTTGAATAATCATAGCGTTTAGTACACATTCCATAAGAAACAGCGAAGTTCAAGAGATTCAGCTAGTAAAAAGACTACAAAAATGTTACTAAAAAAAGATGAGGGTATTTTGTACATTGGTTTTGTTCAATGCTCTATCATTATAATCTGTATTGTATCATTTTATTTTTTAGAGTTAGTGGTAAACAATATCCTAGCAAGCATGCAAAACGTGGACAAAAAAAGGCATCAAAAACTAATTTCCATGAAGAGGGTGCTAGTGAGAGTTCCGAGCTACCAAAACCCTGAAGAGACTGCAATATCTGAAGCTGAGTTCAACTCCGGTAATGTAACTTAAAAGATATCTGATTCTGATGTGCATGTAACATTGAGAAGTCTTGCTTTCATGAAAGTGTTGTAACCTTTGCTTGTAAAGGTGTTTTTTATGGTTCCTTATTATGATATAAGACTTCTACTTTGTTGGTCTGTTCTCTTCTACTTTTTTCCTTTAACTTAGTTTAGTTTTCTGTTATAGGCGGTTCTGAAGGGGAACAGGATGATGGAGGGTCTGATGTCATCGTAACCAAGAAAAAGAAACCCAACAAGATAGCAAAATCAGTTTCACGTGGAAAGAGACGTAAGACAGGGAAGAGCTCGAGTAATAAGAAAGAACCCAATGACAAGAGGCAGGAACCAGACGAAGAGAAGCAGGATTCTGCTGAGGGGCTTTCTGAAGACAGAGAGAGTTGCCCCACAAGAAGTTCAAAATGATGAAGAAGAAAGAAGTTCAAAAGAAAGAGAGGTGGATGAATCAAGAGGAGCTTTGAGAGAAAAACAATGAGCATTTTGGATGCTTCTGTAACACAAATCTTTGAAAGACTAAAATAGAAGTGGTGCTGTGGCATCATTTACTCTGTATAAGTACAAGTATAGGCATCAGTGTGAATGGTGAATACCATTTATTGACACGCTAATAATGTGCTTTGCATGTCTTGTATTGTAGTTACCCTTGTTGTGTAGATGTAACTTTCCCACCACATTTAGGAGGAAAAAAAAAGTGACGGTGCTTTAGTGTTTTTACGGTTGTGTTGTGCTAAATGACCTTTCATTAGTATAGGTGATCATAGGTTTAACATATGATTCATTGATGTTGTTCATCCTTCCAACATAATCAATTGACTGAAGTAACATGTATAGCTATACTTGGTGATAAATTGTATATGTATCTTTAGTTTATTATTTTTATTGTAGTCTTTGAATGTGTGAAAGATGACCACATATCGCATTTTCATACAAAAATTTCTACGAGTGGAAACATCTAAAACCCAAAATTTATACGGATTTTCATACGAAAAAAAACTCAACGATGGCGTTCTTCACTCATTTGCGAATCAACCACATATTGCATCAAACATGTTGAAATGTTCTCTATTTAAGAAAAATTGTTTGACCACCACATGAACATAAAAAAAACATTTGATGTATGTCACATCAGTCTAATTAAGTAATATTTTTTTATTACTATTATTATTATATATTTGAAATTGAATTTTATGTTAAATTACAAATTAGCTAGGTTTTTTTTAGTAATTTAATCATATTTTACAATATTCGTTTTTGGACATCTTTAAATATATTTAAACATATTATAATAAAATATACTTAAAAGTAATGTCATATAAAATCAATTTTTTTTAAAATATAATTTTAAATCTAAAAAAAAGTACTTAATTTGATCAATATATTAGTTTGTTAGAATATTCAAAAATGTCATATTAATTATTTAAAAATGATATTAAGTAGGTTAACATATTGTATGATACTTTCATAAATATCAAACTCATAACTTATAAAAAACATGTGACACATGTGAAAATTAACCCTTCAATGTTTTGATAAATCAAACTCAGATCCTACAAAGTCTAATTCGGATTAGTCTATTCTCATTCCTAATTAAAATTTAATATAAATATACATTGCCATATCATTTATGAAGATAAAACATAATCATATATTAGCCAAAATTAAGTGGTGAGAAAAATTCCTAAAATTTGTGAAATTGGAGGTTAAATTTCCAAATTTAGATATATGGGGATTCAAATCGTTATTTCGTTAAAATATATGGGAAATAGTATACTTAAACCTAAATCACATCGTTGTAACACTTGAGATATTATTTACATTGTTTTATTTGTAAAGAAGGAAATAAGTTGAGTACAATCTCAAGGGAGCAAATCCAAGAGCATGAACAAGAGAAATATAAGGCAACTTGAGGTGGGAGTTACATACAAGACTCTAGAACAATCTTAGAATAGACTTATGGTGAAAAGAAAAAGTTAATTCTTAACAAATATTACTCTTGGATTGAAAGATTATATCACATAAATTATACTAGTAAATTTATATGTAAATCTCAAACCATGAAATATGTGAGGCACATAAACAAGTTTGATTGCTTATCAATTTGAAGACTATTAAAGGAATATCCTTACGTCTCAAGTTCTATGATCCAACAAAAATATAATTAATGTTGTCTTTAAAATATTTTTTTCAACCCTTTATAAATTTAATTTAGAAACAAATGTTCATCAAGTCCTCGTAGATCCACTCGACTCAAACTAAGACTAATGCAAATGGCTAGTTAGAATTAAACCAAAGTTGTGTGGTAGCTCATAGCATTAGGGAATTGTCCTAAGCTACAATGGAATTCTCCCTAAAGGATCTGCAAGGTCTTACATCTTACATCACTTGAAGTCTTAATAAAATAGTCTTTCATTAGTGGCGAGACTTGAACGAAAACATTGGGGTCAAATTTATAATTTGTACTCTAACATACAAAAAATATCAAACAAATGTTTCAATTAAATTTTTTTTTTGTCATTAAATCATATTATTTTATTTTTATATCTCTAGATGAAACCCACACTCCACAATGTTGAGTTTTAGGTTGGAAGATTTTGTAAATATATCGTAGTTATTTATATAATTTTCATAGATGTTAGTATTTTTTTTTAAATTCATGGGTATATTGTGTGATCATAATCACATTATGTCCCCGAGAAGTTCTACCTTTACCTCATACTCTTATTATTGTGCTTCCTGGAACATCGAAACCATCATAATTTCCAATGTTAAGACATTGTATCAAGATCTTCACATTTACACTAATCATTTATCAACACATAAAAATTATATTAAAATCTCACATATATTCCTCCCCTCGTCATCATAAGTCACTCACAAGAACGATCATCAACATAAATCAAATTTATCATCAATACAATTAATAATGTAACACATACTTATTTCATAATTACAACCTCTGTTGCATAAAAATTACGTCAAAATTTATATAGATTTTACTAAAAATAAATGTTAATACACATTATTTAACACGTACTTTTCCAATTTATTTAATTAGTTAAAACTCATAAATTTAACTAAAACATGTAGGTCATGTAAAAATTTAGTGGAGTATGTGTATTTTTTACTAATAACAAATAATGTCATATAGAGTGTGTAATAAACACTACATTGCTATAATTATTCCAAACTAATAGTTATACCCGATAATTCATCAAAACAATATATCATTATTAACATATTAAAAATGCGTTTTTACATCTAATTTGTGTGCTCCTATAGCTGATGCATTTGCAATTTAAAAAATTTGCTAATGTTATGCAATTAATGGAATTTACAGATTTACAGTGATAGTTATATTTCATTCATATATTTAAAAGAATACAATATATGTGCATATATGTGTAGAGTGGTCAGTAAAAGCCGAAGCTTCTCTTAATTACTGTGTTATATCTTAACTGATGTAAAATACGGTAATGTTCCTGTCCTGGAACCAGGAGTAGAAGATCGATCTCTATCATGCGAGTGACCTCTCCAGCCACCCTCGCTGTTTGAACCACCCCAGCCACCACCCACAGATGCCCCTAATGAGCCACCAGTCGCAGGGCTTCGCATTGGTACCATTGCAGCTACAGATCTAATGGAAGGTGCTGAATCATTTTGTGGATCGTCAATGTGCCTTTGAAAATATGACACAAGCCGGTCAATATCCTCAAACATCTTTTTGCGGAACCTGAATCCTTTGGGGTAAAGACCAATGTACTCATGGTGAGGATTTGTACTTCTTATAAAAGTCAATATAAATGTGCCAGGATGTTCACGAGAGATGCCAAAACTATAGACTATGCGCATGGGATACTCGGCCTTTTCAATCCTCAAAAGTTCATCAACTTCTGTTTTTGTACCCTTCTTGAACTTGCGATAGTTTAACATTGTTTTTAAGTGAGTCACCAAGGGATCAACATAACGGTCCATAACCTAAGCAGTAATGAATAGGAAAGAGTAAATCATTGAGTCAAAAAAAAGGAATCCAGAACGCCATAGGAAATACCTTACCTCATCTAAATCTTCAAAAGTGTCCTCTCCAATTTTTAGTGTCTTTCCGATTCGAAGTAAGCTTGTGATGTCCTTTTTTTCCTTCCCACCTTCAACTATATCCTTGTGGGCATATACTCCATCGTGAATTTTAAGAGTCAAAGTAAGGTATGAAGGACCACGGGAACTAGGACGGAAAATACTTTCTCCAGGATCCTTGTCTGACAAATACTGTACAAAGAGAGGTAAAGTTAAGCATGCCACTCATCAATCATTAAACACAAATCCGAGATATCTTTTTTCCTTGTAATTAGTACATGCTGCTTGGAAGATAGTTTTTCATAGACCAAATCCTAATACAGATGTTTTTCCTAAATTTTACTACTTTTTTTTTCATGTTTACTCACGAATATACTAATAATAGTTCTCACATAAAAAACATACAACATCTTTAGGAACTAGAACTACAATGATTTATTGAATCTTTACCAAGATTCAAGAGAAGAAAATTCATTATTTCAGAAATATTGCAGCTTATTCTTCAATACAAGCAATAAATAAGTGAGAATAATAGAAGAGGAATACTAGCAAATACTCTTTTGAACATGCTTCTTATTATTGGGTAAAACTGACGCAGGTTCCCACCAAATATGAGGTGCATCTGATTAAATGAGACCAATACGAATTCATATTGGAAAGAGCACGTCAAAAAATGTATTGCTAGCATTCCTCATAAAATAATTGTTACTAAGGAGCCAACAAGAAAGGCCTCTCATGTTGACATTGCACAGTCAGACATATCTAGTATCTAGGGAAATAATACAAAGGTCCTGGGTTGCATCTGTATGCATCTTCCTCAAAATCCCGTAAATCTATTGGAAGTAGTTACCTCCAAAACAATATTACTAAAATTACCAATCTGTTGGAAGTATCCAAAGAATATTAGGATACAAACAGTGGTGACTCAACCCATTGAAGTCTAGGAGTCAATTATCAATCAAATAAACTTCATGTAAACAAGGATCAGTGCTATCTTGCACAGATACGTCCCCATGTGCATAGACAGAATCAAGAAAAATATACAACTTCAGAAAATATAACAAATCTAAAAAAACAGGTCAATAGAATGCCAGATATAACATAAAGTTACTAAAAAGCAAACCTCCATTGCTTCATCTGCAGTTATGTTCTGAAAGCATGGATGGACAATCATCCTTGGCTTGAAATGCTTCTTTGCAAGCTCCTTTTCTTTCCGAGTTTTGCCTTGCTCACTCTGTAAGCAGCTCCGATCTTTGTGGTAATATGGATCAAGATCATGGTTGTTCTGCAACCGATCACGTCTCATTTCACTATCTTTACAAACAAGGAAGACTTGATACCTGTTCTTTTGGATTGACTTGATTTTACAAGTGAGCATGTCACCTTCATGTAGCCTATCAGATAATTCTATTATATCTCTCCAGTCATCAGTATAGTCTTCCTTCATAAGGATTCCAGTAATTCCTGATTCAAGCCCACATATTGCCTTTTGGGCTTGCAGTCTGCGAACTGTTACTTGGACCATTTTACCTTCAGCAAGAGTCTCTTCAGTCTCACCTGAAATCATATAAAACTCCTCATCCTGACTTGGTTCTTCATATTGCTTACGCCAATCCTGAAAACCTTGAATCAATTCTCTTTTTATATCATAGAAAGTTTCAATTTTGTCTTGACGCTCTTTGCCAGCAGCATATTCCCCAACATCCAGATTTTTCAAATAACTAGGTCGATCTCTCACATGTTCTATGGCCATCTCCAGTGCATCATCATCATCATTTGCATCACCTGTGCCATCTTCCTCATACACATCTTTGGCCAACTCCTGGGCAAGAATATAAGATTCCGGATGAATTCGTGTATCATCCAGCAAATCAATAAATTGGCTGCTGTTAGCGGCCAATCCACTTCGCCGGACACGCAAGAAACCAACCGCGTTGACAAACACTTTTTTACCAAGTTTATGTTCAGTCAAAAAATCTTTCCGAGTAAAAATTGCACCAGCTCTTACCAGCGATCTCTGCAAGAACGCAGCTTTCCGTGGACCAAGCCCCGAAATAAATTGTAACGGAGCAAATAACCATTCATTACTTATTGCTAAATTGATGTCTAAGCCGACCTGATTGGTCAGATCTACCATAACCTGCTCAACCATCCCAAATTTATCATCTGGGTTGAGAAAACTCTCCAAAGGGATCAGTTTCCATGATAGTATTTCCTTTCTGGGTCCACACAATGTCGCAACCATTGCCAATGGGTTCTGGAGATATCGACCAAGCGCAACAGCCCGCCTAACTATACCTGTCAAAGAAACAATAGTAATATAAATTATAGGATTCACTCATTAAAGAGGGTCGGCGTACACCCAACACAACATTTACCTAGCTGCTGTGAAGGAAGCTGTTCAGAGGAAATTCGAGAATTTTCATAAAGACGAGGCAAAGATTCATCCCGATACACAATGCTGAGCCCATCCATTTCATGCCCAACATCTCTAGGGTTTTCCTCGACCATCTTGAAAATAACCTAATAGAAGAAAAGCAAACCAATAGATGAGACCCACAATATATATGACACATCGTATGCAAAAAAAATAATAATAATTCAGACTGCTGACACCATGACCAGACCATTTTTTTTACAGCTTAACAGTAACTATCAAGAGTTACCCAGAAAAAAGTAAATGTGCTGATTTTATTCATCACATAAATTTATACCAATTCCTACTTGTGAAAGATAGATTAGAGGGAACATAATGGAAAGGGGATGAATATGGGAATAGGAATAAGACTGACAACTGAACTGATCAATATCATTCCCTTGTTTGATAAGGTGAATTAAATTGAAACAGAAATAACAATTCCTAAAATTATAGGTATCGCATCACAAAATTCATGGAAATATAGAATGTAAACATATAAACCAAGATGTCAACCTCATATATATCTTCCTTCAAACGAGTGCAAGACAAGTTAACTGCTCCTAAAACAACAACATGTGGTTGGTGATCTGTCATAAACTTCAACACACGTTCCTGGTCATTCTTCTTCCTTTGTTGGTCACTGGCGCTTTGTGACCTTAAAGTAAGTGACTCAGTGTATAGCACATCTTGCACTTCTCCAGATGAATCTAACATAACAAAAGTTGTTTGTGGCTTTCCAGGGACCCAAGAGCAGGCCATAACCCTAGGAGCAGCCTCATCATCTGAGCTAAGATCATTTTCCTTCTGTTGATAAGGCCCCACAGAAACCTTACTCCACAAGGCCTTTCCATACTCCATAAGTAGCCAATGCTTTGCTTTGCTTGCTAAGACGCCTCTTACTTCTTTTTCCATTGATGGTAAAAGAAATTGAAAGATTGCATCATGCAATATCAGCTTCCTCTGTTCATTCCACAGTTGAGCAGATCTGCTAACACTATCACTAACGTAATACTCATTGAATTGGTCTATTAACTTATTTAGATACTCTTCTGGAAGCTTAATAGTAACTTGAATGAGTTTTTCCTCTTCTGCCTTCTGTATAAGGAGCCATTGGGCATCCTCAAATTTAGACAAAGGCTTCTCTCGCAGCCACTTCACCCCAAAAAACTGATGGAACGAATCTACTGTTATATTTCCATCAGCAGTAGGGCAGGTTGACACCACAGCATGGTCAATAAAGTGGCTTCTAACATGTTTCTTTATGCTAGGCTCACAACTTATCTCAACAGCTGCCTGAAACAAAAAATAACCATATAATCAAACAAAGGATACATTTTAATGATTATGAGCAAAGTTACAGTCTTACAGACACATACCATGTGTCTAGCACATTTAAGTACTTCTTCAGGAGTATCATACATAGCACATGTGAAGTTAGAAGCCACCTCTTCTGGTGTTTCCTTTGGATCTTCCAACTCTTGCTGTACCAAGAGGGCAGACAAAACAAAACCTTTAGTTTAGGGTCAAAACAAAGAGCAGTTCTAAATTCAAGCACTCTTACCAGCTGAACTAGAGATAGACATAATCCGAGTTGCTCAGAACTACACCCAAACCTGCTTGCAACCTCCCACAGACCAGCCTTGCTGAAAGAGCTATACATTGACTTCCGTTTTGGCCTTTTGTATTGTCCTTCATCAACGCCAGCTTCACCTGGTGGGAAATGCATGTTGAACTTGGAGTCAACATCATCAACCTCCCTCTCTGATTCTGCCTCCTTCAGTGATCTCATAACTGATTCAAACAATTGCCTATTCAAGTTTAGTCTTGTTTCATCATAGACGCGACGAGACTCTCCTTCAAACCGTTTATTGTAGTATAATTGGAGGGCACTCTTCCGCTTCTGAAGAAGTAACCACTTCCTGTCCAGGTCCCGTAGAGCCCAAAGTATCTAAACAGTGCATAAGGAATCAATTTGCAGAGTTTTTATCAGGTTATCAGTATCAAACAATATATTAATATATTTTCAAATAAAAGTCACAAAAATAAATCTTAACAGACCTTGTGCCATTTTAGAGTAGGTGTCTTGTTATTCTTATCCCAAGTCTCGTCACCAGCTTCAGGCCGCTCAAGGTCTTTCAATAAGCTTAAACACTCTTCCTTTCGGTACATGGAAATAAAAGGAATCTAAAGGACAAGAAATTATAGATTAGCAAAATGGGGATAATATAATATATAGTATTAACTACAGATGTAAATCCCAGAATCAAATGATACTGACATCTAATTTTTGCACGTGACACAGTTCCAAAAATCTGATGATATCATCCTTGTCAATTGGTAGCTCCTCCCCATTATTTTGGGAGCTTGAATCTTTCTTGCGAATCCAAGGAACTGCCCCATTTTTAAGTTGACTAACTATCCACTGACTCTCTTCATCTATACTACCATCCAGTAAAGGGGCACCAGTACTCTCCTCCGTTATCTGCAAGAAAAACAAACAAAAAAAATAGCTCATCTTGCAAGAAAACGCCTAATTAATTGAGAAATTTGCCTATTTCCACAGAAATTCCAGAAGACCTGCATTCTCTCTGGAATATCGAGCTCCCTAATCCGGTCATCCTTCGGTGTCATATATTTCTCAGCAAGAACAATAGGCTCAAATTCATCTTCAAGTCTAGTCTCTCTATAGTCATTCAATTCTCGACTCTGATTGCGAGCCTCAAGCAACTCATCAACATCGCCAAATAATTCTTGAGCTTCTTGTAAAGCTGAGGACGAGACTCCTGGTGCCTGCCTAGGCCTTTTCACCCCCTTCGGCTTCTTGCACCTATATATAATTGCAGTAACAGAACATTAGATCAAATAATAAGATTCTTAATGGTAAAGAATACAGCATGCATTTAAAATACCTCACAGGAGCTCCGTTCTCATCAACTTCTTCTTCATCCACAATGAAGTCGGCCATTTCATCTTCTCCAATGTCGGCATCTTCATCCTCTTCTCCTTGATCCTCCTCTTCAGCAATGTCTTCGAGATGAGTTCCTGTAATTCATACAAAGAAAAGCACGTTTGTTTTTTTGGTGCATTTTTAAGCATAAAATTTCAACAATGTGTATCAAAACGAACTTTTGTTTTAGTAATTTCATGTTCAAATGCTACACTGTTCAAATCAAACTCATTCGGATAAGGTTGTTCATCGGTAAACAACTCCAAACCTATGACTTTTCTTCCAAAGTGATATCTATATAATGCATTGAGCTAGAAGTAATTTTCACCAACTGCCAAATGATGTCAATTAAAACCCAAAAAACATAAATCACGATTCGGAAATACCTTCATCATCGCCAAATAAACTGCGTTTAAGCTTCTCCTCAGCAGTTCGCCCAACTTTACCACTTCCAGAAAACTCCTCTTCCTCAGATTGTCCATAGTGCCCCTCCTCAGTATCCCTCTGGCCCTTTTTCAGTCGCTTGAACTTTTTGCTTTCCTGATAAATTCGAGAAAATTATTATCAATATAATTTGTGTATTGAGATTGGTATTTACCAACTGAAGGCCAACATTAATAAAACAAATGAAAATAAATCCAAGTTATAAAACCTTTCGACGATGAATATTGATATTATTGTCCTCCAGCAACTCGTAATCATCCTCATCGAGGACATACTCCTCCCTAAAACAGCAAGAACAAATTTGTCAAAATATTTAAATTAAAGATGTTTGCATCGTGTATGTTTCCCAATTTTAAACAGAAGTACATATGCAAATATACATCCAACTTCCTTCAATCATATGTCCACTTGCCCCCACAGGGATAGGGAAAAGTTAAGAACACGGGCAGATTCCAGACCATGTGCATTGCTATTAACATGCATGGCATGGTTTTATAAATAGTAGAACAAAAATTTATTAATAGTATGAAAGACATTTTAAAAAATTTATAAGAGAAAAAGTTACCAGCTACTGATGCAATGCAAGAGAGATTACCAAATATGTATTACAAACACAACTTATCTAGATTAATTAAAAAAAAAAAACTATATTACACATTATCAAGCATTTTTCTTTGTTTTCTAAACATAAAAGTTTATTAACTCCAACCACAAGAAGAGGCATAAAAATCACGTAAAGGATAAAGAATCAACTTTTTCTTCCTCTTCTTCTTCTTCTGACGCTCTTCATCACTTTCTGCTCTCTCTTCTTCATCCTGCTCCTCTTCTTCCTCAATGTCATCAACTATAAATCCATCCTTTTCATATTCATCCTGCCCTTCTGAAGTGAGGGGGGAAGAAAAAACAATATCAGCACAATAATATAGCATCAAATAAACCCCATCTAGAGATGATTCCATGTACAAGACTAGCTCCACATTCTACGCAATAAGAAACCATGAAAAAAGTACATTCATATAACAACAAAAACAAAATGAAAAATATTAAGCATCAGAAGCGGGAAAACAAAAGTCAAAGGATGCAAACTCTTAATCAAAAATCACATTGCAATGCACGAGGGACCAAACAGTACATAAATTTGTACTCAATCAATTAAAGTTCATACCCTCTTCTTCATCCTCATCCATATCGCAACTTTCTTCCAAATATTCACAGTCAACGGGCTCCCTCTCATCCATATCGAGTTCAAAGTCGTCTGCATCCATAAAATAATAAACAAAAAATTTAAATAAAAAAATTTGAAAAAGTTAAGGGTCGCATTTATAAGGTAAAAAGAGTATTCGAATTTCTAAGGTTCACCTTGTTCCTCAGGTATTAAGCCTTTGGCCATGATTGGCGGAGAAACGCGGTTGCAATAGAAAAAGAGAAATGAAACGGTGCAGCTGTGGAATGAATGAATATAGAGAAAGAGAATTGGAAGGACGCAGCTTTGGAATGAATGATATGGGAATTGAAAGAAAGGATCAAAGGTTTTGAAGTTTCTAAACAAGCAAGTGAAAGAAGCTATATATCACCGAAGAAGGTGATGTGTTTGTTTTAAAGTAAACAAAATCTTCCGGGAGATTCTCTTTTTTTTAAAAAAAAAAAAAAAATCCTAGTTCTTTTTTGCAATTACCTTTTAAAAAACAAGTTTGGCATATCTACACCCGGTTAACCTTATATCTCATTTAAAAAATTTAAATTTAAAATGTCTATAATATTTTTAATAAGAAAATTTTAGAATTAATAAAATTTTCGATAGTTATAAATCTTCTGTAAGATGAGTGAATATCGAAAATTTCATCTAAAATTTTATTCTTCTTCTAAGTTTTTCAAGATGCCACCATCTATTAGGCTTACGAATTTTTTTTCTTCTCATTTTTACAATTATAAAATTGCTTATTTTGTAAAACCATATATTATTTATAAATTAATTAATAAAATAAATTATATTAATAATAATAATAATAAACT
>JBBPBR010000001.1:6549833-6561651 GCA_037974775.1 Cicer pinnatifidum
ATAAAACTTCCAAAATTTAGATTGGTATTTTATAAATATATTGTAGTTATTTATATAATTTTCCTATATGTTTTTGTATTTTTTTTAAAATTTATTGGGACGCTTTTATATTATAATTAAATTTGTAATTTTCCTGTAACAGATACAATTGGAAAATTTAAAAAATTTGTTAATGTTATGCAATTAATTGAATTTACGGAAATAGTTATATTTTATTCATATCTTAAGGGAATACAATATATGTGCAATTGACTAGTAAAAGACGAATTCTCAACATAATTCCTAAATTTATCTTTTGCTATATCTCTTTTAGCCTAGTAGTAGTCAGCAATTTATTAGACTAGTAGTAGTCAGCAATTTATTAGTAATTCATTAGTAAAAACAAAAAAGCAGCAATTTAAAAAAACAAAAATGTCCCAAAAATGTTTTTAACAATAGATTACAAATTAATTACCATATGTCCATTCTTCACTTATTTGTTACAAAGTGTTGCGCTCTTTTATTCCAATTCTCCATTCATTCATGTTCGATTTACCTTGCCATGGCCAAAGTAATATCTTGAACCCTAGAAATTCCCTCGTAGAATATTATTTTCACCTTCTAAGTCCTTCTTGTTGGAACCCTAACTTTTTCGATTGTTTTAATTTAAACTTTCGTTAATATTCTGTGCTATGGATGCATATGACGTTGAACTCGATATGGATGAGAGGGAGCGCGGCGATGATTTAGAAGAAGGTCGCGATATGGATGACGATGAAGAGGACGAAGAAGATGATATGAACTTTGATTTTAATCCAAAGTTCATATCCCTCTCACATCCCTATCGAATTTAACGTCACCTACATCCATAAAATAACAACCGAAAATTTAAATTTTGAAATTCTAACAATTAAGAATATCAGATATAATGTGTAAATATTTATTTTATTAATTAGTTTGTATAAATATGTAAGAAGATCATTTAATTATAGTAATTATTTTATAAAAATATGAGTACACACAGATATTCTGACTCTTAGTGATAAAAAAAGCGTACAAGTGTAACTATTAGTTTTGAATAATTATCGATATGGATGAGAGGGAGCGCGGCGATGATTTAGAAGAAGGTCGCGATATGGATGACGATGACGAGGACGAAGAAGATGATATGAACTTTGATTTTAATCCAAAGTTCATATCCTCTCACATCCTATCGAATTCAACGTCACCTACATCCATAAAATAACAACCGAAAATTTAAATTTTGAAATTCTAACAATTAAGAATATCAGATATAATGTGTAAATATTTATTTTATTAATTAGTTTGTATAAATATGTAAGAAGATCATTTAATTATAGTAATTATTTTATAAAAATATGAGTACACACAGATATTCTGACTCTTAGTGATAAAAAAAGCGTACAAGTGTAACTATTAGTTTTGAATAATTATCGTGTTACGAGTGATTGTAATAATGATTGATGATGTTATGATTTAAAATATTTGTTGCAGTTTGTGTCTCATATCTTATGTGCGAGTATGTGTTACTGTAGACATTAATGTGAGTGACTTGTGATAACGAGGGAGGAATGTATGTGTGAAATTTTGACAAAATTTTTATATGTTGATAAATAATTAGTGTAAATGTGAGGATCTAGATTCAATGTCTCATGTACGTAACATTGGAAATTGTAGTGGTTTCGATATTTGAGGAAGCACAATAATAAGAGTCTCATGATAAAGGCAGAACTTCGCGGGGACATTAAGTGACTATGATCACACAATATCCCCATCAAGTTTAAAAAAAAAAACTAACATCTATCGAAATTATATAAATAACTATGATATATTTACAAAATCTTCCAACCTAAAATTCAGTTGTGTAGATTGTGAGTTTCATCTAAAGATATAAAACTAAAATCAAATGATTTAGTGACTTAAAAAATGTAATCGAAACTAATTAAACTTTGTTTGATATTTTTTGTGTGTTCGAATACAAATTATAAATCTGACTTCTATAGATTTGAGTGTAGCTTCATTAATTTGAAATAGATCGTCCAAGATTCAAACTAGACAATTATCTTTTAAACACACTATATCAATATTGTTATCAAACTGAAGCTTAAAAAATATGGTCACCCCATTGTTTTCGTACAAGTCTTGCCACTAGTGAAAGACTATTTCATTGAGCCTAAGTGTTGTCAGACCTTGTAGGTCCTTCAGGGAGAATTTCATTCTAGCTTGGGACAATTCCCTAATGCTATGAGCTACCACACAACTTTGGTTTAATTCTAACTAGTCACTTGCATTAGTCTTAGTTTGCGTCGAGTGGATCTACGAGAACCTGATGAACATTTGTTTCTAAATTAAATTTGGAAAAGGTTGGAAAAAACCTTTTAAAGATAACATTAATTATATTTTTGTTGGATCATAGAACTTGAGACGTAAGTATATTCATTTAACGGTCTTCAAATTGATAAGCAATCAATACATGTTTATGTGCGTCACATATTTCATGGTTTGAGATTTACATACAAATTTACTAGTATAATTTATGTGATAGACTCTTTCAATCCAAGAGTAATATTCGTTAAGAATTAATTTTTTATTTTCACCATATGCTTATTCTAAAATTGTTCTACAGACTTGTGATGTATTCTCCACCTCAAGTTGCAGCATATTTCTTTTGTTGATGCTCTCGGGTTTGCTCCCTTGAGATTGTACTCAATTTATTTCCTTCTTTACAAATAAAACAATGTAATAATACCTCAAGTGTTACAACAATGTGATTTAGGTTTTAATATCTTATCTCCCATGTATTTTAACGAAATAACGATTTGAATCCCCCGTATATCTAAATTTGGAAATTTAATCCCCCCAAATTCACAAATTTTAAGAATTTTTTCCACGACTTAATTTTGACTAATTTATGATTATGTTTTATCTTTATAAATGATATGGCAATGTATATTTATATTAAATTTTAATATATTAATATTCATTAGGAATGAGAATAAACTAGTTCGAATTAGACTTTGTAAGATTTGAGTTTGATTTATCAAAAAATTGAAGCTTTAAGTCTTACATGTGTCACATGTTTTTTATAAGGTAAGAGTTTGAAATTTATGAAAGTATGATACAATATGTTGTTAACCTACTTAATATCATTTTTAAATAATTAATGTGACATATTTTTGAATATTCTAACAAACTAATATATCAATAAAATTAAGTACTTTTATTTTTAGATTTAAAATTATATTTAAAAAAAAATTAATTTTATATGACATTATATTTTTAAGTATATTTTATTGTAATATGTTTAAATATATTTAAAGATGTCAAAAACTAATATTGTAAAGTATGATTAAATTACTAAAAAACTAGCAAATTTGTAATTTAACATAAAATTCAAAATCAAATATATAATAATAATAGTAATAAACAAAAATAGTATTCATATTTACTTAATTAGACTGATCTGACATACATCAAATATTTTTTTTTTATGTCATGTCGTCCAACAATTTTACCCAAATAAATTTATAAAAAAAGTTTCGACTTTGTCTATTAAAAAAAAATATATATAATCTAACCTAACACGAATATCTCGTAGACTAAACAAAAGACCCTCAAACGATGTGACCTATTCTACCCCAATTATCCATGTCATCAAATCACGTCCATGTCATGTTTTTATTTTTAACATTTACAATTACTAAAAATCTAAAATTAATTTTATAATCCTAAAAATTGAGATTTACCATTCTTATTTCTTTTAATTATGATAAGCAAGAAGATGAAAAAAAAATATTTTGTGCACATGATCAACAATAAAGTGGTCATAATATCAACTACTCATGGAGTCACTTTAATAATTCCCCTTTTTAGATTAGCCAAATAAGCTCTAACTCCTATTTCACCATATTCACAAACATAAAAACATGGTCCCTCAAATGGTTTAGTATGAATTTTAATGGTATCAAGAGAGAACATTTCAACATGTTTGATGCTATAATAACTTGACAAAACAAATGACGTGTCCCTACTATTTTGATATATCAAAACAAATAATGTGTATCTGATATTAACTTCCTCTTATGGTCAAAATAGTACAGACACGTACTTTATTTTGACACGTTATTATGACAACTCTCTCCTATTATAACAACTTTCTCTTATTTGATTTGACACCTTATTATTAAAATTATTAATCTTATTATTATTATTATTATTATTATTAAAGTTTATAATATCATTAAAATTATTATTAATGTATTTTATTATTATTATTATTATTATTATTATTATTATTATTTATTTTTATTATTTATCAATGTATTTTATTTTATTTTAATTTAATTTAATTTATTATTAATATTTTTATTTTTTAAATAATTAAATTAATAACTCTAATAATAAACAAATATTAAAATATAACAAAAAAAAATATTATTATTTAGTTAGAAGTCGCTTCTGCAGGAAACAACTTTCTATTAAATTTTAAAATTTTCATCTTCAGGTGGTCGCTTTCCAGAAAACAAGCTCTTACTTAAAAAAAAAGATATAACATTTAAGGAAATAGTTTTCAAACTAAGGCATTTGGAAAAAAAAAAAAGAGGATTTATTATTATTATTATTATTTTCAATTTTATGTTTTAAAATAGAGAATTATTTATATTTGTATTATAATATTTATTATTAGTTACACAAAAATATATAAATTAATTAGAAATATATCAATAAAAAAAAATTGAACTCAATCAAAATTCATATGCTCTCCTTCATCATCATCTATATCACGAGCTTCTTTCCTCTCACATCCTAAATCTATTCAACATCCATAAGATTTCAATAAATTACAATAAGAAGCACTTAGAAGGTGAAAAGAGAAAACGAGGGAATTTATAGGTTCCTTTCTTCGTCACATATTATAATTGGCTAGCAAAACGCGAAGAAGTTGCGAATATAAATAAAGAGAAATCGAACAAAATAGAATCAAAGCGAAATAGTTTTGAAATTTCTAATAACGGAGTAAAGAATATCAAAGAAGATGTAAACATTTTATTTATAAAAAAGATGTAAATATTTTTTTATTGATGATTATCATGCCATTACCGGTTTTGTAATATGTAATAAGTCCCACATTCATACTGGTCCCACATTCATGTTGTATAAGCATTTACTTACATTCATTAAATTCGTTAGAATACAATTCGATATTTTTGTGAGTAATAAAAAATGTTTGGAGAACTAACTCATAAGCATTAGAAGACACATAATTAAAGAATGAATTATCTTGAGAAGCTTCGACTATTATTGGCCAATCTGCATATATATTTTATTACTTTTTAAAATATGAATGAAATATAACTATCACTCTAAATTTCATTAATCGCATAACATTAGCGGAATCTTTAAATTGAAAATGCATCCGCTGCAGAGCACACAAATGAGATGTAAAAACGCCTTTTTAAAATTTTAAAAAATTAAATAATTATGTTAATTATGATATATTATTTGATAGATGATCGGATGTAACTATTAGTTTTGAATAATCATAGCAATACAGTGTTTAGTACACATTCTATAAGACATTTTTTTTATTAGTCAAAATACACATATCCCACTAAATTTATATAAGACCTACATGTTTTAGTGAAATTTATATAAGTTTTAACTAATCATCTACCGAAAAGTGTCACAAGTAATTGTCTTAATTATTATTTTTAGTAGAATCTATATAATTGCAATTTTTAGATAACCGATGTAACAGACATTATATAATTTTGTGCCATTGTTGATGAATTGTACATGTTTGTTAACGTAGGATAAGCAGAATTAACTGACATTATTCACACGCATCACCAAGCAAGGGTTGGGCAGCTTTCAGGGCAATCAGATGCAAATTCCTTGACCAATTATCCTGAGTACATCCTTCCATACCTAGTTCATGCGCTTGCTAACCTATCATGCCCCAATATTGATGAATGCAAGGATGCTGAAGCATACAATACTATATACAGGTATTAATTTACTCATATAGGACATCTCTGTGCTGGATGCATGTTTAGAGATTTTTCTAAAATATGTTCAAAACGATTGAATTCCACACTAGTTTTTGTTGTTGTATGCAGCAGGAGATTTTTCCGTGGTATTTATGTATTTGTTGGTTCCAGTGTGCTGATTTTATGTTGTCTTAATCATATAATGCTTTTTTACGATTGTATGCATATTTGAAAGATATAATCAGCACTGTGCTGTTTTTCTGAATGCATAGTTTTTTGTTTGGATGAAACACAATGCATCTATTTTACTGATTTGTTATACTTCACAAATAATGTGGAGATAATGTTTTCAATGTGAATGTGGAATGCATCTTGGGCTGAAACATATAAATTTTAGCTATAAAATACTGAATATGTCCGGATGCTCTTTCTTGCAAAATTCATATTCTTCCATCCCGACTTTGCAGGCAGTTGCACTTGATGCTATCAATGCTAGTACAACGAGATGAAGATGCCAAGTTTGCTACATTAGTATGTTATTCCTACCACTAAATACTCAGTGGTAGGAATAACATACTAAATTTGTAGATCAAACAGAGTAAGTTTGCTACACACCTGTTACCACCATTGGAACCAAACCCTTATTTTTCTTCTCTGGCAACCGTTCTTCTTCCGTTATCTGTTTGTATTCTATGTTTTTGGTTCTTAGGGATTAAATCCCTTTTATTACCTTCAAGTGGACCAAGTCCACTAAAACTTTTTTTTTCTTTTTCTTTTTATTTCAATAATAATAATAATATTATTAATAAAATTGGTGGGTTCCACTTGGGGAGTGAGCCCACCCAACAAATCTCCCTCTCACGACTCAAGTGGGAAGGTACTGCTCAACCATGTCAGCTTTCTTTCTGCAACATATCATCTTCGACACAAGCAAGGTCTTTGTCATCATATCTGAACCATTCTCATCAATATGAATCTTCTCAATTAAAAATGACTTCATTTCCAGTGCATCTCGTATCCAATGATACCGCACTTCAATATGCTTCGACTTTGCATGAAAAGTCGGATTCTTGCTGAGATGAATCGCACTCTCACTGTCACACAATAACACAAACTTGTCTTGCTTGAGGCCTAACTCATGTAGGAATTTCTTCATCCACAAGAGTTCTTTGGAAGCTTCAGTTGCTGCAATGTACTCAGCTTCAGTAGTAGATAAAGCAACACACTTTTGTAGTCTTGATTGCCAAGACACAACTCCCCCTACAAAAGTCATCATATAACCAGAAGTAGATTTTCTAGAATCAAGATCACCTGCCATATCTGCATCTGTGTAGCCATCCAACACAGGTTCACCACCTCCATAGCATAAACACACTTTGGAAGTGCCTCTGAGGTATCTGAGAATCCACTTCACTGCTTGCCAATGATCTTTGCCAGGATTAGAGAGAAATCGACTAACAACTCCAACTGCATGAGCAATATCCGGCCTTGTGCATACCATAGCATACATCAAACTACCAATTGTGGATGCATAAGGAACCTTCTTCATCTCTTCTTTGTCTTTCTCACTTGTAGGACATTTATCATAATTCAATTTAAAATGAGTAGCAAGTGGAGTACTAACAGGTTTGCAATTGCTCATGTTAAACCTCTCTAATACCTTCTCAATATAATTGTGTTGAGACAACCAAAATTTATTATTCTTTCTGTCACGAGTGATTCTCATACCCATAATTTGCTTTGCAGGACCCAAGTCTTTCATTGCAAAAGACTTGTTCAAATCTTTCTTTAAAGATTGAATCTTCTTAGTATCATGACCAACAATCAACATGTCATCCACATATAATAAGAGAATAATATAATCACCATCAAAGAATTTCTTGATAAACACACAATGGTCAGAAGTAGTTTTACCATACCCATGTTTCTCCATGAAAGAATCAAATTTCTTGTACCATTGTCGAGGTGCTTGCTTGAGCCCATACAAGCTTTTCTTCAATTTACACACAAGTTGCTCTTTACCTTTGATTTCGAAACCCTCTGGTTGCTCCATATAGATCTCTTCCTCCAAATCACCATGAAGGAATGCAGTTTTCACATCAAGTTGTTCAACTTCTAGGTTCAAACTAGCTGCTAACCCAAGCACAACTCGGATAGAGGACATCTTCACCACAGGTGAAAACATTTCATCAAAGTCAATACCTTTTCTCTGATTAAAACCTTTCACAACCAATCTTGCTTTGTATCTTGGTTGAGAATTATTCTCTTCTGTCTTTATCTTGTATACCCATTTGTTCTTGAGTGCTTTTCTACCATTAGGCAACTTTACCAAATCAAATGTGTGATTCTCATGCAAGGAATTCATCTCTTCTTGCATGGCCTTCAACCAATTTTCTTTATCAGCATTTGTAATAGCTTCTTGATAGTACTCTGACTCTCCACTATCAGTGATCATCACATACTCATGTGGAGGATATCTTTGAGAAGGTTGACGTTCTCTAGTAGATCTTCTCAAATCAAACTCGACTGGTGGCTCAATTGGAACCTGCTCATCATGGTGAGGCACATTATCATCAGTTACATTCTCATCATCTACCTGTACATCTCCCCCATCAACAAGAGTTTTCGTAGGAGGCTTAGGCGCAACATCAATGTAACTTCTGGAATTTGGTTTCTGTTTTTCAGTTTTATCAAAATTTTCAACAGTCTGGTCTTCAAGAAATATCACATCTCGGCTTCTGATAATTTTCTTGTCAACCGGATCCCACAATCTATAACCAAATTCTTCATCCCCATAACCGATGAATATACACTGTTTGGATTTACTATCAAGCTTAGACCTCTCGTCTCTTGGAACGTGAACAAAACATCTACAGCCAAAAACTTTCAAATGACGGTAAGAGACATCTTTCCCTGTCCACACTCTATTAGGAACATCACCATCAAGTGGAATAGAAGGAGAAAGATTGATCAAATCCACTGCAGTTTTCATTGCTTCACCCCAAAAGGATTTCGATAATTTTGCATGAGAGAGCATACATCTGATTTTGTCATTAATCGTTCGATTCATTCTCTCTGCAACACCATTATGTTGAGGTGTCTTTGGAACTGTTTTCTCAAACCTGATTCCATGTTCTCTACAATACTCTTCAAAAGGACCTCTGTATTCACCACCATTATCAGATCGAACACATTTCAATTTTCTTCCTTTTTCTCTTTCAACACTTGCATGAAAGTGCTTGAAGACTCCAAATACCTGGTCTTTATATTTCAAAGGAAAAGCCCACACTTTTCTAGAGTGATCGTCAATAAAAGTAACAAAATATGATGCACCACCAAGAGATTTACTATCCATCATACAAACATCAGTATGGACTAAATCAAGAATATTTTGTCTCCTATGAGGACCAATATTATGAAAAGAAACTCTATGTTGTTTTCCAGCAAAACAATGAGTGCAAGTTTTTAGAGACATACCTTTCACAGGAAGAAAATTTGTCTTCGCAAGTATGTTGAGTCCTTTCTCACTCAAGTGACCAAGGCGCATATGCCATAAATCAAAAGATGCATCTTCAATTGCATTCACTTCTTTCTTGCATAGCTTCGTAGGCATCCTATAGAGAGAAGTGGAACTTTGCTCCTTTGCAACCACTAGGGACCCTTTAGTGATTTTACATATACCACCACCACCAAAGAAAGTGTGATAACCATCAATATCCAAGGCTTTCACCGAAATCAAATTGAGACGAATATTAGGAACATGTCTAACATTCTTCAATTGAAGCTTGCAACCAATCCCAGTTTCAATCCAAACATCTCCCTTACCGATAATTTTACATACTCCTTCATCTCCCATTTTTACCATGCCAAAATCACCAACACTATAAGATGAGAAGAAATCATGCCTAGGAGTATCATGATATGAGGCACCCGAATCAATAATCCAAGTTGAATCCTGACATGCAAGGTTTATGGAATTATCATCACAAACAATGTAGACATTATTAACAGATGCAACTGATGTTGTATCTTTATCATTTTTCTTCTCTTTGTCTTCATCTCTTTCCCTTGATTGATCTCTCTTAAGGAACCTGCAATTTCTTTTTATGTGACCCGCTTTGCCACAATGATAGCATATCACTTCTTTTCTAGTCCTTGACTTGCTTCTTGACTTGCTACGACTTTCAGAGTTGTCGCGTCTATGGAAGTTTCTAGATTGACTTCTCCCCCGTGACTCTGTAACTAGTGCTTCTGACTTTGAGGAAGAACCAATCAAACCACGTTCCTTTCTTCGAGCTTCTTCATTCAACATGCTCTCTTTATCTGTTGACATTTTCAACTTTCCACTTGGAGCTGAATTGGTCAATGTCACAACAAGGATTTCCCAATTATCAGGCAAGGAACTCAACAATAACAACGCTTGCAACTCATCATCTAATTTAATTTCTGCGGTTGTCAACTGATTCACTGTATTCTGAAAAATACTCATATGCTCTGCCATTGAATCCCCATCTTTGTATTTCATATTCACCAGCTTCCGAATCAAGAATGTTTTATTTTGCACATTCTTTCGTTCATACAACTCTTTTAATTTTTCCCACATCTTATTAGCATCTATTTCAGTTTCAATATGTGGATATACACTCAGATCCAACCACTGCCTGATCAACACCACTGCCTTTCTATTCATCTTCTTCCAGTCAGCGTCAAATTTATCTGCGGGTTTAGCAGTGTCACCCTCAATAGGATCATACAAATCTTTACTGTATAACATGTCTTCCATGAGAGTCTTCCAAAGTGTGTAATTAGAAGAGTTGTGTTTAATCATATTGGGACCTTTATTTTCCTCCTCCATTTAAATGCACAAATCAAATAATCGAGCTCTAGATACCACTTTGTTGGGGAGTTCGGAGGAGCACAACAATTCGGAATGGGCTAAGCAAGGATTTATAAGAGACTTAGACACCACATATCAACCCAAAACCTTAAGGCATTAGGTGTATGGATCATTCTCACTATATATCCAATACAGGAAGAAACCGGAAAACGCTGCCGAACCAGACCTAACGATTTAGAAAGAATCAAGAAAGCTGACGGGTTGGCGGAAGGTGGAAGTTGGGTGGTCTAGGTAATGGGGAAGTGAGGATGGTTTTGGAGTGGTGGTCTTGAGGAGAAAGAAGTGAAGGGAGCGTACACACGGAAACGGTCTTCAGAATAATGAAAGGCAGCGTAAAAATAGGGTAGTTTGAATAAATGTAGGAGTGAAGTCAATTATTTATCTCTATTTAGCTTAAAAACAGAAACGGTAGTTTGAATACAATGGGTAGAAGTTGAGTTCTCTATTATCTATTGAGTGTAACAGCAACGAGTAGTTTGACTACATGTAGAAGTAGAAGTGGAGTCAACTATTTATCTCTATTATCTATTTAGCGTAAAAACAGAAACGAGTAGTTTGAATACAAGCATATAAGTGAAGTCAATTATTTATCTCTATTAATCTATTATCTATTTTCATTTATGTCAAATCCTCCAACATTTGTCAACTCACAAAAAAACTGTCACGTGACACATTCTAAATTTATTTTTTATTCCATTATTTTGTTTCTTCAATATATAATGCAAACATTTTCATTTGTTCAAGTACATTTATTGTTCAAGTACATTTATTTCATACATTATATAGTTTTAATTTTAACTCATCAATACACCTAAAAATCTCTAATTACTCATGGAAAATAAGTTTTTTTTTTGCTTAATGTGGAATGTACCTTCCATAACATTTTTTTTATAATTAAAAAAAACACAAAACATAATTGAAACAAAAAAAA
>JBBPBR010000001.1:6596732-6610744 GCA_037974775.1 Cicer pinnatifidum
ACATACCATGTGTCTAGCACATTTAAGTACTTCTTCAGGAGTATCATACATAGCACATGTGAAGTTAGAAGCCACCTCTTCTGGTGTTTCCTTTGGATCTTCCAACTCTTGCTGTACCAAGAGGGCAGACAAAACAAAACCTTTAGTTTAGGGTCAAAACAAAGAGCAGTTCTAAATTCAAGCACTCTTACCAGCTGAACTAGAGATAGACATAATCCGAGTTGCTCAGAACTACACCCAAACCTGCTTGCAACCTCCCACAGACCAGCCTTGCTGAAAGAGCTATACATTGACTTCCGTTTTGGCCTTTTGTATTGTCCTTCATCAACGCCAGCTTCACCTGGTGGGAAATGCATGTTGAACTTGGAGTCAACATCATCAACCTCCCTCTCTGATTCTGCCTCCTTCAGTGATCTCATAACTGATTCAAACAATTGCCTATTCAAGTTTAGTCTTGTTTCATCATAGACGCGACGAGACTCTCCTTCAAACCGTTTATTGTAGTATAATTGGAGGGCACTCTTCCGCTTCTGAAGAAGTAACCACTTCCTGTCCAGGTCCCGTAGAGCCCAAAGTATCTAAACAGTGCATAAGGAATCAATTTGCAGAGTTTTTATCAGGTTATCAGTATCAAACAATATATTAATATATTTTCAAATAAAAGTCACAAAAATAAATCTTAACAGACCTTGTGCCATTTTAGAGTAGGTGTCTTGTTATTCTTATCCCAAGTCTCGTCACCAGCTTCAGGCCGCTCAAGGTCTTTCAATAAGCTTAAACACTCTTCCTTTCGGTACATGGAAATAAAAGGAATCTAAAGGACAAGAAATTATAGATTAGCAAAATGGGGATAATATAATATATAGTATTAACTACAGATGTAAATCCCAGAATCAAATGATACTGACATCTAATTTTTGCACGTGACACAGTTCCAAAAATCTGATGATATCATCCTTGTCAATTGGTAGCTCCTCCCCATTATTTTGGGAGCTTGAATCTTTCTTGCGAATCCAAGGAACTGCCCCATTTTTAAGTTGACTAACTATCCACTGACTCTCTTCATCTATACTACCTGAAGGGGCACCAGTACTCTCCTCCGTTATCTGCAAGAAAAACAAAAAAAAAACAGCTCATCTTGCAAGAAAGCGCCTAATTAATTGAGAAATTTGCCTATTTCCACAGAAATTCCAGAAGACCTGCATTCTCTCTGGAATATCGAGCTCCCTAATCCGGTCATCCTTCGGTGTCATATATTTCTCAGCAAGAACAATAGGCTCAAATTCATCTTCAAGTCTAGTCTCTCTATAGTCATTCAATTCTCGACTCTGATTGCGAGCCTCAAGCAACTCATCAACATCGCCAAATAATTCTTGAGCTTCTTGTAAAGCTGAGGACGAGACTCCTGGTGCCTGCCTAGGCCTTTTCACCCCCTTCGGCTTCTTGCACCTATATATAATTGCAGTAACAGAACATTAGATCAAATAATAAGATTCTTAATGGTAAAGAATACAGCATGCATTTAAAATACCTCACAGGAGCTCCGTTCTCATCAACTTCTTCTTCATCCACAATGAAGTCGGCCATTTCATCTTCTCCAATGTCGGCATCTTCATCCTCTTCTCCTTGATCCTCCTCTTCAGCAATGTCTTCGAGATGAGTTCCTGTAATTCATATAAAGAAAAGCACGTTTGTTTTATTGGTGCATTTTTCAGCATAAAATTTCAACAATGCGTTTCAAAACAAACTTTGTTTTAGTAATTTCATGTTCAAATGCTACACTGTTCAAATCAAACTCATTCGGATAAGGTTGTTCATCGGTAAACAACTCAAAACCTATGACTTTTCTTCCAAAGTGATATCTACATAATGCATTGAGCTAGAAGTAATTTTCACCAATATTATAAAAAATAATTGATGTAATTAAAAAATTAAAGATAATATTATAAAAAGACTACAAAGAAAAGAATGGATGTAGTATACCATTATGCTTTTGTTGAAACTCAATGCAAGTTTTGTCAAAATAAGAAAGTGGTAAAAGAATCAAATTCAAAGAAAAGCAAAACGTGGTCAATCCAAATTGTATACTTTTACGGACATGTGAATATTAGTTACATCTTAATTAAGCTTAATTAAAGTGAATTCACGCAATTAATAAATTCTATGAAAAATTAATTGAGATAAAAAAAATTTAGAAGCCACCTCAAGTAGAGTAAAAAACAATAGACATGTTCTGGTTTGACCAGCTGAGCTGTCTGATAAAGGAACGAGGTTGTTGTAGTTCCACTTCACACCATAAAGTCTCATCTCATCAAATCATAAATAAATAACATATCATTGCAACACAAACACTTATTATTCATTCATTCAATTCCTTTGTTTTGGTTAGTTTGTTCTTCTTCCTTATTTGCTTTATTTCTCACTTTTATAAATAACAACATATTTTCTTTCAAAAATATTATTTATTGAAACTTGAATTAATGTTACCAAATGCCAAAAATTACTTGATCTCTTCACTACATGCTCTTAAGATTATTAATTAATGTGGATACATCACAAATGTTAATGTTCCACATTACAATTTTCTTTTTGGTACTTGAGATTCTTCCTTTCTCTCCTACGTAGCTGATAACTCGCGAAACAGAAAACCATAATAGAGAAAATCATGACAGGAATAACTGCATAATAAAACATAAAAAATGATAGAGCTCCCTTTTTCTTTCTTTTTCCTGCAATAGAGATTAATGTTAGCTCAATTTACTATAAAATTAATCACTATCCTGAAAAAAAATGTTGAAAAATCCAAACCTGTAGATAATGGAAAAAAAGGATAAGGATCATATCTAACAATACAACTTGGATATAAAACACTTCCTCCAATCTTTCCACTAGCACATGATGTTTGAAGATAATTCATAACATCCCTTAAACATTTTATGCAACCGTTCTTGGAGAGGTTTGGTGTACACTGAGCAATTCCAAACAAGAATTTATTATCCTCATAGTAAATTTCTTTCTTGACAAGAAATTTGTTATATTTATTATCCATTAGAGCTTCATACTCGGCATCAATTAGAAGAACCTTCATCAAAGTCCTTAAAGTTTTGTTAAAAGTTACCAATGAACCTTGATGATCCGTTGAGTCCTGGACACACCACGATGGAGATTCTTCCATAATATCGAAGAAAGACCGGTTGGAATAACGAACCAAACATTCATCAGACCAAATGATAGCTTCTTTATTTAAGTCACACATTGAGGTAAGTGTCTTGGTAGAGTTCCTAACACATTCTCCACAATGATTTGTATATCCATTACACATGAAGAGACCATAGATCGTTTCTGTTTCATCAATTAATGTACTAGTGCTGTAGAAGCCATGGCTGGTTGTGTCAGAAGCTTTGGATAAAAGTGTAGATAAAAGTGTGTTTAGATTGATTTTGTATGTGCTATTTGGACTAAATGTTTGCATGTTGGTGCAATTGTAATGGCTGTATGTTGATGCTGTTTCTGCAGGTGAAAATATAGTGCAGAACAGAAAAATAATTGAGAACAATTTCAGAATATTGTAAGCCATGATTAGATTAAATCTTTGTCTCAATAATTAGAAGGTTGATATTTATTTGTGAGCTCTTAATTATCTCTTGAATTAAGCAAATTGTTATGCAGCCATTTTGTGTCACCAATGGTCACTTTTTTATTTTTACTTTTAATATTTTCTGCCAATCTTGCCAGTGGCCATTCACGTCTGTGTTTAATCAGAATATGCTCAATTTTGTTATCATGAGGAGTTGCATGATGGTCATATTTTTAATTTATGAGGGGAGCCATTATTGTAGTTACTGTAACTTGTACTTCAACTTAAATACAAATAAATTATAAGTCTGATTTTCTTTGAAATTTTGATCACTACAACTAAAACACAATTAGTTAAAGAAAGAAAGGGTAACTAAAGTGCTAATCTTGCCCATTATTGATCTGTTTGAAAAAAAAAAATTCTCAAAATAATTGTCCATCTCCATTATGAAGGTGATATTATTTTTATGTTTTAATTGTATCATATTATTAATATTATATCTACAATTCTTAATTCAACATTGTCGAATTTACATTTATAGTCTCTTTTATATATATGTATTTTTAATTTGGATAAAATATTCAATTAGTCAATTATTATGTGAAATGGAATAAGTAATATCAGTAAAAAAAAAAAAGATAAATACTAAATAGTAATATATATGCTTGACTTCTGGAACATCTCAAAGAAGATTCAAGCATAGTGACAAAATAATATAAATACAAGTTATAAAATGTAATTAGAGTTTTTAAGTATTAATTCAATTCATATATTTTAGATTTGAAACTATAAAATTATTTACTATTTCTATTAAAAGAAATTATAAAATATGATTGGTGTATGTTTTTTCTGAGTTGGTTAGGGCCACATGAATAGAGGGAAAGAGAAAGGTTGAAACCTATGATCGAACATAGGCACCCGCATAAACGTCCTCAGAGTCAAACCGCTAGACCACAACAAGGGAGACATGTGATTGGCGTAAGTGTCACTACCTTTCCAAAACAAAAATAACTATCATGAGGGAATATAGGACAAGATACACAACTGAGATATATTTGACCTTAGAATAAATAAAAACTCTTTCATCACTTATGGAATACGATGATTTGTTTTTGTGCAAAATTACTTCTTGGTGATCATATGTCAATAACAATGAATTGGCTTCCTCATCAACAATCTTCACTTGTGAAACCTATTTCATGCGTCATTTTGCTCTGGGTATGATGGGTAGCAAAGTTCGTCGGCCGGTCCCATTTCAACTTGGATTTCCTTGATAGTGGCAGTGATATAATTTCTTGAAAAAAAACTATACATATCATTAAGTCACTATGAGTTAGATTGATTTCAAAGATTGCATAGAACATAATTGAACTTATGGCAGCAAAATCAAAAATGGACAACGAGAAGGAAATTTTTTGTTGCAACGAACAAACCTATACCTTTTTCAGGGTATCTTGGGAATAGAGTCGGCGATTTCAAAGAATTACCACGGAGGAACAAATGATTTTGCAAAAGATGATTTTGCGAGGATGATGAATGACTGAGACGTACACAATAGGGAAGAAGAAACTGTTGGAGGAAGTCATTAAAAAAATTAGGGATTAGAGTGATTAAAAGAGGGAAAAATTATTTAGAAACTAAGTAGAAAAAAAATGAGGTGAAACATAAAAACAAAAGAGAATTCTCTAAGGTGAACACATCAGCTTTTTTGTTGAGGTGGGATATGTTTGCATTGTATGATAATATTCATTCGTGAGTGATACTTTGTTAATCAAAAATATTAAAACAATTCATTTGTGTGTGTCTTGGAATTGTTCAAATAATTATTTGACACGGTCAAGAAACTTCAAGAGTGGTTCAAATAATTATTTGTGAATGTTTAAAACATAGAAATTTTCGAGTCAATAATGAAATAGTTAAAAGTTCTTCATTTCCAAATATTGAATACTATTCATTTTTTTTTTCAATTATGCTTTGTGTTTTTTTTTTTATTATAAAAAAAAATATTATGGGAGACTCATTCAACATAGGGAAAAAAACTCATTTCCTATGCAATAATATTGATATATGATCTTGAAGAATAATTGACAATAGAAAAATAATATTATCGAAGTATCTTGTGAACTAATAGTGTATGACACATAATCTGGGATAGATGTGGATGTGTGTATGTAGTTGAATTTGCATTGTGATCATTTGAAGATATTGGATGTTTTGTATTTTTTGTATGATTTATTGAAATGAAAGTTTTGATGAATAATTAAAGTTTTTTAAGTGTATTAATGAGTCATTGAGTGATAAGTTAAAGATGAAATTATATAATGTATGAAATAATTGTACTTGGACAAGTGAAAAAGTTTGCATTATATATTGAAGAAACAAAAGATAATGGAATAGAAGATGAATTTGAAATGTGTCATATCAGAATTTTGGTGAGTTGCCAAATATTGGAGGATGTGACATAGATGAAGAATTTTTGGGGTTATGTTTTAATTATTTTAAGTGTATTGATAAGTCATTGAGTGATAAGTTAAAAATGAAATTATATAATGTATGAAATAATTGTACTTGAGCGCAAGTGAAAATGTTTGCATTATATACTGAAGAAACAAAACATAATGGAATAGAAAATGAATTTAGAATGTGCACGTCAGAATTTTGGTGAGTTGGCAAATATTGGAGAATGTGACATAGATAAAGAATTTTAGAGATTCTTTTTTAATTATAATAATAGAAAATAATAGATAATAAATAATAGATAGATAGATGTATAGATTTGCTTGTCAAAATTACCAAGTCTCACATAGCTTTAGTAGTAAAAAGTTCTAGCTAAAGCCATAGTATAAAGAGTTGAGGTTAATCATCTATTAATAATGGAGCCATGCAGTAACTACAAAGTGAACTATTCTTTCGCCTTTTACTAAAGAAGACCGTATATTTACTGCTTTTAAGTGGCATTTCTCTATTTTTGGGAGGTGACTTTCATTATAAGGTCCCTAAAAATTTAGTCAAAGATTGTACGCTTCTTAGTCAAAGATTGTATGCTTGTCAATTTTGTAATAAATGATCAAGTTTGTATTAGACTTAAAATTTTTGTTGGTAATATAAATAATAAATGTGTAGAACAAAAGAAAAAGAGTTGTTTGCAATATGGTGGATGTCATTGTTGGAAAAACTGTGTTGTGCTTGAAGAAAATCAACTTTCTTGAGATTATGCATGAGATGTTGATGATTCTCCGGTCTTCTCGTGAAGCAATGGTATAGCGCATGACCTCTCAACATTTGACATTTGATGCTCATTGTCATCTTCAAATCTATCAACACTATGCACAAATATTCCTACAAGATTATATGCATACAGCATACACATTAATCACAACAAATATTAATAAAAATAATTTCCATCTTTTCAGTGTATTACACATTTATAAAGATAAGCTGATTTTCATGCCACCAAATAACATCCATCATAGTTTCAACAAAATGCCATTACTTGTTTTGTTTTATTTTGACTAAACAATTGAGCTTGTACTCAATTTACATGCAGTATCACATTAATCTTCCCAAAATTTGGGTCACCAATAGTCCCTTAAAAAAGATTTAAAACATCACTGCATTGATTTTAAAAAAACTGTCATCAAATTAGTGCTTCAAAGATTTAATTGTCACCACATTTATTGATAACATACCGATAAACCATATTCCAGCAGCTGGAAACAGTATGGTTGTTAGGATCAATGCAGTTGTTCTCCAGTTGTTAATGCTATCCTGCATTACCATTATGTATATCAACAATCAAGAATCTTGTATTTGGATATCACATAAAAGACAACAATGTGTGGAAAAGCAACAATTTCCACCTTGCTTTACCAAATCAACAACTTTTAAGTGAAAAAGACACCAAGTGTTTACTAAAATCATTAGCAAAATAATTTCCAAGACGTTCATTCCTTCACCCGGAAAAAGGTGCGCGGGGGAATCTGTAAAAGACTTACCTGGAGAACTCCAACAAGAGGTGAGGAAGGAACATCTCCAAAAACATGAATGGCAACAGTAGACATAGCCATGGATAGAGGCCTCAAACTTGGTTTAACACAATGGAGACACACATAATTCACAGGACCCTGAAAAGAAAACCACAAGCGTTAGAACAAACATCTAAGGCGAAAATTCTGATTTCCAATCAGGTTTATAAAATGATTTCTGAGAAGCAATAATTTCAACAAATCCTAAGGATCACGTACCGTTTCAGCTCAGTCACAAATTTTCTAAGCTATGCATAACATACAAACTAAGTTCCATTAAACGATTTCTTTCAAGTTTCATGGTAAATAATTCTGAAAAATGAGAACTGAACAAGCATTGCTTCCTAGCTTAAAATTCAAAATAAGGCACAGCCAACCGTACAATTAGATTTAGTTCTTGGAGAGCAAGTTTGCATCTAATTTCACAAATGTAGATGTTATTTTACATGAAACACATAAATAGTCTCATCAAAGACTTAACTAGGAAATGTCAAAATCAAATGCTTAGCTAGCTTATAGAGGAAAACTGAAGAACTGCTAAAGTATTCATTGATGGTGAGTAAGCATGTAAAAGGGTTATATTTCAATATAACAATTAAAACACAGATATCTTTCTCACATAAATGGAAAGTACCTGAGTGGCAAAAACAAAAAGTTCACCAATAGCGAAAAGAGCAAGAAAGCCATTCACATTTCTGCATAAAAAGGCGCCAAAACAAAACGATGCACCAATAAATGTTGTCACTGAGAGAAGCTGCAAAGAATAGTGTTTAGTATGCATAGAAATGGCCAGGTAAAGGTAGATGGCAATGCATCAAACAAATAATAATAGTGTACCGATAAACATAATAAAAAGGTATCAAAAGTGATACTCGAACCCGTCTCTAATTTGAATACCAACCTTAAATGCATTTGATAAGGTGTTATTCATAAAATCCAGAATAAAACCTCCAGCTAATGTGCCTACTACTCCACATACAATTGTAATTCCTCCAAATATCAAATCTGCGTCAGTCTACCAAAATAAACCAACTATAATATTACAACAACATATTTTTTATGCAAGAATCAAGATATATAAGAATGAAAGCTATGATAGTAAAGGTGTATGTATGCATATAAGGGATCATTGAATGAAGCAAAATCTCACCATGTGATAAATATTATAGCCAGCTTTGGGACCCCAATATGAGTAAGCACCTATGACAAAGTTGTATGCTATGTAACCTAAAAATAGATATTTAAGTTATGGAATTAAATAAAGAGAAGTGGTAAAATATGATTCCTGAAAATGGAATACATATAGGATATTAAGATATAAAGTTTGCAGGGAAGTAAGCCATACACAAAGCAGCTTTCTGACACAAATTTATTGACAAAATAAAGAAAAACAGTTGATGCAAACAATAGGTTAGTGGGAGTGAGAAGTACCTAGGACATTGATAACATAAACCTTATCAAGAAGGAGGGCTTTCATATCAGTCAAAAAGCTTGAGAACTGATCAAACATTTTTGTTTCAGATTTAGACCTAAAATAAGAATGAATGAGATAGAATTTTGAATACATCAGCCACTAAATGATAGATGTCAGATATTAAAAGATACAAAAAATCAATAATTGGAAAAAATAGTTATTTCAGAAGGTATGTGTTCTAACATGGATTGGTCATTTGAGCTTTTATCTCCAAACCCTTCCTTTAAGGACAGTGACTCATCTCTGCCATTGGAAGCGTTTCTGACTTTGAATCAAACAAGTGAAATTTGTTAATGCTAATAAAAAGTTTCAGTTAATTGCAACATATTAGGCGATAAACAAGTACCTTGAACTCTTGATGCATCTGTGTCAGGTTCTTGTTCCTTCATCAAATCGGCAGGAACAAAACCTGAATCCAAAAGTATTTTACAAATGGAAAACAATAATAAAGGTTTACTATAAACCAATGCAAGAAAAATGTGCACCTTTCAACTGTAAAGGCTTCATTAAAAATCCCGAAATAGCAAATGGAAGCATCAATATAGACTCTACCCAGAATGCATAGCGCCAACCAAAATAACTTCCAACCTGTTAAAGAACACAGGATAAATCAAAAAGGTTGATTTATTAATTTATCTATCTTCAAAAGAAGTAAAACACTCAAATTGATTCTTTTTCAGTAGATGGATATCTTAGAGGATTACCACACTGGTTATAAAATATTTTCTTTTTGTAAAAGCCAATGTTTTGTTTCTATAATAGGAAGCCAGGTAAAGACTTACCAAACCACCATAGACATAGCCAAGTGCATATCCCGACGGTATACACATGTAAAATATTGCGAGCCATGCTGTTTTCTGATATACACATTAGTATGAGGTAAATATTTCCACCAGAAATAAAAAAAGATCACCAAGCAATACATTGAAATGTTGAAACAAAGCAAACATGGCACATGCCATGCTGATCAAGAGATTAGTAGTAATATTCTTTTATGTTAGTTTGATTATTGCACAGCACTATAGTATATTATTTCATGTCATTTTTGTGATCACTCTGCCCAAGAGCTTGATTAAGTTTTTGACTCTGATTATATAAAGAAATTTAGAAAAATAACAGTTTTTTTGCTAAAAGGGTAACCGACAAAATCAATGACAACTTTATGGTAGACATATAAAAGAAACAAACCTGAGAAGTTGGGGCATTGTCATCAATAAAAGGTGCTGCTAGACTTATAAACGAAGCCTCACCAACACCAACAAGCCTATACAGAATAGTGAAAGCATAAAAGAACATGTAAGCCAATTCTCATGATATTTGGTACTAATATTTAACTACACAAAACGAAAAAAGATGTAACTTGAGAAATAAGGAACCACTTACATGCGACAGACTGAAATGGACCAGAAATTAAAAGAAAGACCGCAAAAAAAGGTTGCAAGAGTCCAAACTGACAATCCAACTCCTATAAGTCTAAACGGATTTACACTGCAAAATATATGAATTGTGAAAGGATTGTCATGTTTGTCAGTTAATGATATATTGATATGATGACAATTACAAATTTATTGCAACACTGATGGTTATTCTAATTACCTCTTAGCTAGAGAGGCAAATATTGGAGAAGCCACGAGAAGTCCAACCATAAAAGCAGATGATAAAACCCCATCTTCAAAATTGTTCAAATTAAAATCCCCCCTGCACACAAAGAGAAAAATATAGTAAAACATTACTATATTGCTGAAAATTTACTTCTGCATATTACCATATATATGATTTCTTGTTCTTAAAGAGGAAGGCACTAATTGGTTATGTTAATTAAGTAACTCATACATTAATAATTTCAAACCTTTAACAACCACATTGAACATGTTTCTGTGTATATTAACGATAATATAAATTGAAATTAGAGGCCGTTTATAAATTTTGAACACAGGGATTGGGTTTAAGTATTTCAGAATTGATCTAATCCAAACCTAATCCCTGTGAGAATAATTGCCTTTTAAACTATGCAAGTGCTAACAAGTGTCTTAAAGCATTGGTTACAAATCAAAAATGAAAATCTTTTTTATTGAAAGTGAAGCATTTAATGCTACCAATGTATTAAACATTGTACTTTGCAAGTACACAGGGCATTTGTTAGCATGGATCTAGTCTTTGAAACATAAGGTAAAATATTGGTCAGCTATTCCAATTTAATTCCAAATAAGGGAACACAAAAATAAATGTTTTTTTTTCATCTCACCAAGTGTTCTGTGTTCTCACAACCCTTGTTCTGGTTTCACATCTCTCTCTTTTCAGCTATGTTCTCTAATCTACTCTTTGTGAATCTCTAACTACAAACAAACATGGAAAAAACCAGCAAAAGCTCATAAGCAGCAAATTAAATGGCAAAATGTGAAAGATGTGATTCTCCCTAAAGTATTATTTATATCTTACTGAATTCCTGTACCAGAAGTGCAAGTGCCAGCACCTTCAGTACATGTTCCCCTACTTCCATTAACACCATTGCTAGCTATTGCTCCTCGATCCAAATAGTTTAACAAGTTAATCACACAAAATATACCAAGTAACCTACACACAAAAAATACATTATAAATAATACCAATAGAAAACAAAACAAAACAAAAATCACAAAACCATAGATTTAGATTTGATATGAAACAACAAAAATTGAAAGCGACCCAGAAATTGGTTAAAAAGTTTCTTCCCACATGGTATAAAAAAAATGCAAAAAAGATTGAAACTTTATTTCCTCTACCTACCCAACATGGATGTATACAGGGGGTGGAAATAGCAATTAGCAAAGGTGGAATAAATTAGTAATAATATATACCTCTTAGGTGTAAACCAGGAAGTTGAGGGAATGATGGTGGATGATATTATAGGTGGATCCATGACATGAACACAGAGGGAGAAGGGAACAAGCAAGGATTTGGATTTAGTTGCAGTTGTAGTAACTCATCATCATGTTTCATCTAAATATCTAACTACAATACTATATTCAATCTAACACTATATGTACAAAATTTTAAAATTGTTGACTTGAATGGTAGTTAACATATACGAATTTATTAAAATTTGAGGTTTTCACCTTCTATTCTGTCCAGAATATTTTTGTCTTATTATTAATGCTAAATTACTTTAAAATTATTTTTAAATTTCACCTTATTTTTTTCTAAGAAACTTAAAAATAATCAGGTGTATTTGACTGGAAAAATATCATTTTCGTTAATACTTGTAATGAACAATATCATTTTGATTTAAAATATTTGTATAAAAAATAGTAAAAAATTATTTTATTTTTCTCTACAAATTTTGATAGTTAAAAATACATAAATATATAATATTGTATAATTGTTATTGTTAATGAAAATAAAAGCATCTTTAAAAATAAATAAATGCTAATTGTATCATTACATATAAATAAATTATTCCAATAAAATTTCAGAGTTGTAAATAAAAATACAAATAAAAATAAAATGTTTTCAAAAAAAAAAAAAAAAGTAAATAAAAATTTGTTGTTTTTGGATAGACAAAACATTTGCCTGTTTAAACTCTCATCTTAATTTTTTAAACAATAATTGATAATATATTAACTCAAGTTGACTAATTTGGTGGTCCTGCACTAGTTAGTCTGTACCAATGTGTACAAGAGCAGCTTAGAGTTCTTCTAAAAGGGAGATCTCTTGTTAACCAAGTGATTTGCTCGTATCTTTAATGAGCTCCACTTAAAAATAATCATTAGAAATAACAGTTTAAATTATAATTGAAATAATTCTTAATTAAATTTTACTTACAAATTACATTACAGTGGATTAGAGATCTTTTATTCCAACACTATGAAATACAAATTCATCTTTGAAAGAGGAGACGGAGATAATTTAAACATGCGTTTTTAAAGATATCAAAATCAGTCATCAAACCAAAACAACTTCAATATTACAACAAGAAACATACTTTTTTTACATTGAAAGCATCTTGACATGTAATTTATTTTATTCAAGATACATAAGAATGAACAACTACAATAAGGGATAACTAGAGTACGGCCCGCGCACTGCGCGGATATTAATTAATTAATTTTATAAGTTTTATAAGTAATATTATATGTATTATAAATATAGTTATTTTATAATATTATTTTATTATTTTATAATAATTGAATATGATTAGGAAAATTAAAATTAGAGAAAATTATATTTATCACAATTATCTAATTTAATTTTTAAAATAATTTATAAAATTCGTATGATAATTTATTATATATGATAATTGTTTGACTCATTGTACTGTGATTGTTAATTTATTTTTCAACATATAATGATCCTTGCATTTATTTGATGAAATAAAATGTAAAACACAAACTCAAAAATAAAATGTAAAAATTTAAAAATATGTTTGACTATTTAATATTTTTTATTTTAAAAAAATATTAATATTAAATTATATTGTAGCGTAGTCTAAATTTATTTGTTTTATTAGTATGATATTTTAATTGTGAGCATAAGAAGTTGTTGTAAAAAAAAATTATTTAATATATTTCATCAAGAGTTTGTAAAAAAAACATATATAATATATAATAGTTTTTAATAATTGGAAGTAACTTTTTTAATAATTTTTCATATATTCGTATTTTATAATTATTTTTAATAAATTTGTGTATTTTCTATCAAATAGAATATATATTTTTATTTTATAAAACGTTACTAAAAAAATAATATAATTGAAAGTAACTATAAATAGATTAACATTAATGAGTAATTGAATTTTTAACGTATAAAATTATTATTCACCATAAGTGGAATAATATAATTGTTCATAAAAGAGAAGAAAGATTAGATAAAGAATATTTATGTTGATATTTATGAGTGATTAAGTGGTTTTTTTTTCCATCGAATTTAATGACTAATAATATAAATTATTAACATTAGTA
>JBBPBR010000001.1:6617947-6639770 GCA_037974775.1 Cicer pinnatifidum
AATTATGTGTTTTGTAAAATATTGATAAAGTTTTTGGTTAAGCAATATCAAATATTTATTGTTCCTAAATTGGTTTACCATTGTCAATGTATTTTTTGGTGAGATTATAACATATAATATTGCTTATCATGATATAAATAAAATTTTAGATTTAACATGGAAACAAAATTTAACCTCCATCATGAAATTATAACAACCTCTATCATAAAACAAAAATTAACCTCTATCATGAAAAATTAACCTCCATCATGAAACAAAAATAATTGTATATCTATATCATGCAAGAAATCATAAAAGATAATATGGATGATTACACCATTGTTAGAAAAATGAGAGCTACAAAAGCAAGACATAAAAGGAAAATTATATTGGACAAAAGAAGAGCAAAAAGGATGAAACTTGATTGTCACTCTACTATGTCAAATCCCAATTTTGAATTAAATGTTATATGTAATTATCAAAAAACTCCTTTGTCTGATATTACATTGGGTGTTAACAATAAATGTTCAATATCTTCTTTTGATCAGAGTTACACCTCAAACATAAAGACAGGGGGGAGTGTTATACAAAGTCAACAACATTCAAATTTCTGTCATCGGACAAAGGGAAATCAATTGTCTGGACTACACCCTTTGGGGGCTAATCTTTTTAGAAAATTTCAAATTGATGATTCAGGTTCATGTTCAACATCAAAAGCATTACCAAATGTGCTCCCATTAAACACACAAACATATGAAAATGACAATAGCGACGATGACTTACATGTCTCGGATCCTGAATTCGATGATAGTGAAGGTACAGACCGTATTAGCCAAATATATGATTTATCTTTTGAAAATCATGTACAAACTAAATGCAAATGAACAAACTAAAATGATTCCCTTAATAGATGCAATTGATGATGTCGCATATAGTAATACTGATGAAGATGAAGTTTTCCTCAACAATAACACGTTTGAAGAATCTGTCAATAGACAATGTCTATTTATGCATTTTAAGGTTATAATTTAATATGCTTAATATTTAATATGTTACGAAGTTGTTAATATTAAATTACTTGATGTTGATTTATTTCAGTATATTATGATCTTGGCAATTCCATGATTAAATGCAATTATTGTGGAGCAAACATGTGGTACCAAGAACGAATGAATAAAAGTTCTCATTCTGCAAATCCAAAATTTTCCATGTGTTGTGGCAATGGAAAAGTGCAACTTCCCCTACTAAAGACACCACTACCACTTCTTCAAAAACTACTTTTCACACATGATTCCCCCAAAAGTAAAAACTTTCAACAACATATTAGGATGTATAATATGATGTTTGCATTCACCTCTCTAGGAGCAAAGTTGGACAATAGGTTTAATACTGGACGAGGACCACCAAATATGAGAATACAAGGTCAAACATGTCACAGGATAGGCATTTTGTTACCACTACCTGGTCAAACACCCAAGTTTGCACAACTATATATTTACGATACTAAAAATGAGATCCAAAACAGAATCCAAGGATTCAGGTAAACTTATCATCTATAAGTATTATGTTAGCATTTTTAATATACATTTTATCAATTATATTATGTTCAGTAAGCTTATATAGCAACAAATAAACACAAAATTCAGTATATAACTTCATATAGTTATCATACATTCATTAATATATAATGATAATGATAATAATAATAATGGGAATAATAATAATAATAATAATAATAATAATAATAATAATAATAATAATAATAATAATAGGAATACATAGAGAGAGAGAGAGAGAGAAATGTCATGCTAATTGATAATTTTATTAATCGAAAATATCAATATATTTGGGATTTTTAATTCATATGCCTTACAAACAATTGCATGTTTCCTATCACATTTTTCAATACTATCTTCGTAAGCACTAACAATTTGATATTATAAATTATGAATATATAGGAACAACAATATTGATCAACAGACAGTTCAAGAGCTTAGTAACATGTTTTACGAATACAATGTACATGCTCAATCATTTAAAATGGCAAGAGTACGATTGCAAGATAATCAAGTGCATGATTTGAAACTACGCTTGATTTCTGAAAGATCATCTGATGGAAGATTATATAACCAACTAACCAACCAACTGTGTCTGAAGTGGCTGCACTAATAGTTGATGATGTGGATACAGGTTCAAAAAGAGATATTATAATGGAGACACAAAGTGGTACGCTAAAAAGGATTGACGAGTTTCATCCAACTTATTTAGCATATCAATATCCTTTGCTATTCCCTTATGGTGAAGATGATTATAGACCAAAAATTGCTCATAGAGAGACAGTAGGAACAAAGAGTTCTAAGCGGAATCAATTTACAATACGAGAATGGCTTGCATATAGAATTATGTCAAGAGATCATGAGGCACAAACAATATTGAGATCAAGAAGATTACTCCAACAATTCTTGGTTGATGGATTCACAATGATGGAGGGACAAAATCTCAATTGGTTGAGAAACAACCAATCAAAATTGCGAGTTGAAAAATATCGCAGTTTGAATGACAAACAGGGAAACAACCAAGTTCCAGGTTCAAATAGGGGTAAGAGAGTTGTGTTACAAGCAACATATGTCGGTAGTCGTCGTTATATGGATAACTTATACTTTGACGGCATGGCTATTTGTAGCTATGTTGGATTTCCTGACCTTTTTATTACATTTACATGTAATCCTAATTGGCCAGAAGTCCAACGATTGTTGGCATCAAATAATTTAAAAGCTATTGATCGTTCAGACATAATTGCAAGGATACTTAAAATGAAGTTTGACGAGCTACTAGCAGATTTGACAAAGAAACAAGTTCTTGGCAAAATACTTGCATGTAACTATTCCTCTTAATATTTATTAATAGTTTATATGTTGTAAACTTATATGCTCATCATGTAATAAATTGAAAATTAACCTTTGTAGATATGTACACCATTGAATTTCAAAAGCGAGGTTTGTCAGATGCCCATATCTTGATATTCCTTCATCCATCAACAAAATATCCAACACCAGATGATATTGACAAAATAATTTCAGCTGAAATTCCGGACCCTGTCGGTGATCCAGAATTGTACAATTTGGTCAAATCACACATGATACATGGACCATGTGGTTTATCAAACCATAAAGCACCATGCACAAAAGATAGAAAATGTAAAAAGTTCTTTCCAAAAAAGTACCAAGATAGAACAATTGTTGATCAAGATGGATTTCCAGTGTATAAAAGAACTCATAATACATGAACAGTTGACAAGAATGGCATCCATCTAGATAATCGGTTTGTTGTCCCATACAACCAAGGTTTGCTTCGTAAGTATCAAGCTCCCATCAACACGGAATGGTGTAATCAAAGTACATCAATCAAATACTTATTTAAGTACATCAACAAAGGTTGTGATAGAATAACTGCAACGATAGTATCAAATGAATCATCATCCGAAGAACCAGAAGTTGATGAGATTAAACAATATCTTGATTGTAGATATGTCTCACCCAGTGAAGCGTGTTGGAGAATCCTAGCTTTCCCAATACGGAAGAAAATCGGTTGTTGAAAGATTGTTTTTCCACTTACAAGGTGAACAACCAATTTATTATCATGATTATGAAAATATTAATAATGTTTTGCAAAAACCATCAGTTACAGAATCCATGTTCACCTCTTGGATGGAAGCAAATAAGGTATATCCTGAAGCTAGAGAATTAACATATAGCAAATTTGTGTCCAAGTTTGTATATGTTAAAAGTAAAAGATGTTGGAAACCACGAACCAAAGGGTATACGGTTGGAAGACTTATATGGGTTCCACCATGTACAGGAGAGTTATATTATTTGAGAATGATGCTCACTCATGTTAAAGGCCCACAAAGTTATGAACAAATAAAGACATTTTCTAATTGTATTTATGATAGCCTTCGAGATGTCTGTTTTGCAATGGGGTTGATTGGAGATGATAAAGAATATATTGAAGCTATCAAAGAGGCACATAAATGGGGATCTGGATATTTCTTGCGGAAACTTTTTGTGACCATGCTCTTGGCAAGTACTATGAATCGACCAGCTGATGTGTGGAATAAGAGTTGGCATTGGTTAGCAGATGGAATTTTATATGAGCAAAGAAGGATCTCAAACAACAAAGGTATACAATTAATTATCCAACTACTATATTTTATTAACATAATATTACTCCAACTACAATAGTGGTCAATAGTTGTTTGGTGATACTAAATTATATAAGAATAATATCTTAAAGTTATCATACTAGAAACATACATTATTTGCTGCACAAATTAAATGATTTTTTTTATTGAATTCATTCATTTGTTTTTATATGTTATCTTACAAAATAATTTACTATTCTCAATTCATTCCAAACAAAAAAAGTATATATGCATCATCATACCAAATTTAATTAGCTTTATCGATATCAACATAAAATACATCTCATGCTATTACTTCATCTCCAATATAATTAAAAATTTATATGTTATTAGATTTGATGCTAAATGATGAGGAGATTCAAAATTTAACTCTCGTGCAAATTGAGAAACATTTGCAAGATAACATAAAGAGCTTAAAGGAATACAAGCCAATGCCATATCCAAAAGGATATGTGATGACACAATTGGGGAATAGACTTATTTATGAAGAACGTAACTACAATGTAGCAGAACAATTTCAAGAGTTTCAAACTTTGTATGCAACGCTTACAGGTTAGTTGACAATTATTTTCAAATAAATTTGAATATGATTTTTATTCAATATTTTAAATTTTTATTATATTGGTTAAAAATAGATGAGCAAATTGTGATCTTCCTTAAAATCATGAAAGCTGTCGAGGAGCAAAAGGGGGGAGTATTTTTTCTTTACGACTACGGTGGTACAGGAAAAACATTTATGTGGCGAACATTGGCTTCAAAAATACGTTCAGGAAAACAAAATGTGTTGATAGTGGCCTCAAGTGGAATAGCATCACTCTTGCTATCAGGTGGGAGAACATCACATTCAAAGTTTAAAATTCTTGTTCCTACACTAGAGTCATCTACATGTAATATAGATAAATGTAGTGATCATGCAGAATTACTGAAGGCAACCAAATTAATCATATGGGATGAAGCACCTATGGCTCATAAGTTTTGTTTTGAGGCACTTGATAAAACATTGAAAGATATCATGAGTGAAACTAAGTTCAAAAATACTATCTTTGGAGGCAAGGTTGTAGTATTTGGTGGAGATTTTAGGCAAATTTTACCGGTTATCCCAAGAGGAAGCTGATCAGATATTGTTAATGCAACAATTAACTCTTCCTATATTTGGGATCATTGTCAAGTGTTAAGACTCACGAAAAACATGTGTTTGTTGTCAGCAATGCAAAGAGAAAATATGGATGAACTTAAACAATTTTCAGAATGGATCTTAAAATTAGGAGATGGAAAGCTTTCAGAGCCTAATGACGGTCATGCAGATATCCAAATACCACCGGAGTTGACAATCACTAACTTCAACGATCCACTTCAAGCAATCGTTCAAAGCACGTATCCAAATTTAATCCAAAATTACAAGAATGAAGATTTTTTTCAATGTAGAGCAATTTTGGCATCAACAATAGAGATTGTTGATTCAATAAATGAATATGTGATGAGTTTAATACCATGTATTATTATTATTATTATTATTATTATTATTATTATTATTATTATTATTATTATTATTATTATTATTATTATTATTATTATTATTATTAAACCTTTATTTATATAATTATAGTTATTGAATTATGTGTATATTCAATTAATATCGTTACTTTATTGCACTAATTATAGGAGAAGAAAATGAGTATTTAAGTTCAGATTCTATTGATTGTTCAGAAAGTCATGAAAATGAATCTTTTGATATCCTTATACCTGAATTTTTTAGCACATTAACTACCTCAGGCCTTCCAAACCACAAAATAAAACTAAAAGTTGGAACTCCAATCATGCTTTTGCGAAATCTTGATCAATTTGAAGGTTTATGTAATGGAACAAGACTTATTGTTACAAGGCTTGCAAATCATGTACTCGAAGCAAAGATAATTTCAGGAAAAAAATATTGGAAACTTGATATATATCCCACGAATGTCTATGTCACCTTCTCAATCACCTTGGCCTTTCAAGCTAATTAGGAGACAATTTCCCATAGTTGTTTCCTATGGTATGACAATCAACAAATCACTAGGACAATCATTGGACTATGTTGGGATATACATATCAAAACTAGTCTTTAGTCATGGTCAGTTATATGTAGCTATTTCAAGAGTTAAAAGCAAGAATGGATTGAAGATTTTAATACATGACAAATATAAGCAGGCATCGTATACAACAAACAATGTTGTATACAAAGAGGTTTTCCAATCTCTTTGATTTGTAAGTATATTATTTTCTTTAATTATTCCATATAAAGATTTAAAAAAAATACAACTATAGACATTGAAAGCATCTAAATATTGTACTTTTCAATTACTTAATCAACTTTTCAATTACTTAAAAGTTGTTGCTCAATTATTTTGTAATTTAATATTGTACTTTAGACTACTCTATTGAGTATTCTATCATGGATATGCGACAATATTGCTTTACCATAATATACATAAATCTAATTTAACAAATATGCTTAGTTTTATAGTAAACAATACAATTAGCAATTTCGATTTTTTTGTTGTCGATTTTTGCAATAGAAAGACAATTTTCAATCATTATTATTTTGCTGACATGGATCGTCAACTAACATTGAACACATAATCACCTTAACCGGAATAATATTATAAATAATTGTAAAATAATTTTATAATTTATAATTTATAAATTTATTATTAAATAATATTATTAAATAAAGAGCATTTATGTCGATATTTAGGAGTGATTAATCGGTTTTTTTAATTGAATTTAATGATTAATAATATAAATTATTACCATTAATATTATAAAATAATGTGATTAATCGGTTTCTTTTATTGAATTTAATGATTAATAATATAAATTATTATCATTAATATTATACAATAATATTATAAAATAATTTATAAATTTATTATAAAATAACTTATAAAATAATTTGATAATAATATAAATTATAAATTATTATCAAATTGTAAAATAATTTATAAATTATATTATCAAATAATATTATCAAATAGATGTTGGAGGTATTAAAGAAATTCATAATTATAAAATAATTTTATAATTTATAAATTTATTATAAAATAATATTATGAAATAGATGTTGGAGGTATTAAAGAAATTGATAATTATAAAATAATTTTATAATTTATAAATTTATTATAAAATAATATTATCAAATAGATTTTGGAGGTATTAAAGAAATTGTGGAAGAAAGAGGAAAAATAGAGTAGGATTGAAGGATAATAGATATTCAGAGGTGAGAAAGGAGGAGAGATCCACGTCAGCCAAAATGCTGACGTGGAAAATATTTGTATATGTGGCATCCGAAGGGGTGAGGTGGCATTCGGAGGTGAGGTGGCATTCGGGAGTCTGTTTTAAATATATATAATAGATATAAATTATTATCAAATTGTAAAATAATTTATAAATTATATTATCAAATAATATTATCAAATAGATGTTGGAGGTATTAAAGAAATTGATAATTATAAAATAATTTTATAATTTATAAATTTATTATAAAATAATATTATGAAATAGATGTTGGAGGTATTAAAGAAATTGATAATTATAAAATAATTTTATAATTTATTAATTTATTATAAAATAATATTAACAAATAGATTTTGGAGGTATTAAAGAAATTATAGAAGAAAGAGGAAAAATAGAGTAGGATTGAAGGATAATAGATATTCAGAGGGGAGAAAGGAGGAGAGATCCACGTCAGCTTTTTGGCTGACATGGAAAATATTTGTATATGTGGCATTCGAAGGGGTGAGGTGGCATTCGGAGGTGAGGTGGCATTTTGGAGTCTGTTTTAAATATATATAATAGATTGGATGAGCCAAAATCTTACCATGTGACAATTCCACATATAATCTTCCCATGCTGTTATATGACATTGCTAGAGAATCTAGGATAGTTTACACAAATTTGTATACACATACACTTAACTTTTCAACAACAACTAAACCAACATGTTATTGTTAATTACACACTGCAATAACACAAAATCTAGAATAGAAATATGAACTTGCAATGGATTTTTCATGACCATAGTAAATTCCTGTTTTTCCGACAAATCAACATATCCACCCTCAGGAACCTTCCAATCAAAATTCCAAATCAAATTAGCCACAAAATATTCCAAATGAAGCAAAGCTAAATTATATCCAGGACAAATTCTCCTCCCAGCTCCAAACGGCATCATCTTTATCTCTTTACTACCTGTAATATCAAAAGTTTCCTCTTTCAAAAACCTCTCTGGCTTAAACTCCATTGGATCCTCCCAAACACGAGGATCCCAGCCCATCTCCGCCACCATAAAATTCACCGTCCCATCTTTAGGCACCAAATAACCATTCAAAACTACATCCTCAGTCACTGCGTGTGGCAACACAAAATGCCCCGGTGGATGATGCCTTAACCCTTCCAAACCCACACACTTCAAATACTTCATTTTATGCAAATCTTCCTCTTCCTCTTCCACTTCCTCCTTCCTTTTCTCTCCGTTATCTCCACCACCACCCATCACCTCCTTAATCTCCTCCACAAGCCTCCTCTGCACATTCGGATACTTCACCAAATTTGCCATAATCCACTGCAAAGCCGTCGAAGTAGTATCTGTACCGGCGTTCAAAAACTCCGAACAGAGACTAATAATTTCATCTTCATTCAACTTCCGTTTCTCCTCCGGCAATTCCAATTCCAAAAGAGTATCCACTTAAGAAACAACACTTTTGTTGTTGTTATTGTTATTATTACCAATTCTATTTTCTTTAACTTGTTTCCTCTGAATTATCAGAGGAAGCAGAACATCTTTTTGATCTCGACGCAACTTCATTAACAACTCCCAACGTTTATGGAACAAAATCCGAGTAACGTTGGGCCAAAATTTAAAATATTGAATTTATTAAGACTCAAAAGAAGGTCCCGTTGAACACGCTCAATATCACTTATTTTATCATCGTTAACTCTTTCACCAAAACACATAAAAACAAGTAAACAAAACATAGCATATTGAAAGTGTTCAACGACCGTAACAGAATCGGTTGACGAAACGGAATTGAGACGGTTAATGAGCGTGTGTAGGACCCACTTACGAATTTGGGAAAATGATTTGATACGGGAAGGGTGTAGCATCTCGGAAGCGAGATTACGACGGAGAGTGCGCCACGTGGCACCGTAAGATGCGGAACTTATGTTGTGTTGGTTGCTTGAGATGATTGTGTTAGTTGGAAGTGATTTGGGGCGGTCGGAGAAGAGGGAGGAGTTGTGGACGAGAGCGTGGTGGGCGAGAGTACGGTCGGAGATGAAAACCGAAGGACGTGAACCGATACGGAGAGTGATGATAGGGCCGTGTTTGGCGTGGAGGGTTTGGAGAAAAGGTTCGAGTTGTGAGAATGATTTAGTTAGCCATAGGATGCTTGTGATGATTGGCATGTGTGGTGGGCCAGGAGTGGGTTGGTTATTATGTTTTTGTTTTTGGTAGTGATGATGGAGAGGGTTGCTCTGATTAACAAGCATATGCAGATAGATACCAGAGTGATGAACCAAGTCTCCATGATTCTGTTCTCTGTTGCAAATTGGTTCTCACAAATTATATGGATATGGTTGTGCAAAGGGCAACTTCAACTAAGTAACATATAATTAATCCTCACTAATATAAACTAGATTAATTAATCTTCACTAATCCTCACTAGATTAATTAATTTTATAAGTAATATTTTATGTATTATAAATATAGTTATATTATAATATTATTTTATTGATTTGTAATAATTAAATATAATTAGAAAAATTAAAATCAGAGAAAATTATGTTTATCACAATTATCTAATTTAATTTTTAAAATATTTTATAAAATTTGTATGATAATTTATTATATAAGATAATTGTTTGACTCATTATACTTTGGTTGTTAATTTATTTTTCAACATATAATGGTACTTTTTTATTTGATGAAATAAAATATAAAATACAAACTCAAAAAATAAGATGTAAAAATTTAAAAATATAATTGACTATTTAATATTTTTTATTTTAAAAAAATATTAATGTTGAATTATATTGTAACGTAGTCTAAATTTATTTGTTTTGTTAGTATGATTTTTAATTGCGAACATGAGAAGTTGTTGTACAAAAAATTATTGAATATACTTCAGCAAGAGTTTGAAATTTATTTTATTTTATAAAATGTTACAAAAAAATAGATTGACATAAATTGAAAGAAATTATAAATTGATTGACATTAATGAGTAATTGAATTTTTAACGTATAAAATCATTACTCAGTAGAATAATATAATTGTCTAAGATTAGATAAAGAGCATTTATGTCGATATTTAGAAGTGATTAGTTGATTTTTTTTTATCTATTTATTGCATTTTAATTATTAATAATAAATTATTAGAATATTAGACATTGAGAGCTTTTTGGCTGATGTGGGAAATATTTAATTAATTCTATATTATTATTTCATAATATCACATTTTTTCACATTAATTCCACATTACCACTCAATACGTTTTTTTGTCTACATTAATCAACTTCACAATTTTTGGCCATCAACTTAATCAACTTCACATTTTCTAATAATGTGGCAAAAAAGTAATGCTAGCAATTCTATATAATATTGAACTTATAGATTGATAGTACATATAAAATTTCTTCAACTTCTTCTCAAGTGAGAGTACATATATATCTCTTATTTACCTTAAAATACATTTCGACTATTTAGACGTGTCTCTTATTGAGACGTAAAACTTCAAATTGATTTATTTTAAAAAATTCACTTAAATTAAATAAATTAAAATATATCCGCGCAATACGCGGGTTAACGTCTAGTTTTATGTTAAATTACAAATTTGCTAATCTTTTTAGTAATTTAATCATATTTTATAATATTAGTTCTTGACATCTTTAAATATATTTAAACATATTATAAAAATATACTTAAAAATAATAACATATAAAATCAATTTTTTTAAAAAAATATAATTTTAAATTAAAAAAAGTTACTTAATTTTATTGATATATTAGTTTGTTAGAATATTCAAAAATATCATATTAATTATTTAAAAATGATATTAGGAGGTTAACATATTGTATGATACTTTCATAAATATCAAACTCATACCTCATAAAAAACATGTGACACATGTGAAAATTAAACCTTCAATTTTTTGATAAATCAAACTCAGATCCTACAAAGTCTAATTCGGATTAGTCTATTCTCATTCCTAATTAAAATTTAATATAAATATACATTGTCATATCATTTATGAAGATAAAACATAATCATATATTAGTCAAAATTAAGTGGTGAGAAAAATTCCTAAAATTTGTGAAATTGGGGGTTAAATTTTCAAATTTAGATATATGGGGATTCAAATCGTTATTTCTTTAAAATATATGGGAAATAGTATACTTAAACCTAAATCACATCGTTGGAACACTTGAGATATTATTTACATTGTTTTATTTGTAAAGAATGAAATAAATTGAGTACAATCTCAAGGGAGCAAATCCAAGAGCATGAACAACAGAAATATATTGTAACTTGAGGTGGGAGTTACATACAAGACTCTAGAACAATTTTAGAATAGGCTTATGGTGAAAAGAAAAAGTTAATTCTTAACGAATATTACTCTTGGATTGAAAGATTGTATCACATAAATTATACTAGTAAATTTATATGTAAATCTCAAACCATGAAATATGTGAGGCATATAAACAAGTTTGATTGCTTATCAATTTGAAGACTATTAAAGGAATATCCTTACGTCTCAAGTTCTATGATCCAACAAAAATATAATTAATGTTGTCTTTAAAATATTTTTTTCAACCCTTTCCAAATTTAATTTAGAAACAAATGTTCATCAAGTCCTCGTAGATCCACTCGACTCAAACTAAGACTAATGTAATTGACTAGTTAGAATTAAACCAAAGTTGTGTGGTAGCTCATAGCATTAGGGAATTGTCCTAAGCTACAATGGAATTCTCCCTAAAGGACCTGCAAGGTCTTACATCTTACATCACTTGAAGTCTTAATAAAATAGTCTTTCACTAGTGGCGAGGCTTGAACGAAAATATTGGGGTTAAATTTATAATTTGTACTCTAACATACAAAAAATATCAAACAAATATTTCGATTAAATTTTTTTTGTCATTAAATCATTTTATTTTATTTTTATATCTCTAGATGAAACCCACACTCCACAATGTTGAATTTTAGGTTGGAAGATTTTGTAAATATATCGTAGTTATTTATATAATTTTCATAGATGTTAGTATTTTTTTTAAATTCATGGGTATATTGTGTGATCATAATCACATTATGTCCCCGAGAAGTTCTGCCTTTACCTCATACTCTTATTATTGTGCTTCCTCGAACATCGAAACCATCATAATTTCCAATGTTATGTAGATGAGACATTGTATCAAGATCCTCACATTTACACTAATTATTTATCAACACATAAAAATTATATTAAAATCTCACACATATATTCCTCCCCTCATCATCATAAGTCACTCACAAGTACGGTCATGAATTTTACAATTAATAATGTAACACATACTCACACATAAGATATCGGACACAAAATGCAACAACCATTTCAAATCATAACATCATCAATCATTATTACAACTACTCATAACATATATCATTTTAAGAAGATGACAAATAATAACAACTAAGAAACTAATTCATGACATATTTCAAAAATATATAAAATAGTAATAATCACAATATTAATACACCATCTATTTCCCAATTGCAATAATAACAACAATTAAGACACTAACTCGTTACATGCTTCACAAATATAGCAATAATAAGAGTTAAGACAATAATTCATGACATATTTCATAATTACAACATCTGTTACATAAAAATTACGTCAAAATTTATATAGATTTTAGTAAAAATAAATGTTAATACAGATTATTTAACACATATTTTTCCAATTTATTTAATTAGTTAAAACTCATAAATTTCACTAAAACATGTAAGTCCTCTAAAAATTTAGTGGAACATGTGTATTTTTTACTAATAACAAATAATGTCATATAAAGTGTGTAATAAACACTATATTGCTATAATTATTTCAAACTAATAGTTATACCCGATAATTCATCAAAACAATAATCATAATTAACATATTAAAAAGGCATTTTTACATTTGTGTGCTCCTATAGCTGATGCATTTGCAATTTAAAGAATTTGCTAATGTTATGCCAAATAATGGAATTTACAGTGATAGTTATATTTCATTCATATATTTAAGGGAATACAATATATGTGCATATATGTGTAGATTGGTCAGTAAAAGACGAAGCTTCTCTAGATAATTGCTTAATTACTCTGTGTTATATCTCATTTATATCTTTGTGTTACTCTACAAAATATTTACGATCACCGTCTTCTTTGATACGTCGATTCTTGATTGTTAAAAACCTCAAAACTATTTTTGGATTCTTTCTTCCAATTTGCATACCATTCATTTGATAGCTGTGCGATGCGATGCCATGCCATTTCTCTTTCTCCATATCCACTAGGTAATGTAAAATTGCTGACTACTAGATGTAAAATACGGTAATGTTCCTGTCCTGGAACCAGAAGTAGAAGATCGATCTCTACCATGCGAGTGACCTCTCCAGCCACCCTCTCTGTTTGAACCACCCCAGCCACCACCCACAGATGCACCTGATGAGCCACCAGTTGCAGGGCTTTGCATTGGTACCATTGCAGCTACAGATCTAATGGAAGGTGCTGAATCATTTTGTGGATCATCAATGTGCCTTTGAAAATATGACACAAGCCGGTCAATATCCTCAAACATCTTTTTGCGGAACCTGAATCCTTTGGGGTAAAGACCAATGTACTCATGGTGAGGATTTGTACTTGTTATAAAAGTCAATATAAATGTGCCAGGATGTTCATGAGAGATGCCAAAACTATAGACTATGCGCATGGGATACTCGGCCTTTTCAATCCTCAAAAGTTCATCAACTTCTGTTTTTGTACCCTTCTTGAACTTGCGATAGTTTAACATTATTTTTAAGTGAGTCACCAAGGGATCAACATAACGGTCCATAACCTAAGCAATAATGAATAGGAAAGAGTAAATCATTGAGTCACAAAAAAGGAATCCAGAACGTCATAGGAATACCTTACCTCATCTAAATCTTCAAAAGTGTCCTCTCCAATTTTTAGTGTCTTTCCGATTCGAAGTAAGCTTGTGATGTCCTTTTTTTCCTTCCCACCTTCAACTATATCCTTGTGGGCATATACTCCATCGTGAATTTTAAGAGTCAAAGTAAGGTAAGAAGGACCACGGGAACTAGGATGGAAAATACTTTCTCCAGGATCCTTGTCTGACAAATACTGTACAAAGAGAGGTAAAGTTAAGCATGCCCCTCATCAATCATCAAACACAAATCCGAGATATCCTTTTTCCTTGTAATTAGTACATGCTGCTTGGAAGATAGTTTTTCATAGACCAAATCCTAATACAGATGTTTTTCCTAAATTTTACTACTTTTTTTTCATGTTTACTCACGAATATACTAATAATAGTTCTCACATAAAAAACATACAACATCTTTAGGAACTAGAACTACAATGATTTATTCGAATCTTTACCAAGATTCAAGAGAAGAAAATTTATTATTTCAGAAATATTGCAGCTTATTCTTCAATACAGGCAATAAATAAGTGAGAATAATAGAAGAGGAATACTAGCAAATACTCTTTTGAACATGCTTCTTATTATTGGGTAAAACTGATGTAGGTTCCCACCAAATATGAGGTGCATCTGATTAAATGAGACCAATACGAATTCATATTGGAAAGAGCACATCAAAAAATGTATTGCTAGCATTCCTCATAAAATAATTGTTACTAAGTAGCCAACAAGAAAGGCCTCTCATGTTGACATTGCACAGTCAGACATATCTAGTATCTAGGGAAATAATACAAAGGTCCTGGGTGGCATCTGTATGCATCTTCCTCAAAATTCCGTAAATCTATTGGAAGTAGTTACCTCCAAAACAATATTACTAAAATTACCAATCTGTTGGAAGTATCCAAAGAATATTAGGATACAAACAGTGGTGACTCAACCCATTGAAGTCTAGGAGTCAATTATCAATCAAATAAACTTCATGTAAACAAGGATCAGTGCTATCTTGCACAGATATGTCCCCATATGCATAGACAGAATCAAGAAAAATATACAACTTCGGAAAATATAACAAATCTAAAAAACAGGTCAATAGAATGCCAGATATAACATAAAGTTACTAAAAAGCAAACCTCCATTGCTTCATCTGCAGTTATGTTCTGAAAGCGTGGATGGACAATCATCCTTGGCTTGAAATGCTTCTTTGCAAGCTCCTTTTCTTTCCGAGTTTTTCCTTGCTCACTCTGTAAGCAGCTCCGATCTTTGTGGTAATATGGATCAAGATTATGGTTGTTCTGCAACCGATCACGTCTCATTTCACTATCTTTACAAACAAGGAAGACTTGATACCTGTTCTTTTGGATTGACTTGATTTTACAAGTGAGCATGTCACCTTCATGTAGCCTATCAGATAATTCTATTATATCTCTCCAGTCATCAGTATAGTCTTCCTTCATAAGGATTCCAGTCATTCCTGATTCAAGCCCACATATTGCCTTTTGGGCTTGCAGTCTGCGAACTGTTACTTGGACCATTTTACCTTCAGCAAGAGTCTCTTCAGTCTCACCTGAAATCATATAAAACTCCTCATCCTGACTTGGTTCTTCATATTGCTTACGCCAATCCTGAAAACCTTGAATCAATTCTCTTTTTATATCATAGAAAGTTTCAATTTTGTCTTGACGCTCTTTGCCAGCAGCATATTCCCCAACATCCAGATTTTTCAAATAACTAGGTCGATCTCTCACATGTTCTATGGCCATCTCCAGTGCATCATCATCATCATTTGCATCACCTGTGCCATCTTCCTCATACACATCTTTGGCCAACTCCTGGGCAAGAATATAAGATTCCGGATGAATTCGTGTATCATCCAGCAAATCAATAAATTGCCTGCTGTTAGCGGCCAATCCACTTCGCCGGACACGCAAGAAACCAACCGCGTTGACAAACACTTTTTTACCAAGTTTATGTTCAGTCAAAAAATCTTTCCGAGTAAAAATTGCACCAGCTCTTACCAGCGATCTCTGCAAGAACGCAGCTTTCCGTGGACCAAGCCCCGAAATAAATTGTAATGGAGCAAATAACCATTCATTACTTATTGCTAAATTGATGTCTAAGCCGACCTGATTGGTCAGATCTACCATAACCTGCTCAACCATCCCAAATTTATCATCTGGGTTGAGAAAACTCTCCAAAGGGATCAGTTTCCATGATAGTATTTCCTTTCTGGGTCCACACAATGTCGCAACCATTGCCAATGGGTTCTGGAGATATCGACCAAGCGCAACAGCCCGCCTAACTATACCTGTCAAAGAAACAATAGTAATATAAATTATAGGATTCACTCATTAAAGAGGGTCGGCGTACACCCAACACAACATTTACCTAGCTGCTGTGAAGGAAGCTGTTCAGAGGAAATTCGAGAATTTTCATAAAGACGAGGCAAAGATTCATCCCGATACACAATGCTGAGCCCATCCATTTCATGCCCAACATCTCTAGGGTTTTCCTCAACCATCTTGAAAATAACCTAATAGAAGAAAAGCAAACCAATAGATGAGACCCACAATATATATGACACATCGTATGCAAAAAAATAATAATAATTCAGACTGCTGACACCATGACCAGACCATTTTTTTTACAGCTTAACAGTAACTATCAAGAGTTACCCAGAAAAAAGTAAATGTGCTGATTTTATTCATCACATAAATTTATACCAATTCCTACTTGTGAAAGATAGATTAGAGGGAACATAATGGAAAGGGGATGAATATGGCAATAGGAATAAGACTGACAACTGAACTGATCAATATCATTCCCTTGTTTGATAAGGTGAATTATATTGAAACAGAAATAACAATTCCTAAAATTATAGGTATCGCATCACAAAATTCACGGAAATATAGAATGTAAACATATAAACCAAGATGTCAACCTCATATATATCTTCCTTCAAACGAGTGCAAGACAAGTTAACTGCTCCTAAAACAACAACATGTGGTTGGTGATCTGTCATAAACTTCAACACACGTTCCTGGTCATTCTTCTTCCTTTGTTGGTCACTGGCGCTTTGTGACCTTAAAGTAAGTGACTCAGTGTACAGCACATCTTGCAGTTCTCCAGATGAATCTAACATAACAAAAGTTGTTTGTGGCTTTCCAGGTCCCCAAGAGCAGGCCATAACCCTAGGAGCAGCCTCATCATCTGAGCTAAGATCATTTTCCTTCTGTTGATAAGGCCCCACAGAAACCTTACTCCACAAGGCCTTTCCATACTCCATAAGTAGCCAATGCTTTGCTTTGCTTGCTAAGACGCCTCTTACTTCTTTTTCCATTGATGGTAAAAGAAATTGAAAGATTGCATCATGCAATATCAGCTTCCTCTGTTCATTCCACAGTTGATCAGATCTGCTAACACTATCACTAACGTAATACTCATTGAATTGGTCTATTAACTTATTTAGATACTCTTCTGGAAGCTTAATAGTAACTTGAATGAGTTTTTCCTCTTCTGCCTTCTGTATAAGGAGCCATTGGGCATCCTCAAATTTAGACAAAGGCTTCTCTCGCAGCCACTTCACCCCAAAAAACTGATGGAACGAATCTACTGTTATATTTCCATCAGCAGTAGGGCAGGTTGACACCACAGCATGGTCAATAAAGTGGCTTCTAACATGTTTCTTTATGCTAGGCTCACAACTTATCTCAACAGCTGCCTGAAACAAAAAATAACCATATAATCAAACAAAGGATACATTTTAATGATTATGAGCAAAGTTACAGTTTTACAGATACATACCATGTGTCTAGCACATTTAAGTACTTCTTCAGGAGTATCATACATAGCACATGTGAAGTTAGAAGCCACCTCTTCTGGTGTTTCCTTTGGATCTTCCAACTCTTGCTGTACCAAGAGGGCAGACAAAACAAAACCTTTAGTTTAGGGTCAAAACAAAGAGCAGTTCTAAATTCAAGCACTCTTACCAGCTGAACTAGAGATAGACATAATCCGAGTTGCTCAGAACTACACCCAAACCTGCTTGCAACCTCCCACAGACCTGCCTTGCTGAAAGAGCTATACATTGACTTCCGTTTTGGCCTTTTGTATTGTCCTTCATCAACGCCAGCTTCACCTGGTGGGAAATGCATGTTGAACTTGGAGTCAACATCATCAACCTCCCTCTCTGATTCTGCCTCCTTCAGTGATCTCATAACTGATTCAAACAATTGCCTATTCAAGTTTAGTCTTGTTTCATCATAGACGCGACGAGACTCTTCTTCAAACCGTTTATTGTAGTATAATTGGAGGGCACTCTTCCGCTTCTGAAGAAGTAACCACTTCCTGTCCAGGTCCCGTAGAGCCCAAAGTATCTAAACAGTGCACAAGGAATCAATTTGCAGAGTTTTTATCAGGTTATCAGTATCAAACAATATATTAATATATTTTCAAATAAAAGTCACAAAAATAAATCTTAACAGACCTTGTGCCATTTTAGAGTAGGTGTCTTGTTATTCTTATCCCAAGTCTCGTCACCAGCTTCAGGCCGCTCAAGGTCTTTCAATAAGCTTAAACACTCTTCCTTTCGGTACATGGAAATAAAAGGAATCTAAAGGACAAGAAATTATAGATTAGCAAAATGGGGATAATATAATATATAGTATTAACTACAGATGTAAATCCCAGAATCAAATGATACTGACATCTAATTTTTGCACGTGACACAGTTCCAAAAATCTGATGATATCATCCTTGTCAATTGGTAGCTCCTCCCCATTATTTTGGGAGCTTGAATCTTTCTTGCGAATCCAAGGAACTGCCCCATTTTTAAGTTGACTAACTATCCACTGACTCTCTTCATCTATACTACCATCCAGTAAAGGGGCACCAGTACTCTCCTCCGTTATCTGCAAGAAAAACAAACAAAAAAAACAGCTCATCTTGCAAGAAAACGCCTAATTAATTGAGAAATTTGCCTATTTCCACAGAAATTCCAGAAGACCTGCATTCTCTCTGGAATATCGAGCTCCCTAATCCGGTCATCCTTCGGTGTCATATATTTCTCAGCAAGAACAATAGGCTCAAATTCATCTTCAAGTCTAGTCTCTCTATAGTCATTCAATTCTCGACTCTGATTGCGAGCCTCAAGCAACTCATCAACATCGCCAAATAATTCTTGAGCTTCTTGTAAAGCTGAGGACGAGACTCCTGGTGCCTGCCTAGGCCTTTTCACCCCCTTCGGCTTCTTGCACCTATATATAATTGCAGTAACAGAACATTAGATCAAATAATAAGATTCTTAATGGTAAAGAATACAGCATGCATTTAAAATACCTCACAGGAGCTCCGTTCTCATCAACTTCTTCTTCATCCACAATGAAGTCGGCCATTTCATCTTCTCCAATGTCGGCATCTTCATCCTCTTCTCCTTGATCCTCCTCTTCAGCAATGTCTTCGAGATGAGTTCCTGTAATTCATATAAAGAAAAGCACGTTTGTTTTATTGGTGCATTTTTCAGCATAAAATTTCAACAATGCGTTTCAAAACAAACTTTGTTTTAGTAATTTCATGTTCAAATGCTACACTGTTCAAATCAAACTCATTCGGATAAGGTTGTTCATCGGTAAACAACTCCAAACCTATGACTTTTCTTCCAAAGTGATATCTACATAATGCATTGAGCTAGAAGTAATTTTCACCAACTGCCAAATGATGTCAATTAAAACCCAAAAAACATAAACCACGATTCGGAAATACCTTCATCATCGCCAAATAAACTGCGTTTAAGCTTCTCCTCAGCAGTTCGCCCAACTTTACCACTTCCAGAAAACTCCTCTTCCTCAGATTGTCCATAGTGCCCCTCCTCAGTATCCCTCTGGCCCTTTTTCAGTCGCTTGAACTTTTTGCTTTCCTGATAAATTCGAGAAAATTATTTTCAATATAATTTGTTTATTGAGATTGGTATTTACCAACTGAAGGCCAACATTAATAAAACAAATGAAAATAAATCCAAGTTATAAAACCTTTCGACGATGAATATTGATATTATTGTCCTCCAGCAACTCGTAATCATCCTCATCGAGGACATACTCCTCCCTAAAACAGCAAGAACAAATTTGTCAAAATATTTAAATTAAAGATGTTTGCATCGTGTATGTTTCCCAATTTTAAACAGAAGTACATATGCAAATATACATCCAACTTCCTTCAATCATATGTCCACTTGCCCCCACAGGGATAGGGAAAAGTTAAGAACACGGGCAGATTCCAGACCATGTGCATTGCTATTAACATGCATGGCATGGTTTTATAAATAGTAGAACAAAAATTTATTAATAGTATGAAAGACATTTTAAAAAATTTATAAGAGAAAAAGTTACCAGCTACTGATGCAATGCAAGAGAGACTACCAAATATGTATTACAAACACAACTTATCTAGATTAATTAAAAAAAAAAAACTATATTACACATTATCAAGCATTTTTCTTTGTTTTCTAAACATAAAAGTTTATTAACTCCAACCACAAGAAGAGGCATAAAAATCACGTAAAGGATAAAGAATCAACTTTTTCTTCCTCTTCTTCTTCTTCTGACGCTCTTCATCACTTTCTGCTCTCTCTTCTTCATCCTGCTCCTCTTCTTCCTCAATGTCATCAACTATAAATCCATCCTTTTCATATTCATCCTGCCCTTCTGAAGTGAGGGGGGAAGAAAAAACAATATCAGCACAATAATATAGCATCAAATAAACCCCATCTAGAGATGATTCCATGTACAAGACTAGCTCCACATTCTACGCAATAAGAAACCATGAAAAAAGTACATTCATATAACAACAAAAACAAAATGAAAAATATTAAGCATCAGAAGCGGGAAAACAAAAGTCAAAGGATGCAAACTCTTAATCAAAAATCACATTGCAATGCACGAGGGACCAAACAGTACATAAATTTGTACTCAATCAATTAAAGTTCATACCCTCTTCTTCATCCTCATCCATATCGCAACTTTCTTCCAAATATTCACAGTCAACGGGCTCCCTCTCATCCATATCGAGTTCAAAGTCGTCTGCATCCATAAAATAATAAACAAAAAATTTAAATAAAAAAATTTGAAAAAGTTAAGGGTCGCATTTATAAGGTAAAAAGAGTATTCGAATTTCTAAGGTTCACCTTGTTCCTCAGGTATTAAGCCTTTGGCCATGATTGGCGGAGAAACGCGGTTGCAATAGAAAAAGAGAAATGAAACGGTGCAGCTGTGGAATGAATGAATATAGAGAAAGAGAATTGGAAGGACGCAGCTTTGGAATGAATGATATGGGAATTGAAAGAAAGGATCAAAGGTTTTGAAGTTTCTAAACAAGCAAGTGAAAGAAGCTATATATCACCGAAGAAGGTGATGTGTTTGTTTTAAAGTAAACAAAATCTTCCGGGAGATTCTCTTTTTTTT
>JBBPBR010000001.1:6643451-6654527 GCA_037974775.1 Cicer pinnatifidum
TAATAATAATAATAATAATAATAATAAGGCTAAATTATATCAGTGGTTCCTTAACTTAATTTCAGGTAACATTTTAGTACTTTATATTTTTTTTTTCCCGACTTGGTCCTTTATTTTAATTTTAAGTGACATATTTTATGTTTCAAAATTTTAACAATGTTATCCTTTTTTGTACAAAAAATCATCAAAATTTTCAACCAAAACCCATTAAATTAATAATCATCTTCAATATAATGCAATTTTATCAAATCTATAACTCAAATATTCAAATACACTCATATTTTCATTCTTTATTTGATAGTACTAGCTACTGCTACTGCTAGTGAAGAAGCAAGTTGGTTGAGATGTTTGCTAGCAGAGATCTCTATGTGGGAAAAACCGTTGTCATAAGAACAACGTTGTTAGAGAGTTGCTTTCTAAAAGAGATGTTATAGTGGATCATGTATGCACTGATGAAAATTTAGCAAATCCTTTGACGAAAGGATTAGCTAGAGAGAAAGTGATAAATACATCCAAAAGGATGTGACTAATGCCTATAGAGTCACTCATGATGGTAACCCGACTTAAAAGACTAGAGATCCCAAGAATTAGGTTCAATGGGTAATAACAAGTCGTGGAGTTATATGAGATGAACATGCTATTATAAATAAGAGAAGCATGATATCTATGTGGAGGGAGTACCTAGCTACAGGAGTACACTTGATAGACTCACTTATGTGAATGTGGAAGTGGGGCCGCTTCCTATGGAATTTTGAGACAGAATTCCTAGAGCGTTCACTATACTGGGATACACGTGCAGGGCCATTAATGCACGAGATTTTGAGAATACACCCTATGAAAAGATTGTGTGTGGGTTTGATGTCAGAGATAGAGTTCAAGACTACGAGTCACTCTTGTTGAATCTGAATCTTACTATGCAAAGGTTCAAGTCAAGAGACACATTTGTTTATGCACAATCTTATAGAAGCATTTGATGTTATTTCAGAAACATTTTTTTTAATTCAAGTGAGGGATTGTTGGAAAATAAGTATGTTATAGTGTGAATTTAAAAATGTGTTAAACTTCCACATTGGAAAGAAATATTTTGAGTAAATTATAGTGGAAAGAATCATGTTTTCTAAAATTTAAGCCCCACATTGAAAAGAACTTTTTTGAAATCCCACATTGGAAAATTCTAATATTTTGAGTAATTTCAAATCTACATACTAAACTCCCACATTGGTTAGAAAATAATTGTGAGTTTACTTCCATCACTATATAATTAGCTTCAAACTATTGTGAAAAGCACACCAAAGTTGGATACTTTTCCCAACTTTCTCTTTTCTCCCTCGTATATTCTGCTCGTCTAATTTCGAGCAACTTCTCCCATTTCTTTATGTCCTTTCGGTTTTTAGAGCGGTCATTATGCCGCAGTCCCTTTCGGTTTTTAGAGCGGTCATTATACCGCAATCCCTTTCGGTTTTTAGAGCGGTCATTATACTGCAGAACCGAAAATCATTATACCGCAGTCCCTTTCGGTTTTTAGAGCGGTTATTTTGCTGCAGTCTCTTCCGGTTTTTTAGAGCGGTTATTATGCTTTCGTTTTTAGCGCGGTTATTATGCTTTCGTTTTTAGCGCGGTCGTTATGCCGCAGTCCCTTTGTTTTCTAGAGCGGTTGTAATGTTGTAATCCTTTTGTTTTAGAGCGGTCGTTATGTCGTAGTTATGAGTGGTCGTAGTACCATATTGCGAATGACTTTAATCGTCATATTGAGAGTGACTTTAAGCGTCATATTGAAGGTATAATTCTAGAACTGTTTTCTACGGTGTAGTGGAACTCTAATATAGTAAATCTGAGTTGTTTTATCTTGGGAACTTCGTGGTTGATAGTTTGCCTTGTACAATTTGGACAGTGCCGCGAAACGTCTTAAAGAGAGCGACATAGTCCGCGACTCAACCTAGTAATATCTTCGGTGGCATAAATTGTGATTTTTAAATAGTTTTTTAAACTCAAAATTCAACATTATCTCATGCCAATCAACATTTTATACTTTTTACACGTCTTTGTTTAAACTTGTAAACTTAAAAAAGTGTAATTTTCTATGTCAACCAAATTAGCATGTAACGCATGTAGATGTTTAAAATAATGTTTAAAAAGACATATTTTACAGTTTATAATAATATTTTATTAAAAATAATTTGAAAAAATTATCAACGTGTATTGTTAGACGTTTAAGAATATAAAACCATTTATTATATTATTGTAGTTGATACTGCGTGATATTTTTTTAATTACAGTTGATAACAAATTCAACGAGATGATATTAATTTTAAAGTACGATTTTAATAACTTTAATTTTGAAAAAAATATAAAATATTAGTCTTTTTATTAAGTAAAATTTTTAATTATGAATATTATTTATAATTTTTAATATACCTTTTAAACATTTCACCAATATATAAGATGAATAATTTGAAAAAATAATTGTTTTTTAATGATTACATTTTTTAATATGCTGCAAAAACTTAATTCACCTATTGAGTATTTTCTGTTTTTGTCTTACATATTATTATTGGTTAAAAGAAAAAGCGTTGTTAGGGTCAGCAAAACGCGCACATTTTGAACTTTGATAAGTAAGGAAAGGAAATATAGGAGTATGACTCGCTTACTATTTTGATTTTGGCCACCAATTTGGTTTTTTCTCAATTTACCAAATGTATAAAATAATCTATAAAATTTAAAGTTAAATAGGTTTTTATTTCTTATAAAATTTAAACTTTACAATTTTATTTTATACAAAAGACTACGATTTTTAATTTCTACAAAATTATACAATAAATGGTTTAGTCTTTACTGAAAATGAAATATGTTTAATTGTTTTGAAATTTTAAAATTTTTGAATATTTTTTTGTGAATATATTTAGAATATTATGAAAAAAAATTCACAAAAATTTAAATTTTTTAAAATTAGATATGATTTTTTAGTAAAATATTTAAGATATAAATAACAAAAATAAAAACATAAAAATCAAATTTCAAACTTATTTTTTGTGAATGAATTTTTTTATAATGTTTAAATTTATAATGAAAAACTTATTCAAAAATATGTATTATATTAACTAAAACTACATATATCATAATTTTATATCAACTAAAAATTATATATATTTTTTTTTATCGGAACTAAAATTTTAATGTTATCAATGTAGTTCATAAAATATAGTAAATGTTTTGATAGTAAATGTTTTGATTAGTGGTCAAGTTGAAAAATTTACTACTATACGTTCTTTCACAATAATTATAAGAAAGTGGTTAATACTATTAAATTCATTAATAATTTATTATTATTATTTTCAGTTTGATCTTTTAAAAGAGAAAATCATTTATATTTTTATTATAATATTTATTGTTAGTTACAGAAAAATATATAAATTAATTAGAAATATATTAATAAAAAATAATTGATGTAATTAAAAAATTAAAGATAATATTATAAAAAGACTACAAAGAAAAGAATGGACGAAAAGCAAAACGTGGTCAATCCAAATTGTATACTTTTACGGACATGTGAATATTAGTTACATCTTAATAAAGCTTAATTAAAGTGAATTCACGCAATTAATAAATTCTATGACAAATTATTTGAGATAAAAAAAAATTAAAATCTCAATTAAAATAATTATGGGTAAGATGTTATGTAACTCAAGTAGAGTAAAAAACAATAGACATGTTCTGGTTTGACCAGCTGAGCTGTCTGATAAAGGAACGAGGTTGTTGTAGTTCCACTTCACACCATAAAGTCTCATCTCATCAAATCATAAATAAATAACATATCATTGCAACACAAACACTTATTATTCATTCATTCAATTCCTTTGTTTTGGTTAGTTTGTTCTTCTTCCTTATTTGCTTTATTTCTCACTTTTATAAATAACAACATATTTTCTTTCAAAAATATTATTTATTGAAACTTGAATTAATGTTACCAAATGCCAAAAATTACTTGATCTCTTCACTACTTGCTCTTAAGATGATTAATTAATGTGGATTCACTGCTGAATAAATATTTATATTATCCATTCTTCAGTTCAATTATTAATGGTTTTTTGTTGTCGGTACTTCTTGTCCTTCTCTCTGCTTTGTTACTGCTAGTTTCTAATGTTTTGTAATTTAGAGAACCTCAATTTTTTGTTTAACTTTGCTTTATAACAACTTTAAGTATTTCATGGTTTATTCTATTCTCATATATTTAATTTCTCTGGAAATATCTTGTTAACAAAGTAAGAGGTTTTACTGTTCTTTATTTTTTTATTTTTTTTTTCTCTAATTTGGGTCAAAAACATAAAAATCAAGATTTGGACTTTCATTTCTTTTTGTCCTTTTTTATTCTCTTACTGATTCTTTTCAGAAGGGAAATAGTTTCCACCATACATTTTTTCCTGTTTTCAAACCCTAAATTTGTGAGCTACATTTTTTGAATTGTGGGTTAGATTCTGGTTGATTAATTATTGAACTTGTTTGTTATTAGTAGGAGTATAATGAATGAACAATTGGGGGTGCTAAAAGTAATAGTTGTGCAAGGGAAAAGGTTGGTGATCCGTGATTTCAAGACCAGTGATCCTTATGTTGTGCTCAAACTAGGGAATCAGGTAACTAACAACTTTTGTATTTCTTTCTCATCTAATTAGTTTTTTTCTCTTCACATATTTGGACAAACAGTTTAAGTAATTGCTTATTGAAATAAGCTACTTTGAAGAGCTTAATGACTTATTCAGAAGCTGTTTTCAAAGCTAATTGCTAATAATAGTTGTTGTTGTTGTTGGTATGTTATATTTTTACAAGTATTTTTTAATACTATATAAGTACTCTGTGACTAGATAAAGTTCAAAGTAGCTTTGAAGATGCATGCTCTTCCAAATGCCCTTTAACATTTGCTAGTAGTATATTTTAACCTCAAAGTATTAAATGATTCATTCATTAAATTTTATCAGACTGCAAAGACCAAGGTCATTAATAGCTGCTTGAATCCTGTTTGGAATGAAGAGATGAGTTTCACTTTGACAGAACCTTTGGGAGTTCTGAATTTGGTGAGTTTCTTCATATTTATGATGGCCCGTCATTCTTAGTTTTCTTCTGTCTTTCATAGTTTATTATGACCTGTTTGAATTGGCTTATTTGTGTTAGTACACACTCACCATTACTATTTAACAATTTGAACTTATTTATTGGCATAATAAGCACTTGTTAGATTGTTTGAGAGAGCTTATGGAAATATCTTATAACATCATGTTCATAACCCGTTTTCAGCTTATTTTCAAAAGTTCTTTAGGATAACTTATGAAAACAACTTATAGGTAATATGAAAATAGTTCGACTTTATTATCTTTCGCTATAGAAATAGCTTATAAGCGTTTATGCTATAAACGCTTAATTAAGTTGTTTACCCAAACAAGGTAATCTTTTTTCTTCGAAGATACTCTAGTTGATATATTTTACTGTTGTTGTGAGGTATATTGATACTTTTTCTGGTGAAATTTTTGAAACAATAGAGTCCAGTGCACTATATATTAATTAGCACTTCTTGTTGTATAGATGACTGATGAGTTGCATTTGTAATATAGGAAGTATTTGATAAGGATCTTTTAAAGGCTGATGACAAGATGGGAAATGCTTTTATAAACCTTCAACCATTAGTCTCTGCTGCTAGATTAAGAGACATTTTAAGAGTCTCTTCGGGTGAGACGACATTAAGGAAGGTGATACCTGATAGCGAAAACTGTCTTGTCCGCGAAAGCAGTATCAATTGTGTTAATGGTGAGGTTGTGCAGAATGTTTGGTTACGGCTTTGTGAAGTCGAATCTGGTGAGCTAGAATTGACACTCAAGTTGATCACACCTGTTTCTAATGCTCCCTCAAAATAATGTTGCAGAGGGTAGATTTCTAACTAGATCATAGTTGTAACTTTTTATATGTTGTTGAGTATTGCTTTTGATGAATTAGTTGTTTTATAAGTGTTTCTACCATTAAAAAAAACCTTCATAGATGCATATTCCAATGCAATTTAGTGCCTAGTTGGTGATGGCTGATTTCTAGTTAGATGAAAGCCAGTTGAAGCTGCATTTCCAAATGAACAAGATGTGGTTTATGTCTTATTTGGCCTTTATGGTGTGTGTAACTGTGTGTTGTGCTTGTATAGAAAAAAGGCAGAAGCAAATTGAATGATTATATTTTAACACCCCTTTTAGCAATGAATTCAAGTTGCATAGGTTTAATGGTTTGAATCTCTTGCATTTATATGGAATAAAGAATAGTATTTGTTTATCTTCACAAATTTTATTAGTACTAGTAGATGGTTTTGTTGCTTTAAAAAAAAGAGCACGTAGTTTTCTTCAGTTTCAAAAAAAATTAAAGGATGAAATAGATTGTATGTAAATGTCTACAATTTTTTAATTAAGCTATTATTCTTAAAAGTTTTGATTAGATCTTTTTAATTTAAATATTTATAAGTGAATCCTTATGACATTGAAAAGTATACCTGTCATATTTTTACACGAATAGTCTTGTAATTTATAAGTATGTTGTTTTCTTTGATAATTTTTTTTTGTCTTATAAGAGATGATAAATTTCATCATAATTAACTCACACAATTGTGAGGTTCCGAGTTTGAATCTGGGACAAGACATCTAACTTAATAATATCGACATTTGTCAATTAAAATAGAACTTAAAGACTATTTGATCTCTTCTTTATATGAAAGTTTGATGTACATGACAAATTGTGACATATTTAATCTTCTTTTTTTGCTTTATACTTTTGTATATAAATATACAAAATGATCCCAGCTAACTTGTTTGTTTTCCACCAAATAAGACAATAGTCAAGGAAGACATAGACATAACAGTAAAGAATGATATCTCTGTTAAATAATTTATGTAGGATTAGTGGCCAGTAGTATTAGTAGTATTAGACACATATAAATAGGGTCCCATAACAAGAATGATAAGATTTGTTTACGGTTTAGGTCGTTATTATTACGTTGGTATTTTTTTATAGTTAAATTCATATGCATTAAGAATATTAAAAGTTTTACGCCGTCAATAAATCACAATTCATGTGCGATAATGTAGATGTTCAAAAATTGCACTTTACCTCCACTTGATCAGAAAAGAATTGCAGTATCCTTCTAGCACATCATGTGCTAAGTCAAATAGAACCAATTTGTTGCTTTACCTTAATAGGACCTAAAAAATGCACACCTTGAACTCTTTGTTCAATTGTGAAAATATGTCGATGTTCAATTTGAAGTATTTCACCTTAGATCTTTTCCCTTTCTAAAAAAAGATGCATGAGAAAGATTTAAGTAACAACTAAAAAATGGTAGAAAACTCTATGAGAAGAGATTGCTCTAATGAATCATTCTACACTAAAAAAGGTGAAACCACCTCCCAACTAAGGCATGAGAGCAATGCAACAAACAAAAGATGGCATTTATGCTACATAATTTAAGTTTTGTGTACCAGTACACACACAAATGATTGATTATCGCCCTTGCAATGTTGTTTTGACACCACAATCACTATTTTCATGATTTATAGGAGAGGTTCACATTTTTTTTAATATTATATTTAGTTGTAGAGTCGTATGCGGGTAAGTTTGAGTTGAACAAAATTAAAATTTAAAGTATACAGAGAACATTTAGTTGAGTCTGGTAAAAAAAGTCTGTTCCAATATCGGATTGAATTAGGTCCAAGTTTATTTTTGAGTTGGATTGAATTATCCATACTTTTTCTTTTTCTAATTTAATTGTTAACAATAGATCATCACATTATCTGATTTTTTTTTTTTTAGTTTTCACACTTTTATTTTGACCGAAATGTGGTGCATAATACAATTAATATCTAGTCCAAGAAAAGAAAGTTTAATACATTGATATAAAATAAATTAAAAAATTATAGTCAATAATACAATTATTTAGATAAATAAATCTTTAATTGTTATATTTTCAATATAAAAAGTAAAAAAAAAAATTACATGCATATTTACTATTGTCGAAGATAATTTAAATAAAATTCAAATATTTATATATTTAGATCATTATTATTAAAGATTATTATTTTTAATTAATTAAATAATTTCAGAAAATTAAGCATTCGATTTTGATCTCTGAGAAGAAGAAGAAGAAGAAGAAGAAGAAGAAGAAAGAGTTATGAACATTATACAATGGCATCATCATCATCATCATCATCATCATCGATGAACACCTTGAAGCTAAAGGCGGTGTCGGTAACGAACCCTAACGACACCGCGAAGAAGGCTGAGACGGTGGATCTCGGAAACGAAAGCGACGTCGTATTCATTCAGAGGTTAATACCTTCGGAGCAGTCATGGAATTGGTTCCATTACCTCGACAATCACATTCCATGGACCAGACCCACCATTCGCGTCTTCGGAAAATCTTTCCTCCAGGTTACTTTTTCTTCATCTCAACCCTCCCCAAATTTTTGGCTTCCTAAGAAATCTCATATTTCTCTTCATTACTCTTAACTATTAATCCCAATTTGTATTTTCTTTATTTTGCGACAATTATAATAAAATATATTGATTTTGTTTTACTAATATCAAGTTAGTTAGCCTAACCATGTGAAGTTGTCTTTTGTAATGTTATGTGAAAATGTGTGTTATCTTAGTTATTATTTGTATGAAGAAAAAACAATGGAGGATATTTGTTAATTGTGTTGCTTACACCTTGAAATATTTTTTGTTATGTAATTATTTGCAGCCTCGAGACACATGTTATGTTGCAACTCCAGGATTGACTGAGTTGAGTTACAGTGGATATCAGCCACATGCATATTCATGGGATGATTATCCACCGCTTAAAGACATCTTGGATGCTGTAAGGATCATTTTTAATCAACATTGGCTGTTGGCTAATGATTTTTTTTACTTGTTTTTGTTGATGTCTATCAAGCGCACACACAAACACCAAACACAATACTGACATCCACTAGTAGACACTATTAGTAATTTCGTGAAATAGAAGTGATTGAGTGTATCTACATGTGTCAGTGTCAAGTATCGACATATATCTGACACCAGACATGCCTTCAATCTGAATTGTTGGTGTTACTTTGGTCCGGTTTGGATCTATCTCTTAATTGGAATTTCTCTATCAAAATAAGTTTTATGGTTTTTTTTTTTAATATAGAGAAGTTCTTATAAACATGCTGATGTTTATAGAGAAGTTAAATGAAAGTGCTTCTGAAATTGAGATGTAGAAGCTAATTACAGTTATTGTAAGATTATTTTTTTTTAATATTTATTGTTTTCATAAGGGTTTCTTGAGTCTTGACAGGTTTTAACCAAACAAACTCTTAATATTTCTTTCTACTTTCTTCTGAAGGTCCATAAAGCTCTACCTGGAAGTAGTTTTAATAGCTTACTCTTGAATAGGTATAAAGGTGGTAATGACTATGTAGGTTGGCATGCTGATGATGAGAAGCTTTATGGACCAACTCCTGAAATTGCTTCTCTTTCTTTTGGATGTGATCGGGACTTCGTTTTGAAGAAGAAGCCATGTAAAAAATCACGCGGTATGGTTCATTCTGTTACTAAAGTTGAACTATCACTGCACTTCTTAAAATTATGGTTTAGAATCTCTCTGTCTTTCTCTATGTGGATGTGTAATACAACAATGTTCATAAACATATCATTTTGGTGTGGATCTTCAGATGGAAGAGACGAGCCTGCGAGCAAGCGATTGAAGAGTAGCCATTCTGATCAACATACTTTTAGACTTAAACATGGATCCCTTTTGGTAATGAGAGGCTATACACAACGAGATTGGATTCACTCTGTACCAAAGCGTGCAAAAGCGGACGCAACACGCATTAATCTCACCTTTAGGCGAGTTTTCTGATTGGCTTCGAACAAAGTCCGGTTTTTGAAAGACGCTCCTGCTTTTTTTGTAATCTGCATCTTGCATTCTAGGTGGAGTGTCTTGTTTTTGTGACAAGTAAACTATGGAAATTATGATGTTGTAGGACTTTATAACTTCATGGATTTGACTCTTCTAAAGTTATGAGTAATTATTGGCTAAATCATCGGTTATAGTGTCTTAAGTTATTTTTTTGAAGTGCATTTCTCAATTAGAAGAGTTGACTCTAATACAATACATTTGGCACATATTATATGTAATGTTCCATCAATTCTAACCTTTGGATGTAGTTATGAATTTTCATAAACCCAAACTCCCAAACAATGCTTTAAGAAACATAATTTCCAGTCTATAAACACATGACGATTGCAATGAACTATATGTAGCTTTGGTGGTCAAAGTGAATAAATGGGTGTGATCTTCTTCACTTCCTCCATCTTTATTTACCATTGATATCCATCAACCTAGTTGACAGAGGAGTTTGAAATGTGGTCTCAAGAACATATTTGAAACAGCTTATAAAAAAACTCATGTCTATCTCTGCCAACCATTGCAGGCAATTAGGTTTTAAACAGATGTTTTCAAACTTCGTTTTAGATTGTTAGCTGAAAAGTGCCAACAAAGTTTCAAGTAACTAGTGTTTTTCTATGATATTTGCAACAAATTTTATAACAAAATGAGAGATTAATTTATTAGAAATTCCTATTTGTCTCAGCTAAATTGTTGAAAAATACGGCGTTCAAACACTTACAAATAAATTTAGTACCTTGAAAAGAATAGAATTCCATATAAATAATTTGTTATTATTAATTAAAATATGTCTAATTACTTTCTATTATAAGTTTTTAATATTATATTCTAGTTAATGTCTGAAGAATCATTGTCATCATCCCTGAATTTATTGTTTGGTTTTTCTTTTCTTTGTTTTTTACTAATAAGTAAAATTTTAAACTTGTTCCATTAAGACTTTGTTTGACAAGATGTCGCGGACAATTAATAAACTACTAAATAATGGATGAGATTATAGTGAATAATTTAGGTATAACAATTTATAGCAAATAAGTTAGTATATTAAATTTCAAGTGATGACATAAAATAATATTTTTAATTAGTTTTAGATTTTTTTATATTAAAATAATGAAAATAAAATGATACATTAT
>JBBPBR010000001.1:6681745-6695669 GCA_037974775.1 Cicer pinnatifidum
ATAGATACATTTGATTTATTGAGGAGATGTTTATAAAATTATAACTATATTTATAAAAAAAATTATTCAAATTTTTAAAAGATATGTATATGCCATTAAAAAAAGAATAAAATTACATTATTCTAAATATGTTTTTTTTACGGTATGATTTTATTATTTATAACCTTCTATGATTTCTTTTTTTATGTTTATCGCAATATATACATTATTCGGTTAAATACTAGCATTTGTTTTAAAAGATTTTTTGGCTCATATTTTTTTTTTTACAAATTTTTGAATTGTACTATAATTGAATTGTAATATTTTTTCTTATAGTTAAAATATGGATAATGACAATAAATATTAACATTTATACGTCCACAAACATTAAAATTATTACTTATGTGAAAATAAACTCAATTATGTAAATTGTAGTTAGATATATATGAATCATGAAATCAAAATTTAATGTTTTAGCTTTTAAGTTTAAATTTTAAAAATATTTAAAATTTAATCTTAAAATTTTGATTGTTGAATCTTAATCGTATAATTAAGATATGTTTAGTGCAGTGTAGCAAAAAACAGCAATTTCCAATTCCATTGCAGTACGGAGTCTGTTCATTGTATCCCTACTTCAGCTCAACCAACTCCCGTGATTTTATTGCTCTTATAATAATCATATTAAAAAATTCCTAAAAGAAAAAAAACAATAAAACTATACAATTTTGATTACACTATTTTTAACGCAAGTTTTTGGTATTGATTGCAAGGGAAAAAAAATTCTACGTGATTAGACAACTTTATCATTAGACTACCAACAACAATAATGCTGGTTAAATCTTTAATTAGCTTGAATTTGACAAATATTATTTTCATATATAAATAAACAAGTTTTGAAGGGTCAATTAAATTGCCAATAATTGGATATTTTTTCAATTAAAAAAAAAATCTGAAATCACATGTTATTGAGGGAGCAGGTGTGATAAGCTTCCAATTCACATGTTACAAAGGACAACGTCCCCAATAGTGTGGAGCACCTATTAGATTGTAGCTACCCCTTCTGTCCTAGATCTCCCATCACAACTAAAATGTGATAAAAATAAAAGTACTATCAAATGGATACAATGTACCAAACTCAATACAAAAGAAAGAAGAAAAATCAAATAAGAAAATAAAATAATTACAATAATTTTTATTATGATTATGTTTGCATGAAACCAATTGATAGGAAAACAAATTCCCATCACTTAAGCCGACATAAATATTTTTGGTTGCCTAAAATGGGTATTGATTTTTCCTTGTAGTCAATGTAATCACCAAATAATGTACCAATTGTTGATGAGAATGTTTTATTTGATCCAATGAAAAATAGAGGTGTATTACTGAATCATCCAAGCCATAATTTTTGGTGGACCATGCAACACACTCACTGCAATGCCTCATTAAAGCTTTTGATTATGTGTGTACCAAAAAGAAGTAGCTTTAATTTCATTGTATAATGTATAGGAACCATTTTGTAAATAAGATAAGAAAAATCCATTTCAACCCTCATCTTGTATTGTGATCCTAGCAATTAATTTAATTATTATCATTGTCTTTATAATACTAGCCAAGCATGGCCCAACAATTCTAAATGCTATTGCTATATGATGGGACATGGCATCACATAAGGATCACTCAAACCATGTATAAGTGAGGAGGAAGTGAGGAGGAAGTGAGAAAGAAAAATTAATTTGGGATGCATTAATAAATTATATTTTCAATATCCCAATAGTTTGGCTGAAATTGAATTCATAATGCTTTAACAAAGTGGTCTATGGGTTTATCTTATGGAGATATAAGTGGTTTTGCACACCTGTATGAGGTCCCAATTGAGTGTGAAATCTCATAAATTATACCAATAGTGGTGGTTTGGAATTCATACATAATCCAACCTTAATTCTTAACTTCATATTTTTAGGTTTCTTTTTTATATTATATACACTCTCACAACTTTATCATTTATAAAATTTGTATTAGTGAGATGAAGAAAATATTTATCAATTTTCTTAATTTAACTTTTAAATAATATAAGACTATTATGTGGTGTACTGAATAATATCTCATCTCATATTATATATTATATATCACTTCCACCTTCACAATTATATTTAATTTTTTTTTTTTTATCTTATGTGTCATACAAATGTCTCTCTCTTTTGAAAAAGCATAAACATGTATATACTACTATTTCACAATGAATGAATTATGGGTTTAGAAGAAAAGAATGTAATTAAATTTATTGAGAGATATAGATATATATCCCTTAAGTCTTCCATTTAATATTCACCACAAAATTAAAACCATTCAATAACTCAGGACATGCCCACGATAGTATAAATTATATTTATAATATGGCCAAACATGTCTCCTTCAAACATCAACCAAATGTTTCTAAGGTTTTCTTCATTTATTATTATTATTATTATTATTATTATTATTATTATTATTATTATTATTATTATTATTATTATTATTATTATTATTATTATTATTATTCCATGTAACACTTTTTCTAACACTAGCATATGTATAGCACACCAAATGGGAAAATCTAAATAATTCAGAATCTAAGTGTGTCAAAAACGACAGCAAATCAAATTTGGAATGTAACTTATATTTTACATGTTTTGTTTGATTGCTCATGTCTTGGACAACTTTATAGGTTAGAGTCATTGTCTAGAGTCATTCAGCAATAGACACATGGATAGAGCAATGAAGGGAAGGTTACCACTTACCATGAGCCACCATAGACCACGGTGGGACCATCGTCCACCATCAATCCTATTTAAAAAATATTTAAAATTTTAATAATTATATAGTCTTTTAAAAATAAATGTTAAAAATCATCTTTATTTTTATAACTTAAAATATATTAATTTAATAAAAATAAAATAAAAATAAGTACTTACTTTATATTGAATTAATATAAATTAAATTATTGTCTTATTTATAAAAATAAAAAAATTCATAAATTATTATTTCTAAAGATGTGATCTACGGTAAAACTTGTCTCGAGTTAATTTAACGGGTTAACACTTAACATTAGGATTAGTGGGTTTTGGATTTTGACCATGCAATATATGAGTACCTAAGTTTGGCCCCAAACTTAAAAAGCGAAGTAAGTCACAATACGTTTCTTTGGTCCTCTCCCTCTCTCAAAAACACACTTTGTTTTCTTAGTTGCTTTCTTCTTTTTTCCAATAGACCCTCCACTACCCCTATTTTTTTTTCATTGTCAAACAAAACTTTAGTTGGGCCAATTTTATCTTTTAATTTATAGCCTCTTTTTGTTAGCATAAAATGTGGAATGAATGTAAAAAAATTATTTCCTTTTCTAGGTTTTGAAGCATGTATGTCTTGAGAGTGAGTGGAACCAAACTAAGCTAGCAGCAACCTTTTCTCAAATACAAAAAAAAAAAAGAAGACTCGGCTTTTTTATCTTGAATTATTAAATTGTAAATAGTATACATGCAAAATTATTTCTTTTAAAAGTAATATTATTTGTGTTTTTAATTGTTTATTTCTTAGTCAAAATTTATGAACTTAAGCTATAGCAACTAAATTAACTTGATACCAAAAAACAAGTAAAAGAAGTTGAGCCGAATATCAAAAGTTGGACAAGAATTTCAATGTGGTGAATGCTAGTAAAATTGGTTATTCTAGACTTGTAATGTATTGGGAACATTTTGCTAATTAAAAATTAGCAATACCATTGTGTGATAAAAAATAAAAGAAAATAAAAAACCCTTTTTGACCTTTTTAGGACATTATATTGTGCCTTTCCAAAACCATACAAGTTGAGCAAAACTTTGCAATTGCATATATATTTTTCTACTTTTAATTTTTCACTCATGGCAATGCAACACATTCAAAGAGATATAGAAACACTAAACAAATGCATATAAACAATACAAAGGGGGGAAATTAAATATTAAATATGAGAGAAAACAAAGTAGATCTGAGCTCCATGCATAGAGGTTCGAGCTTACTTACCCCATACCACATGCACTTCTATCTGTCATTTGATTCAAAACTAGAGTTTTTATGTAGTGGTCCTCTACCCTTATTTCATATTAATAATTAGTTACTATGATTAAATATTAATTATATTATGATGATATTGTATATTGCATATGAGCAACAATCAAATGGTAGAAGAAGTACAATTAGATTTTAACATGTGGCATGCATGTGAGTCTTGGGCCACTCAACATAATTTACACATATAATTTTTTGGTTTGTTTTTTTACTTTGGGTTTCTACAAAGTTTGAATTTTTTTTGTTTTACTGGTAGAAGGGAATATATTCTTTCAAGAGTTAGACTCTGATGTTTCAGAGTTTGATAACCTCACCTAGCTGAAAAAGCTTTTAAATAAAGCTTTGAAGATGTGGGATTTGGATGCTAGCTTCACTTTTGGAATCACTTTTTAGTTTCTTTTGATGTCAAAATCTCTACCACCAAAGAAAGTGTAAATTTTTTGGCATTGTCAATTGGTTAGATATTTTTTATTTTTTTATTGTGAGCCTGTATAACCCTACAAAAGAAGGCACAACTCGATGTTTTGGCATGGCTACAAGGTCCATATACCTTTTTATTAGATGTCCTTTTCTTTCAATTATCATCATTCAAATCCCATTTGACCTGTAAAATGGCTGGAAAGGAGGAAAAAAAATTGTGGACCAATTATGATATTGAAACTTCTTTGATGTGAGTTGTTGAGTGATTAGAGGCATGCTTATCATCTTCATAGGAAAAATAAAACTTTATAACAAAGTTTTAATAGAGGGAGTTATGCTGATTTTGCAATGTTATTTAAATATGGATATGGACAAATTAAATATTTTACAATATGTACCATATAAAATATAGTAAGATACCATGTGAACTAAGTAAGAACCAACATTAAATCTGTAAGGTCATCATTGATTGGTGCCACTGCTGAAGGACAAGGGGTTGTAAGAAGTAAGTTATTATGACAGAGCACATCATGAGAATATTCCTCAAAATAGGACAAAAATCATAAGACCCTTCTCTATTTGAAAGTTTAATGTTGCTAATTACTAGAACTTTTAGTTAGGGATTCATCAGAATAGGGTAGCACAAACCAAAAGAAGACCATGGCCCATTAAAGACTTGGATCTAAATACCACACAGAGAGGACCATGGCCCAATAGGCCAATGAGGGATCCTAAGAAATTTTGCAGAACATAGTGAACTCAAAGAAAAATGTAGAAATGGAATATGGTTGCCCAGATTTGACAAAGGTAGCTTGTCACTAAGTTTGCATTGTATGGTAGGGAAATCACAGGAGCATGAGCAATTGGTGCAGTTGCTGCAGAGCCATTGGATGTAGGTCAAGATTCAACTGCACTCAGATATAACAGCTCTGCAACGACTGCACTGGATGCGGTTATTTAGTTTGCAAACTAGCTTCTAAATATTTCCTAATGTCCAACATGGTAACGGTTATATAACTAATTTCTACTGGTTCACAACCCGGACTCCTAAATTCCATTCAACTGATAAGATAAATGCTCCGACGCTGATGCGGCGTCTCTTGCACAGCACCATTACCAATTTTTTTAACTTTTTTCCTTTCAATCATTCATTTTAAGGGGTGCAATTTCTAGTATAATAAAATGAAGCAAGGATATAAAAGCCAAAATCATCAAAGCAAGGTGAATTATGGTAACAATGCTGCTTATATCGCAATTAACACACAAGACCAAATATGAGGTAAGATTGTTGCAAATTACATTTGCAATTAACAAATTAGAATAATTTCAACCAGGTCATGACTGGTAATTCAACAATTAACAGGTGCTGTTTTGAGCACTTCCAACAATATATTCTATGCTGTTAATCTCAGATAGCGGCGCGGAGCGTTGGACCCCCAAACCGCTATAGCGGTATAGGCGGATAGCGGAATAGCAGCTATTGTAAAGGTGCAAACCCAAGTAAGGTGGCAGAAAATAAGGTGCCAACCAGTAGAATTAATTGTGAAAATTGTATCAATGCAATTCAAGGTAAGTTATGTGGAAGGCTTTATTCTACAGTCTTAATAGGCTGAAAGGAATGTCTAAATTGGAGAAAACCAATTTATGCTTCCAATAAGTCAAGCATGTCAGAAATTTTGCTTGCATAATAGTCTGGCTGAATATTATTTGAAGGGTCTTGTAGATCTGATTGAGTTGTGCAACCTGCTTGGACAAATAAAAGTAATCGCAGCATGTTATGAATTACTTCTGTTTTCAGTAGTATGTTAGGTTAGGTTTATATATTATATGATACCGAAAAAATACAAGTACCAATACCTGAAAGTACTAGAAGAGTTTTGCAACCAGCATTTTGTCCAAACAGTATATCAGTATCTAGTCTATCACCCACCATACACATCTTGGAGCAACTTAAATTGAATCTGCTTGAAAGAGTGAGTTACTGAGTTACATGCTGAGAAATATGTAAGTGAGAACAAACAAAAATCCATGTGTGCAAAACCAACAAATTTAGCCATTCAAGTTTCTTACTTCTTAAGTAAAAACTCCATCATAAAGGTTGATGGTTTCCCCACCACAACAGGCTCCTTCTGGGTTGATCCACATATGGCCGCAACCATACACCCAGCTCCTAAAATCCAACTTCTATCATTATTATGAGGACATACAATACAATGAAGTTGCATACTAAATCTCCACTATTTAAGAATAAAATGCAATTTAATAAAGGACCTGGCCATTCTTGGGAAGCAGTCATATGCCCAACTGCATCACGGTTGGTGGCAATAAAAAGACATCCTGGATTTTCACGTATGCAAAGGGTTCCATACCTGTTAGATGAAATTTGAGATGTCAACATATGAATCAACTAAAAGAAAGTAATTACATAATTGTGGACTGAATTCTTAAAACAATGTTTTTGTTTAATCAGAATTTAAGAGGATGCTGCCATGAACAAATATATGATTTTGGTGATTTATATCAACCTATTTTGTAGTGCAAAGTTGAAAAAACTATCTATTCACCTACAGCATGCTGCTTACTAAGTCAATCACTTTAAGAAAAATTATTTTGCTTCGGGTTCATTTAACTGTCGAAAATCTGCTTTAATGCATTATTAATATTAATATTCTGAAAACAGGTGATTTGTTCACTACAACATTTTAGAGAAGCTTTAAAACTTCGATGGACTGATGAAGCTAAACTACGATCATTAGAAGTTCAAGTTAAGTCAGCTTGATCAAAAGAATATGCAACGTGGATGCTTCAGGTTATACTAGCAACTGAAATATAGGTCTGTCAGTATCATTTATCAATACTCTTTTGAAACTCCATATATATTTAAATTATATAAGTCATCAAGGGTTCTGAACTAAATATTTTGAGACACAAGAACCAAAAGATAAAGTGCTCAAGAAAAGAACAATGGAAAATATTTTCTTACTGCAGCTTGTAATAGTTAATTTTTGGATCTATACCAACCACTACAGCTCCAACCTGCAAGAGAGAACTCATCAGTTAACTGCAAGCAGTGATCTCAACAAAGTTACTCAGAGTAACAATGGGCAAGGTGTTACATTACACTCTTATCATGTTCAAAAATGGAGTTCTGCTTCCAGTCTATTGTTTTATCCGCATGTCCCTGCAATTATTGAATGCTTCAGTGAGAATTACTTGAGTGACAATCTTGTGAACCTAATATACTCTTATGGTTACTTGAGTCAAACTGTTAATGCAAGGGTTTCCTTTCTAACAAGACATTCACAAGTACATGTTGCTTACCCTTAATTAGTTCCTATTCAATGAAGGTGAAAAATAATCATTGAAACAACAAAAGTTTAGAGCGAAAGATAACTTAAACAGAAAAAACTAATCTAGTAGAACAACAGTGCACGAATGCTCTTAAAAATTTTCCTGCAGACACCATGTACTTCAATTTCAATAGACTTACAGGACCACCAAAAGCTGTGAAGCCAGCAATCTGCAACTCATCCAGTATACCATCCCCGCCAATTACATAAACCTGAATTTTGAAAAGAAAACCAAAGGAAAATGAATGTAGGTCACTGATATTCACATAAATCAGTTCTATTCGAGAATAACCAAACATGTCAAAATCAATTCTACACATCTAGAATCAATTTTGGTTCCTCCAAAGTTGGAACCAAACATACATGTAAAAAAAGAAACAAGTGAAGGAAATGGACGAAGCAAAGCAAGAACCTTTTTTTGGGGAGGGAAATTGTTGACCTTCAAGTACATAGCAGCTGCAAAAGACGACGAGAATATCTCATCCTGTAAATAGTAAAACACAAAAGGTAAAAATAAAAATAAAAAATGCAAAACCAGTAGTAAAATTCAGAAAACATAAAATAGAAGTATCATAGAAGCGAACCTGGGAAACAGAAATTCCCAACGATTTGAACTTTTCAGCATATTGGCTCCTAGACTTCCAGGAATTATTGGTGACAAACACAAGCTTCTTACCCTATTAACGAGGAAATTAGGGATTAATACAGAGTGTTAAAAATTACATGTTCATAGAGTTGAAGATGAATCTCATATTGAAAATAAGCTTGAGAACTTGATAGAGGAAAAAAATCCTAAAAATTCATATCGATATAATATAAGATAAAGAAATTAATACAATGAATTTTCTATTTACAGATAAACTAACTAACATATTAAATTCTAACAAACTAACTGAATCACTTTAGTTTTATGTATAACTAACTGAATGCAGTGTAGTTAGTTACCTTGGAGCGAAGCATGTGGATAGTTTGAGAAGCTCCATCGATGAGTTTATCACCCTTCCAAATCACACCTAAGTAAAGTCTGAGTCACTACATAAATGGAATTGCGAAGAAAGGAACAAAGAAATAAAGAAAGGTTACCGTCGCAATCGAAGAGAAAAGCTTCGACTGAATCGAAGAGATCTCTGAAATTGTGACCTGAAAGAGCCTGCGACGAACTCATCAAAGCAACTGACTCAATGAAAGAGTGCGCACGTGCGGTTGCACCTGATTCTGCTCCCTCCTTATTCTGTTGCATACTAACCACTAAGCTACACGTTTCTTTTCACGAATAGATGGAAAAGTTTCATTCTAATTCTTTTTGTTATTTTAATTATTTTATTCGAATAACATAACACTGCACTAATTGTGGATTGTATTTGTTTAAATTGCTATTTGATTCAAATTAATGTTAGTTGTATGAAATGGATTTAGGATATATTACAAATGATAATTACTTTAATTGGTATAAACGATCATGTAAATTATGGTGTCGTTTGTAATTTAGAACCACGATGACATTATATTATATTTGTGTATAATTATTTTGATAGTATATATTTGTTAGAAACTATTTTGAAAAAAAAAAATTGTCATTTGGTTGCACATTAAAACACGATAAACGCATGTTTCACCCCCTATTTTTTATAGTAAGATATATTTATTATAATCTATTTTGAAAAATCTATTTTACTGTTTAAAATTGATTCTAACTGAAGATACAATTTGAAATTTTTGCAGTGGAGTGAAATCGATTTTGAAATTCAATGGTGTATGGCGTGTTTATCTTTCTTCATCTACCACTCTTATCCTCGACTTGTTTTCTAATTTATGACAATTGTTTTGTTGGGTGGTGATTTGTGTGTCTTATTGTTAAAATTGTCAATTTGACAAGTCTTTTAAATATTGGTATCAGCTTACACGTTGAAGGGGTAAAAAAAAATTATAATTGAAAATACCTCATAAAAGAAAGCCTCCAACACTATAAAACCTCTAAAATTTTGTATATAGGTCCACTTTTGCAAAAAAAACAATGTTTTTAAAAAAAAAATTCTAATAAAAAAGTTTCAATTTTTTTCAGATGAAAAATTATTTACAATTTTTTTTTAATTCAATTTTTTTAAAATAAAATAATTTAAAAAATTTATGAGAAAAAATATTTTTTTAATTTTTTTGAAAAAATAAATTTTAAAAAAAAAAAAGACTCAAAAGTAACAATATTTAACGCCTATGATCCCCTCCTTTAAGCTCACAAAAATAATAAAATAATAAATTAAAATTTTAAAAAAATCATTTTAACAGAAGACTTAATATTATAAAGTTAATAAGAAATTTATAAATAAATAAAAAACTTAGAATTTATAATTTTTTTTTTTTTGACAATTCTACTTGTGGCTGCTACCTTTGTTCTAGTCTCAAGAAGAAAAATAATTGGGCTTAATTACTTTGACTATTGGCTCATTTAAATTGCTCTTAATATTGGATATTTTTTTTTTTATTGGTGCGGCTATACAAGGTGATGTGGAATTAGGGATTGAAATTTGTTAGATTTTTTGTCATGTCTACGATCTGACTTACTTATGTTCTGACTTATTTAATAAAAAGGCTAGGCTCAGACTATTTTTAAAACTTATTTATTTATATAGATCAGCTCAAACTTATAAAAAAAACATATTTATATTAATATGACCTATATATATTTTATTATTTATTAATATTATTTGTTATTATTATATTAATAATATTATTTACTATTTTAAATTCTATCAGTTAGACAATCACTCAGTAATCATTCCATATTCAGTAGTCGTTCCATATCCGATACCAATTCTATATTTGGTAGCCGTTCAATTAGTCGATATTACTTAATAGTCGTTTCATATTTGTTAAAAAAAAATTTAGAGTTTAAAGTATGTTTGTTTCATATTTTTTTAAAATTATTTTGTTAGAAAAATTATTTTATGTTTAATATATATAGATATGTACATTGATATTGGTATGCGAATAGTATCATATAGTATTAGTAGAACATTTAAATATTTTAATGTGAATAAGACTTTTAAATAGACTTTCATGTCATGTCAGACTTTTAAAAAGATCAGGTCGAAAAAAAAAAACCTACGATAGGTCGTAGGCCAGAATTAAGTCTAAAAAATAAATCGTAGGTCAGGCTCAGACCTTTCAAAGTCTGACCTAGCCTGATCTATTCTTACCCATATGTGGAATAAAGTTTCCCTTATTTTTATTTTTTTTACAAAAAGTTGTTCTTTATCTTTTAGTTGTAAAGTCAAAATATTTTAATAAAAAAGATATTGAATAAAGTAATGTAAGAAATAAAATAAATGCATTATGAAAACTAATTTTAAAATAAAATTTAAGCCTATTTTGGTAATTACACATTCAAAAGCAACTTTCATAATATAAATTGTCAAGAATCAACTTACTTAAATATATTCAAACCTAAATCTAAATCAGTTTACATTTAAATTATTTTTAATCAAAATTAATTTTCTCCATCTCAAAACCATAAACACGTTTAGCCAATGTGTAATCAATTTCATATGTAACACTAATAGTGACACATAAGCGTCACATTAACAAATTCACAAAGTTAACATTCAACATACAGACAACTTAACATCAATTAAATTGACAATAATTTTATTAAGATAAGACTAAAGTAGTGGTTTATTTATGATTTATACTAACCATACATGAGTATGGGAGTAATATTAAAATGATTGAGTGGATAAAAAAGTAATAATAAGTTAAATGTAATTCAATTCTCATATTTCGTTGACTCAACGATCTATTTTTTCAGTCATTAATTAATTTTACGATAATAATAATTATAATTATTCTTTTTTAAATAAAAAATAATTTGTAAAATTATTTTTATTTTAATAATTTATTCTTTATTCTCTTCCGTCTTGAATAAAAAATAATAATTAATAATATTTTTATCCTAATTATTTATGTTTATCCTAAAATAGTATTCAATTAATATAATAAAAATTTATTTTTAATGGCTTTTTATTTTAAATTGAATAAGATCCTTTAAAAGGAACTTTGAAGAATGTACTTCGACTTTTCTTTATGAAGTCAAAAGAATTAGTATGGTTGAATTAGTTTTCTTTTATAGTCAAAATTGGAGAGAGTAGGTTAAAGTCAGTCAAATAATTTAACAAACTAAATCACAACTTTAAGTTATGCCCCCTGGTCCATTTAAATTGATGTTTATCTTGGATTTTGTTTACAAAATTCTATTATGTACTCATCACTTAAATTTGTCATCTTCAACTCATTTAAAAATATAACTGTCATTTTAACTATATGTAAAAATTTCAAACTTTGTAACTTTTATTTTTTCATTAGGTTTTCGAACATTTAGAAAAATCACCTTAACTTTCGAAATAAAAAATAAGTAATATTTGAATATTTTAAACTTTTGAAATAGTAAAATTTTAAAATTTCAAAATAGAAAATTTTTAAAAATTTGAAAGTTTATAAAATTTATAGAATATATTTGAAACTTTCGAAACTTTATAAATGTAGAAATTTTCAAAAAAAAATTGAATTTAAAAACTTTCAAAATATCTAAATTTTAAAAACTTTCGAAATATATCCTTATTAAAGTCCTCACAAAATGCTTTTTTCTAATAAATAAAAAGGGAATGGTACCTAGGGCCAAAATCCTTGGAAATAACCTAAGGCTTATGCCATCACAACTTACTTATGGGCTAAAGCCCTTGCTGATTTAAATTTTCAAAACATTTTCCACAGCTAAGACCCTGACTAAATTCACATATCAATTTTTGTGTTCAAATTTATAACTCTCACTATTACACAATTATCCAAAACTAAAGCTCTCACATAGCACATCATTTCCCAAGACTACCGGACTCGAAGATGATCGCATAAGTAAAAAAAAATTAAATTCATATTAAAATAATTTGATTATTTAATTTCATTTAAAAATAAAAATTCATTTAATTATATAAAATACCATACTTTAAAACTAATATATTATTATTATTTTTTTTTTCACGAGATCGCAGAACGAAAATGCCATGATGTATTGTTTTGAAAATTTTCCTCTTTCATAAGGTTGCAACTTGAAGATGCAATCATCTATTTGTTTTACATTTTATTGTTCTTTAATTTGTAAAAACATAATAAATAAAACAATAGATGGTCGTATATCTAAGATGCAACATCCTAAAAGAAAAAAATTTTCAACCGAATACATGGTAACACCTTCATCCGATGACTTTTTTAAAACCAAAAAAATAAAATATTTTCATAATTAATTCAAAATAAAGTATTTTAAAATTTTATTTTCAAACAAATTATATAATTAAAAAATTCCAACAAAACCACATCGATTAAAATGGTAATTTTAAAACCCAATAAAGACAACAAACAATAAATCCTTGTAAATAAAATAAATGAAATCCATTACCTTTGTCAAGCTCGACAGACTAATTAATGTCGTCTTTCAGGCCAACCTTTGTTTAGGATATCTTTTCAGCGAGTTCGTGAAGCTTTGGTTATCAACTCTTCGCATGCTTTTTCATACTCCTTTAACATTCAAACAAACGTGGAAAATCATAGGACTATTTGGTGGTTTGAAAATTTGAAATAATAAAAAGGTCATTTAACTCTTTTTTTAATAAAATTAATAATTAATTTTATCTTAAAAACATTCAAACGTTTATGAATAGTATGATTAAGAATATCGTATGTAGCTATAAAATTTCGAGTTCAAACTAATGAAATAATATATAGTCTAACAATTAAAAAAAATTAAGATAAAATAAATTAGTTTTTTTAATGTCAGAGGAAATAAAAAAAAAATCTATTTGATAATTTAGTTTTTCAATTAAGTTGAAAGATTGCAAAAATAATTTTCTATGTACTATTTGCCTCGTTTAATTGACATAATAAGATAATTTATTTGATAGAAACATTATATAATATAGGTAAAGTGATATAAATAGAGATATTATATGATATGAATATGAGAATGAGTTATCATGTCACCTGTTTGAAGTGAATATGATAACAAATATCATAATATTAGTTTATAATATATAGTATTTGATATACAACAA
>JBBPBR010000001.1:6706247-6720649 GCA_037974775.1 Cicer pinnatifidum
AAAAAATATAAACAAAAAAGAAAAAGTATATTTACTTTTTTGCAAATTTCTCTTTTGCATATCGACAAAAGAGTGAATTAAATTACTATTATATTTTTTCCTTATTTTCGTATCCAATTTTTTCCATTCTTCCAACCTCTTCAATCATTCCATTAATTTTTTTGAGTCTTTATCAATTTCTCTTCTCTCATTATTTACTCTCGAAATTTTATCTTTCTTTCTCATAAAAAAAAATAATATAGAATTTCTCTCTTTCTTACTTGGTTGACACTTTTTTACTCCTTCTCTCTTCTTCTTTCAAAACTATTCAATCATTTTGATTTTTGAATTAATTTTATCACAGATCATCAGTTTCCACGCCATTTCTTTCACAGATTCAATATTTTTGATTCAGTTTCTCTTCTTATTCACCTCTTCACTGAAAAATTTCACATCTATTGAGATATTTTTGTTTCTTAATTCTTAGTTTTCCATTCATTCTTTGTTCTCACCCATTTAATGTTCACTACTTATTTTCTTCTCCTTTTGCATAAACTGCATTGCCCCTTTGAAAAAATCTTCTGGGTTGTCAAGTTGAATGATAAAGTTGACTTTTTTTAGTCTTTGACTTCAAATTTTTGGTACCCTTTTGAGTTTTTTTGTTTGAATAATGAAGCTTGTGGTTCGTGTGATTGAGGCAAAGGATTTGCCACCGACGGATCCTAATGGGCTGAGTGATCCATATGTGAGGTTACAGTTGGGAAAACAAAGGTTTAGAACCAAAGTGATTAAGAAAAATTTGAATCCTAAATGGGATGAAGAGTTTAGCTTTAAGGTGGATGATCTTAGTGAAGAATTGGTAATTTCTGTTATGGATGAAGATAAGTTCTTAATTGATGACTTTGTTGGTCAACTTAAAGTTCCTATGTCACTTGTTTTTGATGAGGAGATCAAATCCCTTGGCACTACTTGGTACTCTTTGCAACCAAAAAGCAAGAAGTCCAAGAACAGGGAATCTGGTGTGTTTGTGCTGCTTAATTCAACTTTTCTTATTTTTATTTTTATGTACTTCATTCAATAGTTTTTTGTTTAATTAGTTTGCATTTGTTTGGCCATGTTTTTTTATTTTATTTTTTATTTCCTTGCTCAACTAGAAGTTTTATTGTTTACGTATTTTGTATGTAAACCTTAGTTTAGTTCTCCTAGGATTAGCCATGTGAGATTGGTCTTCAATGTTATTGTATGACATAAATTTGTTCTTGGCATCAGTTAGCAATTGTTTTACCAACTTTGGTGGTCCAAGTGTTAAAGAACTTGGGCATCTTAAGAAAGTGATTAGAGGTTCGATTGGGAGGAGAGAATCCACCTGTGTGCCCAATAGGTTCTCAGACCGAGGTTAATCACTGCTAAGTGGCAGTGAATAGTTGGTACCTATAAATGGTTATAAAAAAGTAGTTACTTTTAAAATACTTTATGCCAAAAGATTTCATTCAACAAATTGATGCGATAGTCTTTCGAGAATCAAGTAGATGTTTTGAAAATCTTTCTAGGATCAAATGAGGGTTTTACTCTTAGTTTATTGACTTAAATTTGTGCTGTTGTTATATTGGTTTTGGACTTAAAATTGTATGACTGATTGTTTGTGTCTAAATTTGAGACTATGGATAGTAAAGCTTAAGGGGAGCCTTGAGTCCTTTGGAAAATAATATGCATACTATTACTAACTGTGAACATTAATATATGAGCCATCATTTTGCTGATATTTTGAACTTAAAATTCTGGTGTTTTTTTTCTTCCGGGCAGGTGAGGTTCGTTTGAGCATATACTTTTTGCAGAATACTGCGTCAGTTGAGTCAAATGTTAATGGTGATCTAGTATTCCATCCAAGAAAAATTGCTGATTCTGCTACGGAATCACCTTCAAGGTCTTCGTCCACTACATATTCAATCTCATCTTCTCCTGTAAGAGAAGAAGTTACATCTACTAAGGATGAAAAAGTCGGTCCACAGAAATCACTCACAGGAAGAATTGCTCATATCTTTAATAAGAGTTCTGATTTCTCGTCATCAACCCCATTGCGTAGAAGCATTGATTCAGACCAATCTGAATTTAGTAAAGTGGAAGTTAGTGAGGTCAAGACCGAGGATCAGTCCTTGGATGAGACTTTTGAAGAAGCTATGAAGAAAATGCAGTCTGCAGATCAAGGAAGTGAAATTCCGAGCAATTTACCAGGAGGGTTGTTTGTCGATCAACATTATATTATTGCACCAGAAGACTTGAACGTTTTACTATTTTCTTCTGATTCAGATTTTCTCAAGTCATTGGCAGATATACAGGGTAGTACAGACTTACAAATCGGACCTTGGAAGTTTGAGAACGGTGGGGAGAGCTTCAAAAGGTTAGTCACTTACGTCAAGGCTCCCAGTAAATTAATCAAGGCGGTCAAAGCCTTTGAGGAACACACATATTTAAAAGCCGACGGGAAGAACTTTGCCGTTCTAGTCAGTGTCAGTACTCCTGATGTTGTGTATGGAAGCACCTTTAGGACAGAAGTGCTCTATATTATCACACCTGGACCTGAGTTGCCATCAGGAGAGCAGTGTTCACATCTGGTTATATCATGGCGAATGAATTTTCTACAGAGCACCATGATGAAAGGAGTGATAGAAAATGGGGCTCGGCAAGGTATGAAGGAAAGTTTTGAACAGTATGCCGGGTTGTTAGCTCAGAATGTTAAACCCTTTGATCTGACGGAGCTTAATTCCAGTAAGGAACAAGCTTTGGCATCGTTACAAGCAGAGCCGCAGTCAGATTGGAAGCTGGCTGTACAGTATTTTGCTAACTTCACGGTAGTCTCAACGGTTTTCATAGGGTTGTATGTGCTTGTCCACGTATGGCTTGCTTCTCCGAGTACAATTCAAGGGCTTGAGTTTGCAGGGCTTGACTTGCCAGATTCAATAGGTGAATTTGTTGTTTGTGCTGTCTTGGTTCTTCAAGGTGAACGCATGCTGGGTTTAATCTCACGCTTCATAAAAGCGAGAGCACGAAAGGGTAATCGCACGCTGATTGAATTATATACTTATTATTTCAAAAATCTGGCTTTCCTTTTTGTCTCTGACTTAGTATCTCTATTGATGGATCAACCATGATACGTTTCTTTCTAGTGTCTTGCGTATTTACTTAACTTGATGATCTTATGTCTTTGTTTATGCTGATTTTTTGGTACTCAATATTAGGTAGCGATCATGGAATCAAAGCACAAGGAGATGGGTGGTTATTAACTGTTGCCTTGATTGAAGGAAGCAATTTAGCTTCTGTTGACTCTGGTGGGTTCTCTGATCCATATGTGGTGTTTACTTGCAATGGAAAAGTAAGAACCAGTTCAATCAAATTCCAGAAATCTGATCCTTTATGGAACGGTGAATATCATGCCATCATTTATTATTTTCTTTCTTTATAACTTGAATATAAACTCTGAATAAACTGAATAGATACCATACTTGATTAATTGATTTTGTTAAAGAGCATTTTATATGTTTACAGAAATATTTGAGTTTGATGCAATGGATGATCCTCCTTCGGTGCTGGATGTGGAAGTTTATGATTTTGACGGACCTTTTGATGCAACTACATGTCTAGGGCACGCTGAAATTAATTTTCTAAAAGCAAACATATCAGATCTTGCTGATATATGGGTTCCTCTTGAAGGAAAGTTAGCTTTGGCGTGTCAGTCTAAGTTGCACTTAAGAATTTTCCTGGACAACACTAGAGGTGGCAATGTAGCAAAAGACTATTTAAATAAAATGGAAAAAGAGGTTGGGAAGAAGGTATGTAAAACACTTGTCTTATCTATTTCGGACACCTGTTATGTTACCTTTCTTATGGTTTTTCTTGTATTTTTTTTCAAAATGTAGATTAATTTGCGGTCTCCTCAAACTAATTCGGCGTTCCAGAAACTCTTTGTGCTTCCACCTGAGGAATTTCTCATCAATGACTTCACCTGTCATTTGAAAAGAAAAATGCCCCTGCAGGTGTTATTATGTTACTTGATGTTAAAATTCGTGGTTATTTTTTCAATTTTGGAATTTTCTGGTGCATGTTTCTTTATTATTATCTCATCAAATTGCCAATGTTTCTCTGCAGGGACGCCTCTTTCTATCAGCAAGAATAATTGGATTCCATGCAAATTTGTTTGGAAAGAAAACAAAATTCTTTTTTCTTTGGGAGGATATTGAAGAAATCCAGGTTGTTCCTCCAACATTTTCATCAATGGGGAGTCCAATAATTGTCATAACTCTTCGGCAGGGTAGAGGTGGGGATGCACGGCATGGTGCAAAAACACAAGATGAACAAGGAAGGCTAAAGTTCCATTTCCAGTCCTTTGTATCTTTCGGTGTCGCACACAGGTAGATAATAGTCGTTTTATAATAACTTATGAACTAGTTTCATGTATATACATATCTGTCACTTGTACAAAAATCTGTCATGTTTTCTGTAACTGTTTGTTTCTTATATATTTCCAATTTCCGTTTTGATTAATATTTTTTGTGTGTGTTTTGAGTCTAGTCCTTTGAGGTTGTTCCGAAAATGCACTGTGTTAAAGATGTCGGCATTGTCAATTTACAAGTGCAACTCTTTGGTTGATTCATATCTGGATAGTCTAATAAATATTTTTCTGAATTTTGTGTGTATCTGGACTGCTATTACTCAAAAACCACACTAAAACCCTGTCACCTCATCATGAAAGTTTGTAGTTAACTTGCTAACAACATGGTGTCAAAATAATTTGCATAGTTTGTTTCTGTGAAATTCTCTTTTTTTGTATTACTCTGTCATACTAATACAAGTTCAAATTGCTTAGTGACGAAATGGGAAGAAAAGGCATGATATTTTGATGATTTTGATTTCACGGTGACAACAATGGCACTGTTCTGTAATTATTGTACAGTACATGAACCGAAAAACATGAGCTTTTTGTTATATGGAAATATCGGATAGTGTTTGCTTCCTACTATATTTGATTATCATTTTTTTAAAAAGTGGTTGCTTTCCAACGGTCACTATTCTCCACTTTGGCTTTGGTGTGTGAATTGTATAACTGCCACATATATTTCCCTAGTTTTGCAAACATTTCTGGCTCATCTAATTTATACACTGGCATGATATATTTCTATTACTAAGAAATAATCTGCTAAGGTAATATAGATAGTAATATGAAAGATATACTGTTATTTAGAAACTATTTTGGTGGTGATATAGGACGATCATGGCTCTATGGAAGGCTAGATCTTTGAGTCCTGAACAGAAGGTGAAGTTTGTTGAAGAAGAATCTGAAACCAAAAGCCTTATTAGTGAAGACAGTTGCCCCTTCCTTGTCGTAGATGATGTCAGCATGTCTGAGATTTATTCTTGTTCACTTCCAATTCCTGTAATCTCTCTTTCTCTCTCCTAATGCACACAAGGGCTCGTGCTCGTCCACTGCAATGCAAATTATCAGTTCCTTAAATCAATTTTTAGTACAATATTCTGAACGGTAGTCTGATTAAAGTATTTTCCTTTACTTATTATAGGCAAGTTTCCTCATGGAGATATTTAGTGGGGGTGAGGTTGACCGCCGGGTCATGGAAAACTCCGGTTGTCTTAATTACTCTTATACCCCTTGGGTATCAGAGAACTGTGATATTTCAGAGAGGGCAGTATATTACAAATTTGAGAAGCATGTTTCAAGTTATAAAGGCGAAGTTACAAGTACTCAGCAAAGATCTCTCCTTTCGGATGGAAAGGGTTGGCTTGTGGAAGAGGTTATGAATCTTCATGGTGTTCCTCTTGGTGATCATTTCAATGTGAGTAACCAATTTTATCTTGTTTATAGACTTACATTGTGTGATTGTATATCTTTGTGTTCTATGATTTATCTGTTATGTCTCTTTTGAGCATGACTCATAGTTTATTGATAAGTATGACTCATAGTTTACTGAACAATAGTATTTAAACACAAGTTGCAATCTATAACCACAAACTTGAATAATAGAAAGACATTGTAGTCCCTTTGCAGTCGGAGACATAGGAATAATTGATCAAACTCCGCGATCAAATCTCGTGTATTCTTTGTTTTTATTTTATCGGTTTTTTCTTTTGAACCAAAGTTGCTGTTCTAATAGTCACCTTTATGCCACAGATACACCTTCGCTACCAAATAGAGGATTTACCTCCAAAAGCAAAAGGGTGTAGAGTGCTAGTATTATTTGGTATTGAATGGCTGAAAAGCACAAAGAATCAGAAAAGGATTACAAAGAACATTCTACAAAATCTGCAGGAACGTCTTAAAGTGACCTTTAGTCTAGCTGAGAAGGAGCTTTTACCTAGATAGCGAATGAGACTTAAACATGGGAGCCAGCTGATATCATGTCAGCACAAATGTCGGTTCCATTCACGTGCTTTGACTTGAATATATGATGCATCAAATTATAAGATTCATGTAATTCTGCTGTCTCTCTATGGATTACATGGAAATCCTAACTTCATTGAATATCAGTGGAACTTTGATCAGAATTAGAATGATGCTGGAAATTGTGCTCATTGGTTGACTCGCTACCAAGTTTTGTCTTCAAAATAGATTTTACTCATAGGAGAGAATACCTGATTGTTCCATTGTGCATAACCATTACTTTGGCAGAAGATACTCATTGTAACAGCAGTTACTGGCAGTTCCAATTTTTGTTTGTTGTGCATAGTTGACTGCTTATCACTAGGGTCAGCAACATGTATGTAGTATACTCATAAATTTTAAGATTGTGACAGATCACAGTCATAACAATGAAGATGTTTTTTTTCCTTAGAAGGCCATGACATGAAGCACCATACTTCAATTTCTTGTTGATTGATTTTTTAGAATATGAAACACATTCTTAGTATCATGGCTTTTTAACAATGTCATATACATTCTGTTAAATAAACAAGAAACAATGTCATAAAGTTTAAGTTTGTGTTGATTTTCTAACATAGTATTTTTCTTCTATCCTGTTTTTTAGTATACAAGATGAACGTTAATAACGTTAAGTTAAAATTCAAAAAATACCGACATATTTGACACTTGGCTCACAATATATGCAAAAAAATAAATAACCGACTTGGTCCAGGCTAATTAAACATGAAAAGAAAATCTAATTAGCTTATAAGAGTATCTTCAACGGTGGCTAAATGAGTTCATCTGTGAGTGTGTAGTTAAAATTCAATTTTTGACGAGTTCATTGTCAGAGATGTGTCAAGCTGTTAGTTCTCTAGAAAAGGAAACTGTACTTTTATCGTATGTGTGGTACGATTGATCCCATTTAATGAATACATAATGAGTTTATATTAGATTATAAACAAGTAAGATCACAATATAAATAGTTGTAGTAATTCAGCTTTTTATTATTGAATAAAAATAATCAAATGCACTGAAAGTGATTCTCAAGTTTGCAAAGATGATAACAAAATGAAAAAAATAAAATTCATCCTTTATATAAAGTCAATAATTAAAGTAACTAATCTCAAAATTTCTTCTGGAAGCAACGAACCCTCACTTATTTATATTATATAATATAATAGAATAAAACTTAACGTAAAAAAATGATATTTTAATTTAAAGTAGAGAAATATTATAATTCGTTGATCATTTACAAAAAATTTACATTTATTTTATTCTAATAACACTAATAAAAATTAAATCCACAATATATTAAATCTAATACTGACCCTTTTCCCACTACATCAAACACTTAAATTAACAAAACCAATATATTTAAAAATAAGCAATGAATCATCATATATAGGAAAAGGTACATCATACTTTTTGGTGAGAGTAACAAGTAAATAAGTTGTAATTATTGGTAATACTTTTGGAAATTTTAATTACCTTTTCAAAGAATTAGGTATCAATAACTTTTCAAAATTTAATAGTTGCTGACTCACTAAAGCCTATATACAACAGTAAAATATTATTATAAGAAATAGTTTAATATATTATGAAGTCTTTTTAATTTTTTTGGCTTAAGGTCCCAAAAATCTTAGACCTGTGCTTGAGGTTCCAAAATTCTTAGAGACTGTTTTTCTGAAAGATATACCCTCCGATTGCTATTATAAATTTAAAAAATTACTTTCATAATTATTAAGAAAATTAATTAAATATAATTAATTTTTAAATTTTATATAAAATACAAATTAAATTTATTAAATTGTCTTTTTTTATGTCAAATGTTCAACTACATGCATCAAATGATTCAAAAATAATTAACTTTTATTTATAATAACGACTAAAATTTAAAATATTTTTTATTTATTTATAACATTAACAAAATAATATAACTTAATATTAAAAAAGTCCTTAGAAAAAATTGGGGCAGCAAAAAACCAAAATTTTTGGTTTAGAGTTTGGAAAAAATTAGGGAAGAAAATGGGTAAGAAGCATAACCATGTTTCTAAATTTTTAAATTTTGTAATTTATTGAATTTTTATTGTTGTTAACGTAGTATTGATAACTTTTTTTATCTTAAAAGAGATATAAATTTCGTCATAATTAATTCTAAGGTCTAAAGAGGTAAAATGAACTAAGACTTAAAAATATAATATTGTCATTTAAGTCTTACATCATATGAGCAAAATACGTGACAATAAAATTATGATACACAACATCAATTTAAAGATAAGACCATTAGATTAACTCTCATATTAAATTAATTGACTTAATTATCAATTTAAAAAAATTATATTAAATTGATTATATCAATTCAATAAATAAATTTTTAATTCTAAAGTGTCTAACAAATAGCTGTTCATAATTTTTTTTTGGAATTTTATTAAAATACTATTAAAAGCTCTAAAACACCAGAATTAATGTTACAATGACTTACACTCTTAAACACACTAAAAATGTGGTTTACTAATAAAAATCTCGTGGATAAGATTGTCATTTCCTCTAGACGGAGGAGTGATTAGTAATAACATAATTATAAAACATAAAAATATTTACAAAATAAAATTGAATTCAGCATCTTTCTTTCTGTGTCTCTCTCTGCTCCGCTTCTCAAAGACGCAGCGTTTCTAAAACCCTAATCGGTGCGATTCTCTAACTCCTCATTTCCCCGATCAATTTTTTCTTCTGTATTTCATTCTAACTTTGGAATTACACTTGCAATTTGCTTTTTAATTGCTAAGATTATAGTTCTATCACGTGATAGATTTATCCCCAATTTTCTAGAAGATTAATAGTATATTCTTATTCTAGGGTAGAATAGTTCAGGTTTTTTCATCTTTGGTTACCCATTTATCTTATAATCATTATGTATTGCTTATTTTCTTTTGAGCCAATTTATATGTTGTGATGTGTTAATGTCACTCCTTTTACTTACTTACTTACAAGGTATGTTTTTTTTAATTCTTTTTTATCCCAAATTGTTTTTAGGGTTTGTGCAAAGAGAGCTTAATAGCATGTTATTAAGATTTGGAGTCATTGTGACATTGTGATGCAACTTATTTGTGAGCTCATAGTTAAGGGAGCTCATTCATTTAGTGTCATTTAAAGAGAATGTATGGAAGAACATCAGGTCTTGATAGGTTTAAGAAAGCCGAGAATTTGGAACCGTTCTCCGTTTCTGTCAATTCATCTTCAAGAAATGTTGCTCAGTCTTCTAGTAAAGTAGGTGGTTATTCACAGTCTCACCAGAGTTCTGTTCACCAATCTCAGCATCAACAGCAATATGCTTCCCACAAAGCTGTGGGAGTGGAGGCTGCCCCGTTGTTGGGGCAGAGTCAGCAGGCAACTCAGATTGGAGGAGGGCAGTCGACATGGCAGCCACCAGATTGGGCGATTGAGCCGCGGCCAGGTGTTTTTTACCTGGAAGTTATGAAGGATGGTCAGGTGTTAGATCGGATTAATCTGGACAGACGGAGACATATATTTGGGAGGCAAATCCAGACTTGTGATTTTGTGCTTGATCATCAATCTGTCTCTCGCCAACATGCTGCTGTCATTCCTCACAAGAATGGGAGGTTAGAACATGCTGCAGGCTCTCATTTTATATTACTGGAATGGATGCAATACTTCTCTATATCATGTCATTTTCTTTCTGAATTACATATTCTAAATAATTTGTCTCAAAATTAAGTATGCAACAAGAACAGCAGAAACTAAAGCCTTTTTCCAATAGCTTGCATCTATTACTTGGATGGATCAAATGACACCATTTTTATCTTATCAAAACTAAAGTATTCACAAAAATACCAATTCTTGCTAATCAGTTATTCATAAAAATTAATTATCGATGACTAAGGAACCACTTCAGCGGTTTTAGATATTAAACTAAATATGTCTTGTGTGATTTAGGAGTGATGATTCCCTTGCAAGCTGTGATTTTATTAGCTTGAACACTTTTTCATTTTATTTCAGCGTATATGTAATTGATTTGGGATCTGCTCATGGTACCTTTGTTGCAAATGAGCGATTGACCAAGGATTCACCAGTTGAGTTTGAAGTGGGACAATCATTGCGGTTTGCTGCATCCACGAGAGTATACATATTAAGAAAAAATGATGCAGCTCTTTTCCCTCGTCCTCCACCACCCACGGAGATTAATTTCCCACCACCTCCTGATCCATCAGATGAAGAAGCTGTTGTTACCTATAATACGTTGCTGAATCGTTACGGCATCAACAAGTCTGATCTAGTGTCCAAATCTATTGAGCTAGGTAGTTCAGCAAGTGGCAAAAACAAGGATCACCAATCAGAAAGAGCTGCTAAGAGAATCAAGAAGACAAGAGTTTCCTTCAGGGATCAAGTTGGGGGAGAATTAGTTCAGGTTGTTGGAATTTCAGATGGTGTAGATGTAGAAACAGAACCTGGTCCAGTTGGTGTTAAGGAAGGAAGTCTTGTCGGTAAATATGAATCTCTTGTACAAATTACTGTAATTCCAAAGGGGAAAGAGCAGTCCTCTGTCAAGGAGGCAGATTCATCCCAAAAAGGTGTGACTGATAAACTACAAGAAGTCCTAAAAAAGATCAAAACCCCCGTGAAAACTGGGATTTATGACGACCTTTATGGAGAATCCTTATCTGTCAAAGTTGGATCAGCCTGGGCATACTCACCTGTAAGTAGTAGTGAACGACCTCCCGCTGCTAAGGAAAATGGAAAAGAGAATACACTAAGCGGAAAATCAGACAGTAATCCAAGCAATGACGACGACGACGACGATTTGTTCGGGTGACTATTGAACCTATGCAGACTGTATTTTGGAATAGTTTTGTGGCATTTTTTGAGTTTGACATCATAGGGAGTAGAAAACATGCAAAATATTATGTTGCACGCTTTTTTATCATCTGGAATTACTGTTCCATTGCGTTGATAATTAATGTTTACCACTGCATACTCCACAAACTCTTGAAGATTGCAGCAGGTTCATGCTTAAATAGTACGTTACCCTTTTTTATAGAACCATTGAATTGTTCATTAAAGGTAATGGGTTTGTGTCAACGTTTTCTAATATGCTTTTCCCGGTGTGTCATTAGTAATAGGATTGATCAGTTGAAACATGGTCACTTAGGATCGTATATTGACTTCTGGCTTTAAAATTCTCCAAATGACATAATACTGGTTAATTGTGTTGTTTCTTAAACTACAAAAACAATATTTATTTATTCAAATAGGGAGAATATATTGATATAGAACAATACAAATTTAAAATTACTAAAATAAAAAAGGATAAATTTGCAAATAAATGCATAACATCTAAATTAATATCATAAAACAACAAATTGTTGATAATTGTGACTAAATCAAAGTGTTTGAAATATTCATGTATGTGAATATGTAATGTTGATGATTTTAAAGTCATTGGTCAAATTATTCTTAAATCATTGATCGAATTTGTAATGAATTGAAATTAATATGTTGATTTGAAACAAAAAAATATTGTAATAAGACGATAAACTAAACAATATTGTATGAAAGAAAAATTAAATCTATCGGTAAACTACTTGTTTAAAATAAATGAGAAAAAATAATTTGGAAGGGTGACCGTACATCAAAAAATGATCATAAACCACCAATATCTCGTGGATAAATAAGAGTGCATCAAAAAATGATCATAAACCACCAATCTCTCGTGGATAAACAAGAGAGCTCTTAACTATAAGTGAACTGTGGCTATATGTTATCTCATTTATAAAAGAAAATAATTATAAACATCAAAATTAATGTATTCATTAATTATTTTAACCTTTTGATTACTTTTACATATATATATATATATATATATATATTGAAAATTGTAAAGTAAAAAATATCCACTAATAATATTAAAAAAATAAATATCTTAAATAAAAGTATAAAAATAATTTATATGATAAATGTAAAAAATCATAACTTTTTCGGAGAAGAAGATATATTTTTGACAGATAAGATGATTAAATAATGATGTTAACTTACATTTAACTGAAAGACGGATTGACGGATTTACACAACGTTGTAAAAATAAAGAACTAAACTGAATCTTTTAAAATAAAAAAAAATTAAAATTATTTTCGAATAAAAGATAAAAAATTAAAAATATATTTTGATAAATAAAAAAAATGCAAAACTAATGAAACATAACTCATCATCATTTTGTAATGAAAAATAATTAATTTGTACATATTTTTAAAATAAAGGACCTATATGAAAAAAAAATGTAAATGTTATAACTAAATAAGATAAAGAACCATTAATATATTTTTGCCAAAAAAGATTAATAATCTAGGGTAATGAAGATGCTAACCTCCTTTAAAAAACTTCAAAACAAAACTATAATGTTGGATTTGTAGCAAGATATTATTTGAAGAATATGTCTGAAGCTGACTTCTTCATTATAAGTGATCCACCATGGATCAATATTTAAAAAGTATACGAAATTTTAACGACATTATATTACTTTTCAAAAGTAGTAATTCACGACTCTTTTCATGTTTATGAATAAGGTAACAATCCAATTAATGTCAATTTGATACAAGATACATATTTATTTTTCTTTATTTGTATCGAAAAAACATAATTTAAGTCACTATTTCAATCCTAAAAATAAAGATAATCATTATCATCTATTTCTAAAAGAAGACATCTGTTGTCGTTGAAGGTTTAAACATTTTTAAGAACCGATCTATGATAGACCATGTTCCATGTTAGAATTTGCCTATGATTAGATTCACTTTTCACATAACAAAAAATGTTATTGTTTCGATTACGTAAAAAAATATTACATCGTTTGATAATTGAAGTTAAGAATCGTTTATAAACTACTCTCACAACCTTCAAACCAATGAAACATCCGACAAAATCGGGAAGACTCAAATCCAAATCCAAAATAGATACAATTCCTGGTGATATGACAACCTTTAAATTATGATGGAGTGAAGTGGGTTTTCAAACCTAACTAGTTACAACTAATTACTATTAATATAGTACGGTTTTGACTAATGGGATGTTTACATAAATATAGCCGCATGTTAATCACATTATTGATGTTGTCTAGACAAATTTATGTTCCATGTCTGTCTGGCCATATATCTTGAGAAATTGTTAAAAGTAACATGACATGATTCTACGTGAAGCTCTACTTCCTTAACTGCCAAGTTTTAAACTCCCACGTTACAAAAGATAAACATAATCATCTGTAATTAATTGCTACCATAAGAAGTTTTATTAATCGTTAAATATAGTAAGACACACATCTATAATTGCAATAAAATCTACAAATCAATAATCATTTTATGTAAATAATCAACTACTACTATTAGTACAAATAATAAGTAGTGAACTTCACTTACTCTACATAGCTTATATGTATAGGAGAGGACTCACTTAATTTACTACTTTAGATTTGTTTTTGTTTAAGGTGCAGAGTATAAATCAACTTACTAATAATTAATTCCGTAAAAAACTTGTAGTCACTTATACCAAAGTCTTTATACCGGATTCTCCACCTTCAACCACATTTTTTTTTACATTCGCAATGTTTAAACTTTAAACCTTTTTTTTCTTAAAACACACTAAAAATATTTTTCTCAAAAATGGATTATTTCATGTTAAATTTTGGGTGTCTAGCTTGAATCTCAATCTCTAATTTAATACTCCATTTATTTTTTTTAATTGTTATTTTTTGTTTGTTTTTATACATACCAAAACAATCAATAAAGTTTACTATTTTTGATATCATTGTTTTTTTTTCTTCTAACGTCCTTAATAATTTATTATTCCATCTCATATATTTTTCTTTCTACAACAAATAACTAAGAGTATTATTAACAAATCAATAATAAACATTACATTAAATTTTACAAAAATTAAAAACAAGATTTTCCAATAAACGTGACAATTAAAAAATGAACAGAAGAAGTATATTGAATAAGAGTGTGTG
>JBBPBR010000001.1:6720884-6731971 GCA_037974775.1 Cicer pinnatifidum
AAAAAAAAAAAAAAAACACATCAATTAAAGTGGTGCATGCAGAATAAACAAACTGGTTGGTATTGATCTCCGCAGAAGAATTGCTGACTATATTCCTTCATGAAAAGGCACATGGTCGGTTCAAAGATTAGTTTGAACAATTCATAATAATTACAAGATCTTATTAAGAAACTCCAAATAATTCAAGATAATCATCACTATTATCATGCATGATCATGATGTTCATCATTTGATATGCGTGATAAATATATTTAATTTAATTTATCAAATAAAAAAATGCATTCAATAATAAATTGATAAAAAAAAAATTAACAATTGAGCAAAATGACGTCACATTTACAAAGACGTGCTTAATCGGGATGCACTTATAAATTCAACCCAAAGGGAAAAAAATAACACTTATCCTACCTTGTCTCTTCTCTTCTTATTAAAGCTATTGTCTTCACACACAAAAAAAAAATTGTTATAATTTTTTTTCTTCCTTACACTAAATTCTCTTAAAAGACCTATTAGTGACCAGTGACCGTTGAATTAAAAATCGAATGAAATATAATAAAATTTAAAATTCTAAATATTTTTAAATTATCTGATCTTAATTGATCGACTATTAATAAATTAATTTCACAACTAAATATAGCGTATAATCCAAATAAAAGAATATTCCAAAGTTTAGTGGGGGAAAGCATGATGATGAGTGCACAGTGGATATTTGAGGTATGTATAGACTTGTCCCCACACATAAGCATCTTTACAATCAATATAGGAGCACTTTAGAATGCATTAGTCCACTTACATTGCATGCTTTTTCTGAATTAATCATACACATCACCAATTTTCATTTGTCTGTTCAAGTAAACACTTGTTTTTTTTTTCAATTTTCCTTCTCTTCTATTCCATTTCAACAATATATTCAAATGAGTTTATCATAACATGCTTTTGATACATTACTATGTTGACTAATTCACACACTCTCTCTCTTCCTTCATGTACCTTATAACACTATTGATACTCCCTATCTTTCTCTTCTTTTCTTTGTCTCTGAGGATTACTTGCATGAAACTAGTAAAGCATATTCCACTTTCATGTTTCACATGTCAAACCATATAATGCTTCTGCTTCTTCCTCTAAACACACTCTTCAAATTTGGACAGCTTTTTCACTAACTAACATCAATTTTATTAATATATGTTCACAGGTATGTTTTTTTTATGCTTTATGTACTTTTTTATTTATTAATTTCTTTAGACTTCCAATGCATTATTATTTTCTTTGGTGTTTGATGAAAGGACTAATTATGTGAGCATAGGGAGTAGCTAGGGAGGAATTTGATTAAAGTATTTTATTTGACTTAACACTTAACAACCAATTAAAAATCATTTTGATTGTGTTATAAAAATGAAGAGCACTTTTGTCAGATATGTATAAGGAAAAAGCAGCATAGTAAAGTTATATAGGTTCTATGTGCCTAAAATAATTCCAATAGGAAAAGGACGAAAAGAGAATGATGTAACTTTGTTGTGGAGGTAGAGAGGAGTGTAATAAGTAAGTTGTAGAGAACTTTATCAATTGGTGAAGGGAAGAGTCACATAATTGCTTACATATCTTGCTCAATGCCACCAAAGAATCAATTTAGGGTTGGTGGAAGAGCAAGTTCAAAAGAAAATAGATAGGAAAAATACAAATAAAAGTTCATTATTTGAGTTTAGGTTATAGATCAAAATTTGTGTTTAAATAGTGTGGTTTAGTAAACAAGATTACACCTGGACCGTACTCACTTATCGTCGATATACTATGAGTCATTCTCAACACATAAATAGTCTGAAATCAGAGCTATGAGGTGGCACAAGGCGATAAATCACTTCAAGCGCTCGACCTCAAGGTGAGATATTCGACTATGCTGTCTATCAGGACATCAATTGGCTAATGGATAGCTTTCGAAATAAATTTCACACAAATAAAAGAAAAGTTATACACATTAGCACATATTAATTAATCTCGACTATTGATTTGCAATCAGACGATTTCTGTTATATCTTTACTAAATTATATTTAAATAATATTCTTTGTTGATTTAAGATCGAACTACCAAAATCAATAAACGTGTAATTCATTTACTGCATGAAATCCAAATCCAACATTCACCCATTTGTGTATCATTGATATTATGTTAAACAGCAAATCTAGCTGACATTTACTACACTTTTTATGTTTTCACTATGATCATAAAATTGGGATCTGTGAGAGTTACCTCAAAGTAAAAAGGTGACTTACTTGTAAGGCCTTGAAGCTATGTTTTTTAGAAGAAAAACATGAAGGGCAATGCTTCTGTGTTGTGGAAAGCAATGGATGCAGCTCTACAAAAAACATAGTACTTTTAGCTTTACCATCATTTGTCTGTGAAAGCACAGACCAAAGTGTCTGTCAGATTTTAACAAATGAATGGTGAAAAAGGCCTAGCACTACACTAACATCATATACTAGATCCTTAACCTCAACAACCATTATAGGTTCATCTTTATTGCACCTATAGAGTATAGATGAATGTTTTTATTGATTTTAAAATTTGAAACTTGTCTAAAAGAGTTGCTTTTATGAAACTAATGCTCAACTTTTTCAGCAATTATAAGAATAAAATATATGGAAGAAAAAGAGAAACAAAGGAAGAAAGAAAAAGATATATCTTCAGTGTTTCTTGGTTCCTATATACTGGATGTGGGTCGGATAGTTGAGAAGACAATTTATCATAGAATTAATTGTGCCTATGTCTTCGAAGTAGAGTGACTGTTGTAGTTTTCTGTTATTCAATAAATTAGGGTTACAAAGTACAAAACTTTGTTTAAATACTATGGTTTAGTTTATAAGTTTATCTTTTAATGAATCCACTACGCTGGTTGCACTTTCAGCTCTACTATGCTGTACACTTGTTGCGCTTTAAGCTACGCTTGAAGTTACACTTATAAGCGAATATGAGTCATACACAATACTAATTATAAGTTTGAATAGAATAAAAAGTTTATATTACTTTATATTTATTTATGAAACTAATGCTGGCATTTCACTAAAATATATAGTTCATGTGCACAAAAATCTCAGTATATTAAAAAGTGAGCAATTTTTTTAAAGAGTAAAATAGTTCTAAATTTTAATTGTTGATGAAAAAATTAATGGTTCATACATATAGTAACACATTTATATCTTGTTATGTACGTGTATATAATATCAAAGTTGATTTATGTAGCAGCAATAATTGAGATTACTTATTTTACCTTTAAAGTGAATCAGTGAATTCTATTAACTGTAAAAGGTTCACTTTTAATCAAACATCACAAAGAAATTACACTGTCGGCACAGCTGCAAGTGCAGGGCTTATTGTAGCATATGGTATCATAAATACATTGATATAAGCATTGCATTTTCCCTTTATCAGTTTCATTGGTCTTTTTTTGTTGACTTTTATTTTCCTTCCTCAAAATTTGAAACTAAACAATATTTATAATGTGACCTTATATTTCACCACACATGATCAATTCACAAACTCATGCACTTCAGTTTCTTGTTACATGTCAGAAATTGGCACAGTATGCATAATGTAGTGTTCTCACATTCACATCATTTTACTTAAATAGTTTCACCTACTTAACATAACTTGAAGTTTGAAGTAACTCATGCAGTATCATTAAATTAGAAATTTTCAGAATTTATGCAGGATTTGAAGTAGAGGTTTTTCTTGATCATTGTGTAAAGATCAAAACAAATAGCTATGAAGTTCATGAAACTTGGAACAAGGTCAGATACTTTCTACACAGAACAAGCTACCAGGTATTCAAAGTCCATCTTAGGCCTAAATTGGTATACATCATATTTTCCTTCTGATATATATTTTCACAAATCAACATGTATTATATATAAATAATAAAGATTCTTAGTTGAGACTATTTATTTGATTTGATATTGTGATGAAAAGTTATAAGTATAGGAAACCTGATCTGAGTTTAATCCTAATCATAAATCATGAATGCAGGAGTCTAGTTTCAGATATACCTCCTGATCTTGTGATGAAAATCAACGACACCACTTATCTTCTACACAAGGTATTGGAATTAAATTAAGTGTATGTTTGGTTTCACTTTTGGATGAGGTAAAATTGATTCTAGAGGTTTAGAATTGATTTTAACATGTTTAGAGATGTTTAGAGGTGTTCAAATAGAGTTGATTTTGTCTCCAGATTTGATTTTATAACTCGAAATTAGAAGTTGTAGCTTATGTCTCAAGAATTGATTTTTAGCCTCAAATTAACGGTTAAATTCACTTTTACATGAATGTATAAAAAACAAATCAAGTTACATTCAACTCACTTCTAAACGAAATTAAGTTTACAAAATCAATTTTCATCAACGCATGTGTATGTGTGTACAAAAAGGATACAATTTTTAATCTTGGTTCATCTATAATTCTACTTTTGTTAGTTGCAGTCTCCACTTCTTCCAAAATGTGGCCTACTACAAAGACTTTGCTCTCATACCAATGATTCTGAGAGTGTTCCTCTAGAGCTTCATGATATGCCTGGTGGCTCAGATGCTTTTGAACTCTGTGCTAAGTTCTGCTATGGAGTTTCAATCAACATTAGTGCTCATAATTTTGTACCTGCACTCTGTGCTTCTAAGCTTCTCCAAATGAATGAGTCCATTGAGAGGGGAAACTTTGTAGGTAAACTTGAGTCTTTCTTCAGTTCATGCATTCTAGAAGGTTGGAAAGACTCCATTTCTACACTGCATGCCACTGATAAGTTACCAGAATGGTCTGAGAATCTTGGCATAATAAGAAAATGCATTGATTCAATTATTGAAAAAGTTCTTACACCTCCATCACAGGTTAATAATCAATACCATAAAATTCCTCACATAAGATTTGATACTCAGCTATGAAGCACCGACACAGACACGACATAGACACTAGTAATAATTTCAAAAATAAAAGTGATTAAATGTTATAACATGTGTCAGTGTCGTGTCGGTGTCAGACAATGCATGTGTTGGATGTTAGACACGCTTTCAATCCAAGGTGTCGGGGCTACATAGACATTTTTTACTTAACAATGATGATTATGTGCAGGTTAAATGGTCCTACACTTACACTAGGCCTGGTTACAACAGAAAACAGCATCATTCTGTCCCAAAGGATTGGTGGACTGAGGATGTATCCATTCTAAACATAGATCTTTTCAGGTGCATAATAATGACTATTAGATCAACACATGTTCTTCCACCACAGCTTATTGGTGAAGCTTTACATGTCTATGCATGTAAGTGGTTACCTTGTATCATAAAGGTTAAAAGTTCAGGAAGTTCATCATCACAAACAGAAGAATATAAGGAGAAAAACAGAAAAATTCTTGAAACAATTGTTAGCATGATTCCTGCAGATAAAGGATCAGTTTCAGCTGGCTTCTTGTTAAGACTTTTGAGCATTTCAAGTAATCTAGGTGTCTCCACAGTGACAAAAACAGAATTAATAAAGAGAGCTAGCATACAGTTTCATGAGGCTAATGTGAGTGATTTGCTTTACCCCTCAACATCATCTTTGGACCAGAAATTTTATGATATAGAGTTAGTTCAAGTAGTGCTGGAGAGTTTTTTGAAGTTTTGGAAAAGAATCTCAACTGGTGCTGGTGACAACAAGCACTACTTGTTAAGATCAATCACAAAAGTTGGTAAGCTCATTGATTCCTATCTTCAAGTGGTGGCAAGGGATGATAATATGACAGTGTCAAAGTTTGTTGCTCTTGTTGAAGCTGTGCCAGCTATTGGCAGATTAGAGCATGATGATTTGTACCAGGCAATAAACATTTATCTTAAGGTAAAACTATTAGTACCTTACACTCATAAACTGTCTAAACTTTGTTGAAATTTTTATGGTCTTTTTATTGCAGACTTGGCAATTTAGCTATGTTAACTTAAATTTGCATTAAACTGCATCCGTCATAAGAAATTTAGTGGACAGATTTTATTATATGGTTATATTAAAGGTTTTAAGAATCGGTATGTGATTGCAATTGTGGTTGTGATGTCAGAGTCTTTGATGTCTCTGTGATTGTATCGCAATCGCATCAACCTCATTTGACTGAAATTTTTCTGCAATATCAAAGATCACAGCATAATCATAACCACATTTTAAAATCTTGGTTATGTATTATTTATGGTGCATTAATGACGCGACTTATGTACAATGCATAAACAGGTGCATCCTGACTTAAGCAAATCCGAAAAGAAGCGCTTGTGTGGGATTCTAGAATGCCAAAGATTGTCCTCAGAAGTGCGTGCACACGCTGTCACAAACGATTCTCTGCCGCTGCGAACCGTGGTGCAGCTCCTCTACTATGAACAAGACAAAGACTCTAATGCAGCAACTAGTACAAAGGTGCAAAAACCACTTGAGCTACTTTTAGGAGCAAAAAAGAGACCAGCAACTAGAGATAGCCATGGAAAGCAATCTCTAGGCCTTGACAAAGAAGAATTCAAGAGAGGAGAAATCACAAGAAGAGCCTCACTTGCTGAGAGTAGAGAAAAGGGTCAGCACAAAACTAAAAGGTTGGATGATAAGTTGGCATTGGACTTAGAAAAAAAGATGGTTATAAGAGAAAACAAAGAAGAAAGTATGTCAGGCAGCAAGTTGAACTTAGATCATAAGAAAATGGTACAAAGGACAAGAAGCAACAAATCAGAATATGGCAGTGAAAAGAGAAGATAGATTTCATAATATAATACTAATAACCTTTGAAAAATTCAAAGCAAATTATTCTCATTCCTCTATGTATGCAATTTCTCCCCTCCATTCTTATCTTATTATCTCTTGTTACCTTTGTCATAAATGTAAGCAGGGTGTGATCCAATGTAATTTCTATATTATTTAAAGGTTGAACTTGTTAAAAAGGTCAATGCAGTTGAATTCTCATAGATTGAAATAACTTCCTACTATTTCAAGTGAGTGAATCACCTGATTGGTTCATAACTTTGTCGGGCACTATCAGCTTAGTTCTTGAGAGTTTTAAAATTTCAAATATAAAACAATAATTTATCATCTGATCCTCTTACGTTTGTTGAACTGTGTTTGTAGCATATCCTCTAACAACAAATCATATAAAGAAAAGAAAACTAAAGAAAAGAGAAAAAGATCATAAGGTGTCCACTTTCTAAATGACATGAGTAGTACATATTGAGTCTCTGACAAAAGAGTATACCATCTGCTACTCATCATTTGATAACATGTATCAATTTGACTTTTTTTTATTGATTACCTGCATCCATTACTTGCTGACTAGTGCCCTTTCTCAACACAGCCTTCAAGTATTCACTCTTTGTTGATCTTGTTTCCCTCATTTTATTTTTACTACTACTTATGTAGGATTTAACTCCTCTAAAGTGGGCAACTCACTATAGAGAAGTGAGAATAAAGTGAGTAATATCAACCATTGATGATAAGATGAATGGTTGACATTATGTGCACATGCATAATCAATCATGGGTGGTTATAATATCCATCATTCGTTCACTCACTTTACCAACTTCTCACTTTAAAGGAGGCAAATTCTACTACTTCGTTCACTCACTTTACCAACTTCTCACTTTATCAACTTCTTTATCTTGGCCAACGCTTTTAAAAAAAGATTACACACTTGAGCGATTGAGAAAGGTTTACAAATGAATATTCATCATCAAATACATCAATAAGTCTAAGAACTTGGTGTTGGTGAATTGTTGGTCATTTGAGGAAGAAGGACCATCACTATGAAATCTTTATGTTAGCACTTTATTCCACTCCCAAGTGCTATTGCATTGGCCTGCTGACTAGAATTGGGTCTGGCAGATTCCTTGGACTCTGCTTCAGAAGGTTATCTAGTTGGCTAATTTTAGTCTTCAGAATATTGGCAGGAAAATTGTGTTTTTAATTAGTTTTCATATCTACTTGAGCCAACAAAAGTCAAACATAACATAGGAATTCACTTCAAATCAAATACCAAATGGAGACAATGAATTCCACTGAAAACTAAATTAAACTTAATTGTCGAAACACTTACCTCAAATGTGTCCGAGAAGTATATATATGGCATTATTGCTTTGCTTCCACTGATATAACTGTCTTGGTAATGCTTGCAGTCAGTTCTAAAATGATATATTAAGAAGGTTGCAAAAGCTTGCTTTTTATGCTTCTTCTGTTGTTGCAAACTCAATATGTCCAACCCCTCTAAACCTCCTTTCTTGATCTGTATGAAGACAGATGTCAACAATTCCTCCACAATCTTTGAAATAATTTTCCTTAAAAAAAATTAAATCAAGAAATATAGTACAGCAAATAGTTGACAAGCACCTATACAAAATGTATAATCCAAAGCCAAGTTTTCAAACATAAATCATCTCTGACGCATACGGCACTTAAGAGAGCACCTATGAAAAGAAAAAAATCAGTAACATTTCATATCGTTGATTTGACATTTTACATTGCTAGAGCCTAGAACCAAGAAACAATTATTTCAAATAATTAACAAGTGCTACCTTCTGAAAGGTTTCCTATCTTTACCTCTTTTGGGAACACTAACTATGTTGCGACTCCAATTAGGCCATTTCATTGCGAAGCTGAAGAGCCCTATCATTGTTTCCCCTCTGCACGTGACAAGCGATCAACGTCTCATATATATTAACATTTGGAACCAATGATCGACCTTTCATAATCCTTAAATACTTCTCCGAATCTTCAAGCTTTCCAAAACGGCACAAACACTTAATTATCGACGAATAAACAGACAATCCAGGACACATAGACTTATACTCCATTTCATAATACATCTTGAGAACTTCTTGAACCTCATCCTTTATAGCATAACCATATATCAGATGAGAATAAGTCTCATCACTAGGCAAAAACCCTTTATCTAACAACACAGTCAAAAAATCATTTGCCTTCTCCACATCCCCATTCTCACAAAGCTTCGCAACCATCTTATCAAACGACGAACAACTAGGAACAAACCCAGCACACAACATTTCCTCAAAATAACTCGAACACTCCTTCAACCGTCCCGAATCCGCGCATCCAACGATAACACATTCAAAAGTCTCACCATAAGGCCTTAACCCCTTAGCTTCCATTTCCTTCATCAATTCAATTGCTTCATCAATTCGTCCCTTCCCACAAAACACTCGTATAAACGACGTGTGAACAAACGAATTTTCATTAAAACCTCTTTTCACCATCTCCTCATATATCTCCAAAGCAGAATCCAAATTCCCTAACCTAATTTTAACATGAACAATCAAAGAGTAAGCAACAGAATCACCGATCAAATTCTTCTGCAACAATCTCTTCAACAGTGTAACTAACTTAACTAACTCATCATCAACATCTTCTTGTTCCACATTTCCCTTTTCTAACATTCTCAATATCAAACTCAAATTCACAATAACTGAAGGAGAATGCGAATTTCGCTTACCAATAATTTGATCCAGCGCATCCACATTCCTTTGTAACAATCCCTCTTTACAAAGAGCATCAATCATAATCCTCAATGTAACTACATTAGGGTAAATTCTTTTCCCAATCATGTAACCGTAAACGTCCCAAACTGTGGAAAAACGGTTACACTTCTGAGCAACATAGAGCAGAGAATTGAAACTTGATAAACTAACGCAAAACCCACACTCCTCGACGCAACGGCAAACGGCGAAAGCAACGTCCGTTAATCTAGCTTTAGCGTAGGCTTTAACGAGAAGATCGAAAACCGGAGGGTGAGAATTGGAGACAAACTCAGATGTGTTTATAAATGAATCAATAATCGCACGAACTGTATGGGTTTTGGTGTTTTTGTTTACGAGGGATTCGAGTAATGCATTAGCGTCGGTGATTAAACCGGCTTGGAGTAAAAGGTTGATGGTTATGGAGTAAGAGCGAAGTCCGTGTTCAAAACGGTGCGTTTTGGAGGACCAGTGGAAGAAACCTAATGCGTTTTTTGCGTCGATAGGGTGTTTTAGCTCTAATAAAACTTGTTCTACTAATGAATCGTTTAATTTGATGGAACTGAATTTGTGGGTAAGGGTGTCCCAATTCTGTTTCATTCTGAATGAATTGCATATTAGGGTAACGATGTTGGTGGTGTGTTTGGGTGTTGAGTTAAACGATGTCTGTGACTGTGAGTGAAGTTTGTGGAAACTGAGTCTGCTTAACAACTTCAGAGGTTTCCAAATGGATCTCATTTCTGATTAAGTTCCTCGCCGGTAAATGAATGTTTGTAGAACAAAATGAACCAAAAGTTGGAAATTATTAAGAGCTTTTTCCTTTAACGATTATTATCTATTACAAATTATAGAGGAAATGTAATATTAGATACACAATTAATAATATATTTTTTGGACAAAAAATAATTATATGTTTAATTATTATTTTTACATTTAAATCAATTATTTATAAATAATTAAATATTTAATGTTGGTTTAAGATAATTTCTTATAAATTTTTATGTGAATATATTTTTTTGCTTTTACATTTTTTTATATATAATGCACTATGCCAATATAGTATACATATAATTTGTTATTAAATTCTCTAAGGTAATTTATATTGGCGGCGTACGATTTTATACATATCTCCAAAGTCAATTATATTAAAAAATTTATTTATCAAAATATAATTTACTAGAAACTATTATTTTAATTCGGTAAAAATATTAATATTTCAAGAAATTTAAAAGAAATTTTGGTTTAATTATAAAAACCCTATCATAAAATGAATTTTTTATAAAAAAATATTCATATAAAATTTCAGTAATCTTTTATACAAATTTAGAATTTGACAAAAAATGATAAATATTTTAGGCACAAAATAATTACATAATGAACTTATTATTTACATTAAAATCAATTATTTTTAAATATTTTAATGTGCATTTTAGATCATTCTTTATAATGTTTTCCACAATATATTTTTAAATATATTTTAGATAATTCTTTTTAAAGTGTGAAAGTTCTTATATTTTTTAGTTTGTATATTGGTTTCTCAACAAATAAATACATGACTATAATAATGTAAGTTATTTTATA
>JBBPBR010000001.1:6743951-6756769 GCA_037974775.1 Cicer pinnatifidum
AAATAATTTTACTTGAAATTATTTTTTTTTAGTTTTTAAAATTTTTTAAAGTAAAGAAAATAAATTTTAAAAACCTTATTTATTAAAATGGTATTAAGTAATTTTTAATTAAATTAAAATTTTATATCCATAATTTATAATATTTTCATGTAAATTTTTCTACATACCTATTAAATTATTGTCACATCATTAATACTGAAGTTCAAATTAAGAAAAACTCAAATATCAACTATTTTGAAAATAAAAAACCAAGACTGAAGGAGAAAATTTGTAGATTTACTAAAATGAAGACCAAAATTGCATTAATTTAATATTTTTTAATTAAAACATTAATTTAAATATAGGAAATATTTTCTCATATGAAAAGACGTATTTACCCCAAATTTCCATGTTGTTGTTTTATGCCATAAAAAATGAACTCAATTTGACGCTCTTTTATGTTCTCTCTGCGCCTGAAGCACCAACTGAAGCTTGACTTCCATTTCCCTTTGGTTTGGTGAGTGACCCATTTTCCTATTCTTTCTTATAACCATGCATGTCTATTCAAAATCGTTTCTTTTTCGTAATGGGAAAATTAATAATCTCAATTTTATGTTATAGTGTGAAACCCTTTATATCATTTGGGGTGTTTCTTTTACTTCCTGCATTTTCTCTCTGTTTCAAAATTTGTAGACTTAAGCAAGTTTTGGCGGCAATGTCCGATAAAGGAGGAAAGGGAGGTTCTCTGTTAAGCAAAGGTGCTAATTCTTGGAAAAGAGTTATTTCCTCTTCCTTGCCCTTCATTTGGTTTTTTTTTTATTTTTTTTTTATTTCTATTGTTGAGGTTGGGAAATTCTGATTTTGTGTTTTTTTTTTTGTTGTTAAAATTGTTAATGACGGTGAGATTATGTGTTGACAACTTAACATGGATTTCACTTTTTTTTTAACACACCTATGATTAGATTAGTTATGCATGTATGTATGATCTTATATATGTAATATCAGCCATTGGTTTATTTATCAATGATTATTATTACTCACTTTTCTATCTAAAGTGTGTTGCTTAGTTTAGAAAAGTCTCACTTTAGAGAAGACAGGTCCAATTTAACATAAATGTGAGTTGTGTTCATCTTGGCTTCATCAAAAAGTGGCACATAGGGGTACTAATACTTTGAACCATTTGGTGACTTTAACACATTTGATTGTTATTTTTCTTCTTGGTAGGATCCTTTAAGGGGAAAGATGATAGTGCAACAAAATCAGCAAAGGGAAGGAAGGTTCAGTTTTCCAAAGAAGGTTAGCATTATTATTCGATTATCTTTGTACTTCTTCTCAGTGGAGTATGCAAGCTGCTTAAACTGAAGAATTTGAGCTACTGATCATGTTTACAACTAGTTGTGCAATCCCTTTCTGAAATTATTGTTTGGTTGTATATAGATCCATTTGACTACGCACTTGGCACATATTCATTAATCTTTCACTTGATTGATCATTTTTTCCTTGCTTTCTGGGTCATGATTCTATTTTCTTAAACTTTTTTTCTTCTAGCTGATTTTACTAAAGGAGGAAAAGGGGACAAGGTTGCAAATGGTGAAAAGAGTTCTGCATCAAAAGACCCACATCAATTTGAACATAGAGTTGATCAAGGTTGGTGCTTGCATTCATTATCTCTTGTTTGTTGTTCCTGTTAATTTATGTAAATCATACTCCCTAGTCCCTCTGTCTTATACTGTATGACTTTTAAGGTTGTAGCACATCCCTTAAGAAAAACAATTAATAGTGTAGAATCGTAGATGCATAAAAAATGTTGTAATATACAATTATGCCCTTTATCTTTTCTCTTAAGTAGGTATTTTATCACTTATTGATCAAAAACCACAACAAAAATGGGTAAGGGTATACGTGGAAAAAATTATTTCATGACAATCAAATTATGGCAAATTGGTTTTTGCTAAAACGTCAGACAATATAGGATGGAAAGGGTATATTGTTAATTTGTACCTTATGCTGACGACTCACATTTTGATTTAGCCATTTAGGTTGCATTACTTGAAACTGGAATTTATCTCTTATCGATATTAACAACAACATTAATTTGCTTTGGGTGACATGTGCAGGACTTCCAGAAAACTTCAAATGCCTGATGGACTGTGAGGCTGCAGTTATTTTACAAGGAATTCAAGATCATATGGTTATGCTATCTAGAGATCCATCTATCAAAATCCCTGTGTAAGGGAGACCATGAAATCCTTTCTTATTGAAAGAAAGCATGGGTTTTTCTAAGGTTTATCATTAGAGTAAAAGATCTGTTTCACTGATCCGAACTTTCTTCTTTATTTTTTGTTGTAGATCATTTGACAAGGGACTGAGCTATGCCAAAAGCTCCAGCAAGTATTCAAATCACGAGTCTGTTAGACGCACTCTTGAGTATCCTTAATTTTTCAGTTTGTTGTTTATGGATAAATGACAATATTGTTATGTTTTATATTACTCTACTCTCTTAATCTCCATAAAGTTCATCTCTTGACTCAAATATTAGGCCTCTGATGGATCACGGTCTCACTGAGAGTGAGGTATCAGTCTTATTCTAACTTCCGATGTTTTTAACATATTATGTATCTTTCTTGATATCATTATCCACTGCAGATATCTGTGATTGCTAATGTCTGCCCAGAAACTGCTGATGAAGTTTTTGCTCTCCTCCCATCATTAAAGGTATGACATGGAGCATCTTGTGTTACTTTCATTTAAATCAGTTGCTAGCAAAGTACCTGTGTATTATTAGCACGGTTTGTGCGTTGAAGGTATGTTGTTTTGTTTCATTCATAATTTCCCTGTTTGGATAAACACCTTAATTAAGCCGCGCCATAAGTGTTTATCATATAAGTTATTTCCATAACAAAAGATAAAATAAAGTCAAACTGTTTTCATATTAGCTATAAGCTGTTTTCATAAGCTATCATTGGGAGCTTAAGGAAATAAGCTGAAAACAGTTTGTGGACATGTCATAAGTTGTTTCCATAAGCTCTCCCTAACAACCTCACATTTACAAGTGTTTATGCCAATAAATAAGCTCAAATACGCCAATTCAAATAAATGTAAAATTATTTCACTATTATAAGATCCAATTTCTCCAACTAGTTTGTTGCGTATTACATCCATAGCTGGATTGGTGTCCATTATAATGTCATCATGAGACCTGTTGAATTTTCTGTTTGCTCTATTACAATATGATTTCAGGGTAAGAGGGGCATTAACAGCCTACCTATCGAAGAATCATTGAGCGAGCTTGCCAAGCTTAAACAGCCGATGTAACTAAAACCATATAATGGAAAGGTTCACTGGTGAGTTTTCTCTTATTTATGCTTTGACTCGGTATCTTTCCTTTGTATCTGCTTTAACACTGCTTGGCTTTTTCATGTATTTGTTTGCAGTTTTACCATTTTAGGAGAGCTAGAAGTAACCGCATTTGCAAATGTAGCACATTCAAAAAAGTCGTTGAGCTCACTAACTGAGACAATGTAATGGAAAACTTGTTCTGAGTTTTATATTCTCCTTTTTATTGTTTAGTCTTCTGCTGTTAGGATGTATATTGGTCTAATGTGGATTTCTAATGGATCTTTATAAATGGCAACAAAGGAGAAACTTGGTGACAGTTAGAGATGATATATCATCCATTTCACAGTTGAATATTCTCTCATTACTTTGTTTTTTCAAAATCAGAAAATTACCATTTTGGAATTTTATTGTTTTTTCTCTCATGTGCAATTTTGGAATTTCCATGACATTGTTATGTGAAGAAGGCATAAGCATAAAGAGGATCATATTTATGGCTACCTTTTGTGCCTTTACTCATTCATGAGAGGATCTACATTCTTTAATGTTTGATAAATCTTTCTTGTTCAATTTTTGTGTATTTTCTGTTTTCTGTGTTAATATAACATGAAATTTTGATTGTGTCCCAAGCCCTACGAAGTCATGAAACGAAATTTTATTTATTTTCAAAAAAATTTGAATTAGACTAATGGTAAAATTTACACACTAAATGTGGATAAAGATATTTATTTTTTATCTTAAATTTTATTTTTAATAGGTTGTGTGATGGTTGGGATATGAGACGTGTTAGATTGAGTAATATTTGGCAATTTTTTTCTTTAGAGTCTAACGAAACAGCCTTTGATGTCTAATTAATAACAAGTATAGGTAGCGAAACATAAGTTAAATAAACTTATAAAATGAGCATGTATTAATGTCTAAAAGAAAAAGCATTCTGATAACAGGTGTTATTTTGTTTTAAGGAATCTAAAATAGAATTATTGCATCTAAATAGAACAAATGTAAAGTTTTAACGAGTTTTTACTTTATAGACAGATTTTAAAAAGTTTATTACACAAATTTTAATAATTTTAATTTTTTATGCTAACAAATATCTTTAAGCCTCTAACTTTTTTAAAATATTGTTCCACATGTTTACTACTTTATGCTTTGGGTGGCATAAGTTTGTGTGCGAGAAATAGTGAGGTATATAGAAAGACGTAATATATATATAGTAAAGTTTTCAACTTTTCATAAGTGATGATTGGTCATTAGGTTCGGTAATGGAAATCATTCAGACATACTAGAGAAAAGGAATATATATACATACCATAATAATATTAATGTATGCATCATCATTGATTATTGATTGATCAAAAACAAAATGGGTCCAATAGAAAATGATGAACATGAGTTTGAGGAAGAAGAAGAAGAACAACAATCATCAACCACAGAGAAATGGAAGAAACATTACTCATCAAAGCATAAGATACTATTTGTTGGAGAGGGTGATTTCTCTTTCTCTCTTTCTTTAGCTAAAGCTTTTGGTTCTGCTCACAATCTCGTTGCTACTTCCCTTGATTCTCAGGGTAATGAAAAAATAAAAGAAAAAAAATTTAAACTTTGAACTTTTTTCATCCTACCCATTTCATTTTTTTTTTAACTTTTTTTGTTTTTGGCAGAGAAAATTGAAAAGAAGTATAGTAATGGAGTAAGTAATGCAAGAGAACTTGAAGAAATGGGTTGTATTGTTGTTTATGATGTTGATGTTAAAGTGATGAGTCAGCATTTCTTTCTCAAGACTCAGAGATTTGATCGCATTGTTTATAACTTTCCTCATGTTGGCTTTCTTTACCCTGAGAATAGCCACTGTCAGATTCAGTAATGTTTCATATCTCTCTTTCTTTCCTTTCTTGTTTTTCTTTTCTTTCTTTCATTTACTAGTATTTTATATATATATATACACTCCTAAAGTTACATTTATTTCATCACTATTTACATCAAAGTTTTAAATTGCGATTGTAGTCCTGCATTGTCAAAAGAGAACAAACCTTCTTTTGTGGAAATTCATTTTACTTCATCCTTTATTTAGAATAAACTATCAATTTAGTCGTTAAAGTATCACTCTCTTTCAAATTTCAATTTAGTCTCTATAAAATTAATAAGTATGTATATGAAATCTGTCTCTTTAGTCTCTGCTATTAAGATGTTAGGGATCAGCATGACGAATTTTCATATACTTTAGAGACTAAATTGTCAGATTTCATATATTTTAAGGACTATTTATTATTTTTATATACTTTAGGATCTAAATTGGAAAGAGAGTAATATTTAAGGGACTAAATTGATATTTTATCCACCTATATTTTTCTTTTTTTTTTCCCTTTCAACAAGGGGTTTCTGGTTTTGGAACTGATGGTTGATCGTCTTGAAGTTGTTATGTTTAACTTTGATGTATTTAAGATGACAATGCATGGTTAGTGATGGATCTGAATTTTTGACAACTACAAGCAGGTTGAACAAAAAGTTATTGAAGGGATTTATGGCAAATGCAAAAGCTCTGGTTAAGAAAGAAGGAGGGGAGATTCATGTAACTCACAAAGAAGGTGATCCATACAACAAATGGGATCTTGTAAGAAAGGCAGAAAAGAGAGGACTGTTCTTACACCAAGCTGTGCCTTTCTTCAAAGATGACTATCCTGGTTATGACAACAAGAGAGCTCATGGAAAGTTATCAGATTTATCTTTCCCTGTTGGTGAAGCTAGTACTTACAAGTTCAAGCTCCAAACCTCTCTAGTCTAACTCATTATAACTCATGGAAAATTTAGACTTATTTTATGCAAATATTTAGAACTTATTCTAATACACTTCTTTGGAGACTTTTAGAAGTTTTTTAGACTTATTTTATGCAAATATTTATATACTACTTGTGGCATGTGCATATGTTTTCGGCGTATTTTAATAAACTCTTTAGAATAGTTTAGGAATGAACACTTAACTAAATTTCTTAAAGTATTTGAGTAATTAGTAAATGTGTGTGTCTAATGAATCATGATGCCACTTGAAAGTAATAATGGAGTGGGACAGGTCTAAACTCTGCATATGACCATACTCATCTTCAATGATGACTGACCAAAAAAATATCTTGAGTAATGATCATGAGCATTGCCGTACACAGCCAAACCTTGAATATTGATTATTGAAGTCGGTGTAAAAGAGTTGATGATTATCATATCTAAAGTGGAGATTTCACTTTACAAAGGAACAAAGTTATATTATTTATTAGCTACTATACAATTTCTGTTAAGTGTTGTTTTATCAATGTTTGGTGGAGTAAAACTGTAAAAGCATAGAAATAATTAAGAATGAAATGCTTTTCAACTTTATTATGATATCACTTAGAGAGTCAATTTCACTCCTGAAAATATAGGAATACATTGACAAACCCAAAATGATTAATGTGATTTAGGGTATTAAGTTTCAGATATCATTTTGAAATTCATAAACTAAATTGCTGGACTCTTATAGTTTTGGTTGCTAAAATGTTGATTTACTTGATCAGGGAAGAAAATGTAATTGTTACATTATATCAGTTGTTTGTCTATACACTTCATCAAGCACACAAATAAAAGATATGCATCACTGGTGAAGGTTTAATTTTATGCCATAAAATAGTATTATTAAGAAATGAGATACTGGATAGACAAAATTGGCAACCATAAAAGATGAGGACCACTGTGTAACAAGACAATGGCCAAACCATGCCCATGTGGGCCATGGTAAACGATATTCATGCAATGCACCACTTGCTAAAGTAACAAGAAAGCTGTATTTAAGGAGAACTTGTTATAAATAGGTTTGCAAAGTGAAGAGAATGAATAAGGTTGAGGAGATGGTGAAAAAAGCAGCTTTGCTCATTGCTTTCTTATGGCTCTCACTGATGCTATTCGCATTTGTTTCTGCTAATGCAGAAACCATTAGTGCTCATACCCCAACGTCTAAGAACATGGTTTATTATCCTCAAGGTAAATTTGATATGGTCTTGTGCTTTTGCACTCATTGTTATCATTAATTTATAATACAACTCAAGATTTGATTAAGCTCAAAGTAACTGTTATATCATTTTTGTGTGAAGGCTGTCGCTGCTGCACGTTCATATGGAGGCCGATGATAAGATGTGGCAAAGTTTGTTGTGAGGAAGGATGTTGCTAACTTAAGCATTACAAGGTTGAAGACCCCTTACAAGTTCTATATATGTTTCTCTTCACAAAGAAACATAAAATACTATGCTGCTGAATAATAATTATGCAGGCAGCCTTATAAATAGGTTATTTTGCATAAAAGTTTAGTGTTATTGATAACTTGATATAATTGTACTTTTAATATGATATGTCCATTCCCAAACTTGAAGACTACGAAGGACCCACACATACACAAACATATATCACAACATTAATATTTACACATTGACGCCAAAAATAATGAGAAAAAAGAGAACTGCAAGAAGATATGAATTCCACAAAGCATGCTTTTGCTAGAAATGCAACTTACATTTCATCTTTCCCTCCTTCCGAGGGAGGTGAACTAGAAAAATATATTTTGATTCATTCAATCAATTAAACAGGTTTTCACAAACGTGAAATAAATATGTGCAATATTTAATACATACTGATAGTGTTTATACAATCTCTTATATGATACAATGATCTAATGATCATATTCTGGGCTACAATCCATGAATCTTTTGAATAAATCTAAGCTTAAATAGTATAGCAGCTATCCTAGTTTTGGCAGTCTCAAAAGAGGGGACCATGAAAAACCCACTAATGAAACCTCTTAATCACATTGAAAGCTAAAAAATCCCATGTAAAATTAAAAGTAATACTAAAACCCACCACTGATAGGTTGTTTGAGATGTAGATGAATTCAAGCCTTTATCAAAAACACCAACAAGAAAATGGCAATCGCCAATTGAAGGGTCTAGGAAAGTAACCATACCAAGCCCGTCAAATTCGCAGCTTCGCGAATCTTGCATTCTTAGCTGATAGTAACTGTTAAAAGCATATGATATATTACCCTTCTCGCCAATTCCATTACATGACCCTCCATAGTTAAGTGTTGTGCAATCCGCAGCACTACAAGCAATTTTCATATGGTTTACTACATTAGTCAGATCACCAAAGGGGTTTGCCACACACCATCTAGATGGAAGATACTGAACATTCTTTGCATTTCTCAATTCCTTGTTTCCAAGTCCTAGGTTTAATGGATACTTAGCCTGCCCGTCAAAAGAAAATATACCCCAGTGTCTTTCAAAGTTTCCTGGAAGTGTGCTCTTAGCTCCTTCATCGAGAAGACCGAAAAGATAGACGTCCATAGGAGGAGCGTTTGGCCTCAAGGGAGTGCCTTTGTTACTAACAATGTGATAGACAAGGCCTTGATTGAAAACCCTAGCAGCAGTGATGTTTGCACCAACGGCACCATCTGAGGGCCAACCAATTTCCCCAATAACTATAGGCATCTGACCATATCCGAGTTTACCGAGGGCTGCCACTAAAGTATCATAGTTTCCATCAAATGCATTGGTGTAAACATTTGAACCATCTGTTACCGAATGAGTAGTTCCCTGAAAGAATGCATACTCTTGGGGGAAATCTGCATTGTCGTAAAGACTAAGAAACGGGTAGATATTAACAACAAATGGAGAACCATTTGTGTTGAGGAACTGAACCAGTTGAGTCATAATTTGGGTCAGTTCCGGACGGAACACTCCTTGGGAAGGAAGTCCTCCCGATGACTCGTAGGCATCTGCATTGCAAGGGACAACTATCTTTACATAACCAGCGAGATTTGCTTTGACTAAAGACTGTTGTATATTGGTTATTGCAGGCATGACAAGGTTTTGAAATTGACCATTATAACTTGAAAGGAAGGGCTCATTTCCTACAGCAATATACCTGTAATACAAGGTAAAACGTAAAAGGCCTGTAGAAAATAAATAAGTTCTGATAAATGTTATAAGAATCTAGCTAGAACACACAAACTGCCAAAGGCTTTTAGTATAATATTATATTCATCTGCGTTGCGCAAATGAAATAATAATGAATTATTGGTAACAATTAACGATGTTATCATAACACAAAACACTCTTGATCGATATACAGCTTTTGATCCGAGCATATTTTTCACTGAATAATTCATCCTCAGTTCTTCAAAATACTCAAACAATCTATAAATCTACCACAAAAGCACATTAACGACCGGCTAGGATATGATTATGCAAACTTTAAAGTTTAAACAATTTAACTCAAGGAAACATAAGCAGCCAGTATCTGCCGAGACCAACAACATTAGTGTAAAACAAACATGTTCAATGTTCATGGTCATCACAATAGAACAATAAGATATATATCACAAAAATCTCTCAATATGCAAAAAAAGTATTTTTTTTTAATCACCAAGTAAAACAAATTAAAAAGTCATGGCTAGACAAATTTAGTAAGTAGTTGATACTTAAAAAGAATATAACTATTCCTAAGTAAAATTTGACCAGTACCCTTACAACATTCTTCATTATATTATACATACCAAGATCAAAATTAAATATTGTTGTTATTGAAGTTTTAAAACAATTTATTCATTAATTAATAGTAAATCTAACACAATGAACAAGATAAAAAAAAACCTGATATCAGCACCCCCTTTAGCCATATAAGAAGAAACATTCTGACGAACCCAAAAATCAGCAGCCATAGAAGAAGAACCCAAAAGGGACAAGATTTCATTAGGGATTCCAACCATAACCTGAATACCAGTACCCATGAGTGCTTTAAGAACATCAGGATCAGCTTCAAAAAGCTTAACTTTTTGGATCTTGTTATCTCTCAAAAGATGAACCACCGTAGAGGGTTTCAACCTGTGTGAAGAAATGGTGCCCCAGTTGACACCTATGGCTGATTCTGCCATAGGAACCAAAACCCAACAACATAGAAAACATGAAAAAAGAAGGATAGTAGTAAATCTAGGTTGCAACATAGGGGAAATGGTTGTAATAAGAAAGAGAGATTTTTGCAAATATCTGTTTCAAAGTGGTTGGATTTGGAAGTAATGTGAGTGTGACATAGAGAAACAGAATTGAATTGAGTAAAGGTGAAGTGTGCAATGAATGAAGTGCACCGTGCTATGCTAAATGCTGAGGACTCAAAGGCTATAATTAAGCGGGATTGCCTCTCAATTTACTATAATATCCTTAACACTCTATTGTTTATGTCGGTATCAATATAAGATTGAATTGGATTCTTATTCCATCTTATATGGAATTGTAGGATTCTACAAACGACGGGTTATACCGAATTTGATTAATATGAGTTTTATAAGGACGAGATTAGATAGATTTCAGGATAGTTTATCAGATAAATAGTAATACATTGTATAAAGTTGTTTTTTAAGAAAATAAGTGTGAATTTGTCGGTAAAAATATAAAGTTGATGAGTAAAAAATAACACTTGTGTCCTCGAAAATTTTGTGATGTGATGGATAATTCAGAGTCATCCTTATTTTAGTTTGGTCTATGTCTTGTCCTTCATTTTTATCTTTATTTTCTTTCGTGTTAGAGATAGATCTGATTAGAACTATATGAGCCAAGATAAGTTAATGGAACTGGTTGAGTTTTGTACACCCATATAACGTTGTGATTGATTGTGATAAGTCTATGTTTGTTTTCATGGTCGGAGGAGTAAAATCACGGTAAGCCATTGTGATTTTGATTTATCGTGATTTTGTTAATCCTACTGCGAAACCAAACATGTTAAGTAAATTAGAAGAGAAAATGAATTGAAAAATAATGTGAGAAGAGATAGATGTAAGAAATATATCAGATTTATATTTAATGTAAGAATTGATATAAAAAAAATGTGGATTTTCTTGGTCCAATGTGGTATATATATCCTTCAGACCTCTCGTGATCCAATATTAGAATAAAAGTCAATTGTTTCACTTGATCGACTTCTTATATCAAAAGTATTCACGACAATAATAGTTCATTAACGTACCATCAACGACTGTGCAATATGGATGAAGAAATGCATACTTGATATGAATAGATGAACTCACACTTGAGAAGAAAAAAATTAGTGTCAAGTATAAGTTAGAAGTGCTAAGTGTTTGAGCTATATAAATGAAAAGACTTATATATAGTTTTTCTTGGTCCAATGTGTTGATTTATGGACCCTTGTCACCCAAGAGATATAATATAGGAGATTTTTATGTGTTTAATATAGATATATGAGTGTGAGAAAATATAATTTGATTGAGTTATGTGAAATGTAAGAGTTTATTTAAAAGATTATCTTCCAATTCCAACATTATGTTACATGATTATACTTGATGATCAATAACCTAAAAGACAGAAGGTTTGTAATAAATGTGTCTTGCCATCATATAGAAACAACTTTAAGATTCTTCAAGGAATAATACACTTTGCAATCTTTAGAATAAATGTAAAATGAAGTTTATCATTTTCCAAGGTCAATATGTAATCCCTCACATTCATATTCTCAACCTACACAAAAAAGGAGGGGAATAAAAGCATTTTGCTAGTAGTATTTCAGATAAATTTCTTTACTAAAAGTCAACATTGCTAAGCAAAATTATGGAAAATTCTTAATTCAAACAAATGATATTGGTGATTCCTCAATTAGAGACATCTTATATTTTCTCACTTTATATCTTTCTTATCACTTTGAGGGAATCCATACATTCATTGGACTGATTGGTATATAGAATATATTTAGTCATAGGAAAGCTTATTTAATACTCATTTTTTTAGTAGCTATGTTTGCCACCATAAAAGAGTGAACAAAAAGAGAGAGTGAAAAGCAATTGTGTCACATGCTTATCACTTCTAATCTGCTTTTGCATCAACATTGCACCCATGACTATATAATTTCTCAAAGATTCAAGAATTCTCAAGATATCTATGTCCCTAGAATCCAAACTACTTTATTCACTTCATCATATATTTTTATACTCACTAGAGATGATGATTAACCATATAATAAATAAATAAATTAAATTTCCCCTGTAGAATCATTACCTACTAATTAATCATTGTAAAATAATTATTTATGCTGCCATCATACATCACTGAGATGATTTAATGTGTTTACTTTATTGATGATCACATAATAGCAAAACTAATTTGTATGCAATTTCTACAAACAAATAAAACTCTTCAAAACATAGATTTTATATCTCAAGTTTTTATTGGAATCCTATATTAAATTTGTCTTAAGTTTATAATTGATTATAGATTGTGAAAAGGGTCTAACATATTAGTAAAGGACCTTTAGACCACTTGTTAATTATAAGGATATATACAAGTTGACATAAACTCACGATAAATAATGATAAATTATGCATGAGACTGATCCAACATTTTGAGGGGAAAGTAAACTGGTAAAAGTAGGTTTAATGTTAGTAAGTTGTCTTGAGATTTAAAACAAAATATTATTTGAGACATTTT
>JBBPBR010000001.1:6764595-6777116 GCA_037974775.1 Cicer pinnatifidum
CTATAATATTATATTTTAATTTGCCGTTTAATAAATCAACTTGATATAAAAATTAATTATTGATCCTATCATACTTTGCCTCTTTAATCAAATTTTTGAATGATTTGTATTGTAGTGTTTAATAAAATATTTTTAGTGGCTAATAAGATTTTTATATCTTTCAGTGATTTTATAACTATGTTTTTTTTAGTACAATAATTTTATAATTATGTTAAACTGATGATTAATAACTTTTATTTTTTTTTAATAATTGAAGTCTTTAAAGTACTTAATGAGATAAACTCGAATTGTGTTAAAAGAAATTATGTTATGTAAAAAAAAGTGAACAATACAAATATTAGACACATGCAGTGTCCTATAATTGTGTCCAAATCCGTGTTTAAATAAGATAATTTTACTAAATCACTCTAATTAAGTATAGATGTATTCCTCAATACTAAAAATTTAAAATATTTCGCATTTGACAATAATAAAATTGTAACTCAACACATACCACAAAGTAGGTAGAGAGTAGAGTCTAAGAGATAGAAAAATGAATTAATAAAAATTAATAGAATGAATAAGTTAATTACAATAAATATAAAACACATTTATATAATAATCTTAAAGTAACTTATATAACAATCATTCAACTAATCATTAATCATAACTATCTACTAATTGTAACAATTAAATGCTAGTACTAGTGTCTAGTAGCATTTCACAACAACATAATCCACTCACTTTTTGTCATTAATATATGCAGTACTTGAACCACTCTTTCATCACTACTCAATTTCCCTTCCCTTCACTAGCCAGCCCCCCATGAACTCCATTAATGCATTGTCTTCCCACCCAATTCCAATCAAACATGGACCTGCACATTATATATGCTCTTTAACATAGCATTTGAAGTTTATCTACCAATATAAACACTTGTGTGATATTTGAAATATATATAAATAATTTACTCTTATTTTCTCTTTGACAAAAAAATAACTTATACATAATAAATTTTTGTTAATTAATCACTTAATTAATTTATTTACCTAAACGCACTCTAAGTACATAACAGAATGAAAGTGTAGCAGGGAAAGATAGTGCAAAAGATCAAGAAGAAAAAAAGAAAGAAAAGAGACATGTCTTCAAATGGTGAAAGACAATATTTATAAGATTACCTGTTATGTGAGATATATATATATAGAGAGAGAGAGAAATGGAAATTAAAAAAGTATCATAAAACGCATGTATGTATATGATGAGAACATGTCTACTCTTGTTGATATTGAAGATGGAAAATTTATCACATGTGAGATTGAGCACCTGCATGGCTCCCTTAATGCCAAGTAAAAAGGTTGTCAATTCTTTTGACAATCTTCTGAGATGGCATTCAGGGAGCCAGGCAAACAAATCATATATATTCATTGAAATTTTGCAATCCTCTACAAGAAGCTTGAGCTTAACCAGAATCTGCAACATCAAAAACAATATTGAAGTGAATCTTAAAATCCAAAAAATTTATAGATAAGATAAACACATATGACATATATACACACTTGGCAAAAGTAACCGAAAAATTGACAAAATTATTATATATAGTAATATAACACAATAACAAAAAGTTATATATGCGTTTGTGTGATGAGATGACTAATGAGTCATGTAAATAGTTTATAGTCTTAATTGACAGAAAATTAAGAGATGCATACATGCTGCTTCATTTTCTTTATAAATAAATTGACTTTTCATCTATATATGATAGTAGCTTGAAAAAACTTCTAGTGAGTCTCCTTGCTTTTGGAGGTAATATACCTCTCTAGGGGATATTTAAGATGCTATTGAAGAAGATAGAAGTGAGGGGAGAGACAAGAGAAATGGAAAAAGGGTTCAATTGGTAAAGACGGCAGCCAAGAGCCTTTTTTTGTAAAAATAATTAGTTTCATTAAATAAAGCCAAAGTTGCCTAAGTTTTACAGGTGGTCCTTTTTGGATTTTCTTATGCTCTTTTTGGGAGTATTTAGGGGTGGGGAGAAGAGGGCTTTGGAGGATGAGAATACAGAAAAAAATAGAAAAAAAATTCAATTTTTTTGAGATTTAATATTGAGTGTACTATATCAAAGATTTGAAGAATTTATAAAAGCCTTCAAAATCGTTAGTGAATGTAATTTTGCTTTTGTATTGAGTTTAAAAGCTATTTACATTAGATAAAAAAACAACCACTTAAGTGAGTTAGATATTATATTTTAATTCAAAATTTTAATATATTAAATTTATAGATATTTTCATTTATATTTCATTTTTTTTAAAATAATATAAATTTTTTAACTCATCCACCACCAAAAAATTTATCTATTCAATTTTCTCATGGATGATTCTGCTTAGTTAGAGGTAAATATGATGAAGTTACTTTGGGACCACTAATCCATTTAAATCATTTTATTTTTCAAAGGTAATTAATTAATAAAGCTATATACCTGGCTGAATATAGTCCACAACTACATTCAAGTTCGTCTAATAAATGTGCTTCAATAGTTCAATCACGGTTAAAAAATTCTTTATTTCTTCTTCTGTCTTATAATAATTGTCTATTTTTTTTTCAATTATACCTACTATTTAATACTATGTATACGACTTTTAATTTAATTATTTATTTTATATTTATAATTATTAGAATATGTTAATAGTTAGTAAAAATAATTTGATGAAATTACTATTCTTTTTTTCATTTATCAAATTTTATATATGTAAAATAATCAAATACGATAGAAAATTATTTTGAAAAAGAGAAAATTATTATTATTAACTTAACTAACAGCATAAAACTCAATGACATGTCCACCAATGAAACTAATTCGAATCACTTAAATAAAAGTACATTAATTTGAAGTTACTATTATTGTTTTGGATCTGACCAAAAAACTTAAATCAGAGACACACACAACCCAAATGAGGGTCCAACTAAGAGGCTTTGCAACCAAGATACTTGCACTTAGAGTCGTCAATTAAACGTCAAAGTCTAAATCCATTCTTATTCTATAAAATTTTAGAGTTTTTTTTTTTTTTTTTTATTTATTTATTTATTTAAGGGACCTCATTTTTAAGTCTTAATAATTATGAAATTTGTGTCCCTCTGACCTATAAATTAAGACCAATAATTGATTGATTTGTGATATTGACATCTATAATAACTAAGTCTTCAACCAAAACTACTAACTGAACCACTATTTAAAGGCTGGACTATTAAGAACTCACTTACATTGACTCATTCAATACTAAATAATCAATATTTCTATTAAATGTGGAGATATGGGTAGAAACTGGAGATGCAGGTAGCAAGTCTCTATTAGCCCAACATAAACTTAGAAAGTGCCAAACATATAGGCCCAAAAAGCCAACTTACAAAAGGTGTGAGAAAAATTTACCATATACCCCCATTTTTATACTTATATCTCCACAAATGTATGAAATTAATGCTAAAAATACCATCATTTTGTTTTACCATTTTAACAAATCCAAAACTTTTGTTGGGCATTAGAGAGACTAAGAGAACTGTTTGTTACACAAAACAAATTTTCTCATGTAATTGTGACAGACAGGGATCTTGTATTAATGAAAGCAATTGATATTGTATTTTCACATGCTGCTAATTTGTTTTGTCGATTTCATATCGACAAAAATATTGAAGCAAAATGCAAGCAATATGTCTTAAATGATAGACAAGAGTTAGTATTGGATATGTAAAAAGATATTATGTATTGCAGTGATGAAAAAGAATATATCATGCGTTTGCATATATTTGAGCAATCATGTGTCAATCATAAAATGTTTGTTGACTATGTGAAAGAAATTTGGTTGACTCCTCATAAGAAAAAGTTTGTTGAAGCATGAACAAATCGAGTGATGCATTTGGGAAACACAACGACTAACAGGTATGTCACGTGACTCTAAAACTTCGATTTTGTAATTTTATTATATATTGTTGGATTGCTCAATGGTGACAATTTACATCTAATGATAGGGTTGAGTTAGCTCATTGGAAGTTGAAGTTAATGTTGGAACACAACATGAGTGACATGTGTAAATATTGGGAGGCTATGAACAACATCATAAGGTTGCAACATAAAAAATCAAGGGTTTGTTTCAAAAAAAATTCTATGATGAAGAACATGAACGCATAAATCCATTTTATCAAAGATTGAATACATTTGTATCAAGAGAAGCTCAACGTCGTATTGCTGAAGAATATAAGAAAGTTGAGTGTGTGGGTACTGACAAATCTGTATGTGGGTGTTCTCTCAGAAGGACATATGGGTTACGTTGTGCTTGTAAATTGACACAATATAAATTGATGGGTGAATCAACTCTTCTAGATTTTGTGGATATTCAATGAAGAAAATTAAGAATGGAATGTGAATTCACCCAAGATACAAAAGACAAATCAAAGTTGGATATGTCTATTGAGATGAATGCATAATGGAAATGCTTTCGATCACTAGATGTTATAGGAAAACGAGTGTTGAAAGTAAGGTGAGTCAACTTGTTTTTTCAACTACAAGTTCAATGCGTCAACCACCTAAAAATGTTAAAACCAAAGGACGAGTGAAGAATAGTAAGGGTAAGAAGTTGGATGAATATGATGTATATTGAGACCCTTCTTTCTTTGAGCATGTTAATGCAACATATTGTGAAGATTCTGGTTCCCAACCATCTTAGTCATCAAAGAAGAGATAACCCTCTCAATAAAAAAAAAAAAACCCTATCAATTATCTCAATCCTCAAAGCATTTGTTATGGAGACAATTTCTTGATGTTATTCAGCCATACATTGATGACATATTTGATGTGGTAACGGATGGAAATTGTGGTTTTGGCGTTATTGCATTATTGCTTGGACACTATGAGGAGTCTAGGTCTTTGGTCCACAATAGTTTGGACTACGAGATTGCTTCTCATATAACTCCGTATGATAGACTGTTCTCAATACGCATTAGAGAAGTAAGAGATTCATTAAAGATAACAAGCTTAGGTCTTCAACACATAGATAAATGGTTGTACATACTTGATATGGGTTATGTGATAGCGACAACATATAATATTATTATCGTCACGTTTGGTCAGACATTTTCAATGACTTTCTTTCCTATGAGAGGTTCACATTTAAGATCGACAAAAAATGATCGTATAATATGTATTGGTTTTTTTGATAGAAATCACTGGATTCCGGTAAAATTATCTTATTTTCTTATATATTAATCTTTTTAAATAATCAAAATAATTTTTAAAATAATCAAATGATCTTATTTTGCATTTAAAGATGAAAGATGGATTTTCAATGGCCGTTGCACCATGTTGGAAGCAACGATGGAGCAACTTCTTTGGCGATAGCAGGGCGTCTACGATACTGCAGGTATTTATTAAGCCATTTGCCACGTGTTACACAAAATCCACTTAATGCTTTAAAAGTGTTACAAAATCACTTGTTATTAGCTAATTTTATTTTATTGTCGCTCTATTTCATCTTGTATTTTATTTATTTTATTTTCGTTATAGTCACAAATAATATAAAGTAAACAATATAACAATAATGTTAAACATAGATGAATATGAAAACAAACTAACATTAAAATTCAGAAGCATAATGTTTTTATAAAAGTAACTATTAACTATCATCATCTTCCATTATAAATCGTCTCATTCTACGAGATGCTGTCAGACGAACCCTTTTCGGAACAACATCCATATACGATGAAGATTCAAAGACATGTATTCTTCCTACAACTTTGCTGTCTCTACCTCTAGCCGTACCCAATAGAAAAAAATAGTTAAAATCAAATGAATTAAATAAATACTAATATAATAAAAAAAATAAAACAAAAAAAATTTTAAAAAAAATCAAACAACTACCGGAAAACTTGTGGATGAAGTTTTCTAGTAGCCTCCGAAAATATTACACTGTAGTGTATTTTTTCAAAAAACTTGAAATAAGTTCCCCGATAATTTTGGAGAACTTTAAAAATGATTTTTAGAAGTAATGTTCTGTAATGGAAAACTTTTTTAAAATTTTTTAGAGTTGAAGTTGTGTATAGAGAAACTTGAAAAGAAATTCTGAAAAAAAAAAAAAGAATTTTTTGACAATCACTTATGTTTTGGAAATGTTAAAATATAAAAAATAAAATAAAAAATCATTTTTAATATATATGAAAATATTTTAATTTTTTTATTTATATTTTAGGGTAAATAGATAAAAGAGGAGGTACAAGATAAAATTTTAAAGGTGTGAGGTTGGGTCCATTTGCTGTCAAAAAAAGGTTCGGAACTATTTGATGGTCAACATTAAGAAGATATAATTGGATATAAATAGTTGACCAAAAAATGAAATTAAATAATAGGACAGATATACATTATTATATGTATAAATCCAGTGTTATAATTAATTAGGTGAGATTCGTAAAAAGAAACTGTTACTGTGAGAGTCAACGTGATTAGATAAGTAATCATGTCGTCTATATAGTAAGTTTTTCTTCTCCTACGTGAGAATTAAAGTTTGAAATCACAGGGATTTTTATTTTTAAAACATAATTTAAAATCTTATTGAGCATAAAAATATTTAAAATAAAAATTAAAAGTATTATTATTATTATTATTATAAAATATAAAACAAAAATATAAAATCATCTAAAAAAATTCATTACATATAATTCATATAAAAATTAAAGTAAAAGTAATAAAAAATAATATTAGAAAAGTATAAAGGTTTAAAATCATACAAATATATGAAGGGACATTTTTATCATTTTATATTCTAAGATTATTTAATTATAATAGAATTACTCTTTTAAAATAAAATAAAAAATTATCCAGAAACATTATAAATTTTGTTTCTTTTCTAAATTGACATGACAAATATACATGTTCTATTTGTCACTACTCTAGCTTTTCAACATATTAAACAAAACACATTAATTTAAGTAAAAGGATTCAAAACCTTAACTTTCCTAATTTAAAATATGAAATTTAATTAAATCTATTTAATTATTTTTAACGCATTAAAAAACACAAGTGACTGATTTTAACCACATGTCAAAAAAATTATAAACTTTAAATTTGATTTTTGATTTAAAATAGTTAAAATAAATATTGATTTTAAATGTAAATAATATAATCTTAATTAAATTAAATGATTATGAATATCTAAGTGCATGCGTGAATGAATGCGTAGCAAAATAATGGATTATACGTATTTACAACCCTAGGCCGTAGATTCAAACATCTACACAAATTAATCGGTTTCGTAGGGAAGAAGAAAGTTGTGAGGGAGAAGCAAGGAATAGTGAGGAATTCGAGATTCAGAAGAAAACTTATTGCTTCGCTGGAAAACTATAATAATTATTTGGTTTTGCTGTCTCTAATTTTATTAATTCTAATTAAATTTTCTTCTCTCCTTTTTCCTTCTTTCCTTTTTCCTTCCATTTTATTTTTCTCTTCTTCCTCTCATCGTTCCCTCTCGTGACCAAAAACAATGTCTTACGCGTACCTCTTCAAATACATCATCATCGGTGACACTGGTAATTTCAATTAACCCTCTCTGATCTGCTTTTATTAATCTTAATCTCAATTTATTATAATTGTTATTCAATTCTCTTAATAAGCCTCATCAAAACCTTGTTCCCGATCGGATTTTTTTTTTTTTTAATTTGCAATCTAATTTTGTAATTCTGAATTGTGATGAAACTTTTATTGTTGCTTTTCGTTTTATCTGTGTTTTGTTACTGAGTTTAATAAGCATGCTTTGCTTTGTCGGTGTAAACAGTTTTACAATGATGATACAATAGTCAACACAAGATGGTGATTGTAGAGTTATTTTGTGATAATGATTACAATCGTGTGTGAGATCAAAATCAATAGTTCTTATTAATTGTTTGTGTAAAATTGATTTATACCTAGTTACCAACAATGCATAGTCCTTTTTTTCTTTGGTTTTTATGTGGTTTATGTATTGGTAGTGGCAGTTCATTAGGAGAGAGTTGAGTCTTTGACCTTTTGTATTTTATTTTGTGTAGGAGTTGGAAAGTCGTGTCTTCTACTACAGTTCACTGACAAGCGCTTTCAACCCGTCCATGACTTGACCATTGGTGTTGAATTTGGTGCTAGGATGATCACGATTGATAATAAGCCAATCAAGTTGCAAATATGGGATACGGTTTGTAACAAACTCTTTCTGTTCATAAATCCTTCCAACTTGTTCAATGTTCATATTTTGAAATCTGCAAAACTGTATTGCTGTTTCTCATTTCTAGGAATTGGTTGTGGTGATCATGTAAATCCAGGGCCTTTTATTTAGGAATTTTCTAGCGAAGTTTCACCCTTTAACTTATTTATGCGACCTGAAGATTTCTATTTGGTTGAAGATGACATTTCATATTATTATTTTATGTTGAATGACTGGTTGATTTTCATATAGTTATGCAGATAGGAACCGTATTGGGTAATGGGCCTAGGGTTGATGCCGTCGTTTGTCATATTTTTAGTATGTCCTTATAACTTCGATATCCATGCCATTTTGTGATAAAGAATACACTATGCTGAGTGTGGTATAAAGTGTCCTTGGAAGCTGATCCATTTACATTGTTGAAAACCAAAAATTAGTTGGGGATGAAAGTTCATGAATTTATCCATAAGTTACAACACATGAAATAAATTTTTGGCTTTGTAGATGTATGATAGTTTTCTCAACCCATCTTCTCAAGTGGTCATGAGGTATGAATGGAAAAATTTATCTATTAGATGGTAGTCCTGGGTGGGATACGGGATTTGGTGACTCATAAAGTGCCTTTCATTCTTCAAATGGTTAGTTTCTCTAGATTGACAACGGAAATAGGTCCTCTAATATTGAAATTTTATGCGACCTTGACATGTTGAAATTGTGCGTATATATCTCTCTTTATAATGTTCAAAAATCTTTGACAGTGTTCCCACTTAATATTTATGAAGAGAGATATATTAAAAAGAAAATTTCAACAAGACAAGGTCAGGTGAAATTTCAAGTTTTCAATATGAGATAATCCAGTCCCTTTTCAGCATAGATTGATTATCCAGATTTCTTTAATGGAAAATATTCTTCATTTGTTGTTTGGGTTTTATAAATTGTGTAGCTGAATTCTGAATTTCCTCATTATATTTCAGGCGGGTCAAGAATCCTTCAGATCTATTACAAGGTCGTATTACAGAGGGGCTGCAGGTGCACTGCTTGTTTATGATATAACCAGGTACCCTCAAGTTTGGACTTCTGTTATCTGAGTTTGAAATCCTAAAATACAGTAGTTATTTTCACTTACAAAGAAATTAGCTTATTTCAAAGAATCCATCTTATGCACAAATGCTACTGCATATGCCATATTATCTGTTTTTTTTTTTCAAAAGGAAATTACTTCATTTCACTAAAAAATAAAGATGCAATACATTGCGGGTAATTATGAACATCGCTGGGACATGTCATGAACAGAGTCACTCGTGCTAGACTATGAGTTTCTCAGTTCACTTGTCTCTTAAATAACCTCACACTAAGATTTGGAAAGAAAAAACAATGGAAGAAAAGAGACATTATCCTATGATAGTGGCACCTAGTGCAGAATGATCTTCCTTTGGATTATTAACTAGATCTGCCACCACCTTGCAATTCATCTCAAGCATCACTTGAAATATGATTTCTAAATCATTTTGATTTGTTTATTTCAAAAAATAAACTGATAGAACACAATTTTATAACGTGGGCTAAATTACTTATAGAATTTTTTAGGGAAGATGTGTTCTTCCAACAAAAAACAAATTTATTGAAACACATTTTGAGTTTTTATATTATATCCTAGGAGATACGTTTTTTGAGCGTATCCAATTTGATGGAGCTATAGAATTTGCGGGACAATTTTGGTGCATGCATGTCTATGTAGTTTCATGTTAGAATTATGCGTTGTTTAATTTAAATAAGGCTGTATAATAATGCTGACCCTACGTTTACCAATAGGAGGGAGACATTTAATCACTTGGCTAGCTGGTTGGAAGATGCAAGGCAGCATGCAAATGCAAATATGACAATTATGCTGATTGGCAACAAATGTGATCTTGCTCATAGGCGGGCTGTAAGCACCGAGGAAGGTGAGCAGTTTGCAAAGGAGCATGGGTTGATCTTCATGGAGGCCTCAGCAAAAACTGCTCAGAACGTTGAAGAGGTCAGAAGTCACATCTTGTAACTTGTATTTTCTTCATTTGTTTCCCAGCCCCCACTCCCCCAAAGAAAATCAGATTTTGAAATAACTAGGTTGAATCTCTTGGAAAATTATCTTTATGGAAGTGTTAATATAACCTATACTTTTACAGGCATTCATAAAAACAGCTGCAACCATATACAAAAAGATTCAAGATGGAGTTTTTGATGTATCAAATGAGGTTAGTTTTTTTTATATTTATCTGATTTATCACTTCTATGGAATTTCATATTATTATAGTAGAATCAAAGATGCGTGGGGTATTTAACTTCACTGTACCTTATATTTTTACAATACGTGCATGGTTCCGGGAATAATGATTATAAAGTGAAAAGGGTGCTCCTTCTGAATCTGAATCTGATTCAAGGAACAATTCACTAATAAGTTTATTATGCTTGCAGTCTTATGGAATAAAAGTAGGATATGGTGGAATTCCTGGACCATCTGGAGGTAGGGATGGCCCTTCTGCTGCAGGCGGAAGCTGCTGCAATTGAAGTGAAACATATCGGAACTTGTTTGCTTCAATGTAGTTCTTATGTATTCTTTTCTTTTTATTTTGGGTTTGGATATATAAAAGTATATACGTTCTACGTGCCCTGCTGATAAAATCAGATAATTGTATAATGCTTTCTTTTTAATCTTGACTTTGTTTCTTTGACTTAAACTGAATATCTGTTTATATTTGTGTGCATAATTAATTGATCTGTTGTTTCATTCTTGTTTCTTCTGTTGAATATAATTGTTCTGTTGAAATAAAAAGCCAGTTAAATGTTATTGGCAATATTTATCCCTAATTGCTAGAAATTTAACAAATGCTATTGATAAGATATCGGCAAAACTCATTACTGAGTTTTACTGCTAGCAAATTTGGGATGTGAACATTTACCAGATCAGAACATGTGTCGTTTATAATTTAATTTGAGGGGATGTTGAAAAAAATTCAATAGAGCATATGAATAGGTAATCATTGTACATCAATTAACAATGGTGAAAAAAGATGAATGTACTTCTCACCTTTATCTTATTTTATCTTATCTTTTTATTAAGTTTTTATTCCAAAAATGCCTTTAGAGATGTCCCACTCTAAGATCTTCTGAGATGCCTCACTAAGATTCGAAATTTACAATAAAAAAATTTGTTTAGTTAACTCTCAAAATTGTAAGAACAAATGTGCAATAAACACTCTTGAAAAAGTGTAGAAGAATACAAAACGACACTAAGAGAAGCTCAAAATGAATAATCACGTGATAACGGGTCAGATAACCCACACAAAAAATGGACCATTGTGGTTTTGAATCAGACCACCAAAGTAAACCAATGCCAAATCCAAAGCAACACTACAATCTACATTTACTAGAGTCAAACACAGTGAAAGAAGTTTTCAAGAAATAAGCTACCAAACCCTTGCGAAGATACTTTTATGAAAATTAATCATTAGGTCAGTATGGATGTCGACATGATTGAGTTAACAAGTTTATTAACAAGTTTATGTATTTAAAAACTTTTATATAATTAACGCATATTATTAATCTATGTGACTTTAAAAGTAGTTATGATAAAAAATAAACATTATTAAATTTAATGATTGTAATTAATTGACATGTAAATTTCTTTACACTTACATGTATATAAATTAAATTATAACATATATCAGTCTAACTAAGAAAGTTTTTTTTATTTAAAATAAGACTTTGTTAGCAATAAGTTTTTTTTATTTAAAATAAGACTTTGTTAGCAATAATAATATATGACTATCTTTGTAAAATATTTTTTTTGAGACTTCTTTCCCAGCAGCCCCAATGAGCACTTTCCTTTTTTCATAAAAAAATTAATCCGCTTACGTAAACTTTTTTTTTTTTTATAAAAAATATTTATTCATATAATAAAATTAGTTGGTCTAAAGTAAATAATAAATAGTCGCAAAGGTGACCACAATAAGACAAATCATAATTTGAATTTAGCTAAGAGGAACATCCACGTTTTATGTCCGACTACCTTGAAACACTAGAAATAGACATGTGTATGTACATTAAAAAGAATATTGGGGACATTAATAAGAGAATAAAAAAAGGAAAATATTTCATTTATTAGTAGTTAAAATAAATATTCAAATATATTTTTCATCTTATAAAATTAAATTTAGATTTTTAGTCTACTGTAAAAAAAATATTTTTAATCTTTTTAAATATATCATTTTTTTATTAATAAAAAAATAAAATTTAATTATTATACATTCTCAACGTAAATCACATTACTAACTATTTACGGAAATAATTTTAAAG
>JBBPBR010000001.1:6777483-6791671 GCA_037974775.1 Cicer pinnatifidum
TAATGAGACCTAGAATGTCAGAAATTGCCAATAAATTACTTGCAATTAATTAAAATATTAGGAGAATATACGGGACTAATTTTAATTGAGTGTGTAGATAAATTATTTATAGTTTTTTAATGACAATTTATAATTTTTTGGATATATTTAAATTTAAAAATATTGATTAATTGAAAATAATAAAATCAATATTTTGGACTCATATATTATCTTTCCCTATTTTTTTTATAAAAAAATAAAATAAAATAAAATCAATGATATCACTTGATTGAAAAAGTTTAATGCAGTAATAATAATAATAAAAACAAAAAATGATAGAATACATTATTAATAATAATAACAAAAAATAATAGAATACATACTATCATTATGATTTCCATATTCTACCATCTTTTGTAGTGCTATGCTATGATGTTTGCCATTGCCATTACTCCAAAATTTGCATCCTTTCTTAGCAATCTGCTTAATTGGATGTTACAAAAACATAAATTATCAATTAACCCTTTTCCTCACACAAATCCTCTCTAGCATTCGTCCAATTTCAGTCACTCCCACCACATAAGAGAAGAAGAAGACCAACACAAGAAAAAATTACAAGAGGTTTGTCTATATAAAAAACACCAAGATTTTGTGTTCCTTTTTTTTCTTTTTCTGAAATTACTTTAGTACGAGGAAGACACAAAACAAAGGTCCAAGTTACAATTTTAAGAAGCACCAACATCAATTTCAGATCTCAATCTTGGATCCCCATTCAAAAGTTTTGATTTTTTTTGTTACCCTTTTTCTTCAATTCAAATTTTGTTTTTTTGGGTCAAAGTTTATGGCTTCATCTTCTGGTAATAATCCAAATCAACAACAACAATTTGATTTGCAAAAGCTTATCAAAGGAACAACGACAACAACACAAACACAAACACAAACACAAACAAATCTTAATCCTTTACCACCACTTTCTTCAAATTTGAACTCTTCTCCATCATTTCCTTCTCCCTCTCTATCTACACCCCCTCCTTCTTCTTTTCCTACCCCTTCTTCTTCATACCCTCCACCAACTGGTACATACCCTTATCATCATCATATTCAACATCATCCTCACTATCTTCCTTTTCCAAATCTTCATCATCAACAACAACACCAACAAAATCAAGAACACCCTCTTATTCTTCATCACCATCCTCAAATGCATGCACCTCAAAGACCAATTTTTCAACCCTCTCCTTCTTCTTCTTCATCTCCTATTTCACCTTCATCTCCAAATCCAAATACTACCTCAGGTGCACGCTTAATGGCTATGTTAAACCCTCCTGCAAATCAAGAATCTATGACTATGTCTATGTATTCACCATCTTCATCCACATCAGCAGTTTCTGAATTTTCAGTGTCAGCAGCAAACCCTGCTGGTTCTTCCCCTGTCAACATGGCAAGTCCTCAGTCTACACCAACAAGGATGATGAGTAGCAAGGTTCCAAAGGGTAGGCATTTGAAAGGAGAACATGTTGTTTATGATATTGATGTTAAGTTGCCTGGGGAAATGCAGCCTCAGCTTGAAGTCACTCCAATCACTAAGTATGCATCTGATCCTGGTCTTGTGCTTGGTCGACAAATCGCGGTTAATAGATCTTACATATGCTATGGACTTAAATTAGGGGCCATTCGTGTCCTTAATATCAATACTGCATTGAGATATTTGCTTCGAGGTCATACTCAGGTGGGATGTGTTGCATTCTGATGTTAAAGTTTTGGATTTAATTCATATAAACCATGTGTAAAGATTTTTTATCCTGTCAATCATCATAACCGTATTGTAAAAATTGTTTTACTTTAATCATAACAACTTCTAAAGTTGTGCTTATGAATAGCTGTGGTTTTATTGACCGTGTAATTTTTTTTACAATGTATCAAAATTAAACTACTCTTAATTTTTTATACTTTGTAGGGATTAGAGTTTAGTAGTTATGGTATTGAATGGTTTTTTATGTATGGAAACTGTTAAGTTAGTTGATTATGGCTTCTTGATGCTAGGACTGGTTGATGCATTGACCTGGTGATTTTAGGGTAGCAAATAGCAACCGTTTTTCCTGTTTGGCATTTTTCATTGACATTTTATGAACTCAAGTTCATATGATGATGCTATGAAATGTGAGACTATGAAAAAGTAAAAAAGGCATGTGATTTTCTCATTTCCATAAACTTATGAAAAAGTTTGCAGCTATGAAATGTGAGATTATGTTTTTGTACTTATTTAATTTTCTTCTGTATTTTGTATGTTGTCTTTTCTTAATTTATCATGCTGAGTTTTGATAGTTGTTTGTAGAAAAGAAAGATATAGTATAAACACATGATGGCATGAGTCTTTTTTGATATCTGAGAAAGAAATATTACTCTTGAGTTGTTTCTATGCTCTTTGCAAAGCTTGCTTTACCTCTTATGATGTTATTTCCCCCCTTTTATTCCATATCCAGTACATACCCCCTACAATTTATGCATATCGCCTTTTTATGTAGAGAGTATCCGACATGGCATTCTTTGCTGAGGATGTTCACCTGTTAGCCAGGTAAATGTATCTTCTTTTGTTTCTGTTTGTCATGGTTTCTTTTTTGTAATATTACATTTATTAATATTTTTACCTTTGAATATGCTCTTGCATTCACAGTGCTAGCACTGATGGGAGAATTTTTATATGGAAAATCAATGAGGGCCCTGATGAGGAAGACAAGCCTCAAATTACTGGAAAAGTTATCCTAGCCATTCAAATATTAGGAGAGAGTGAGTCAGTTCATCCGCGAATATGCTGGCATCCCCATAAACAAGTAACAATGACTTCATAATTTTGTTCCTTAAGTTTATTATTTTTCAATTGGTTTTAACTCCATTAAACTCTTAGCTTATAATTGGAATTGACCAACAGGAGATCTTAATTGTTGCTATTGGAAACTGTATCCTTAAAATTGACACTATGAAAGCTGGAAAAGGTAAAACTTTTTCTGCAGAGGAGCCTCTCCAATGTGCCATTGATAAGTTGATTGACGGGGTGAACCTTATTGGTAAGCATGATGACAATATCACTGAGTTGTCAATGTGCCAATGGATGAAGAGTCGATTAGCTTCAGCATCAGCAGATGGCACGGTCTGCATTTGGCTCTCTCTTGCCTTTCTCTTTCACTTTTTTATTTTTTGACATCCAATTCATTCGTTAGTTGAATCTCTGAAAAGATTAATATAATCTTGAACCCCCCCTGCTTTAAGCGGTTCATGTTATTTGAAGAGAAGTCTTATTATCGTTCCTTCTTTTTATTTCACACGTGTAAGTAATTTGTTTGTGTCAACAGGTGAAGATATGGGAAGAACGTAAGGCAACACCACTTGCTGTTTTAAGACCACATGATGGTAAACCTGTTAATTCTGTGACGTTCTTGACTGCTCCTCACCGCCCAGATCACATCGTTCTTGTCACAGCGGTATATGCTACTAGTTTCCCATTATTGGAAACACAGTAACTAGGTTCCCCTTTCACCTTTCGTAAACTAAATTCTTTTTGTATATATTTCCTTTACTACAGGGGCCACTTAATCAGGAAGTGAAGATATGGGTATCTGGTTACGAAGAAGGTTGGTTATTGCCTAGTGATTCTGAGTCTTGGATTTGTGTTCAGACTTTGGATATAACAAGTTCTTCTGAAGCAAACCCCGAGGATACATTCTTTAATCAAGTTGTAGCATTGCCTCGTGCTGGTTTGGTTCTGCTAGCAAATGCCAAGAAAAACACTATATATGCTGTGCACATAGAGTATGGACCCAATCCAACTGCAACTCGCATGGATTATATTTCCGAGTTTGCAGTCACAATGCCCATATTAAGCCTTATTGGAACTAGTGATAGTTTACCGGACGGGGACCATCTCGTACAGATATATTGTGTTCAAACACAAGCTATTCAACAGTATGGACTCAATTTGTCACAATGTTTGCCTCCACCCTTAGACAGTGATGAACTTGACAAAACAGAACCCATTGTGTCTCGTGCTTTTGATGCTTGGGATGGATCTACTGATCTGGAAACTGGTAATATGCCACAAGTCCATTCGACTAGTAATGAAAGTCTTGTAAATTTGGCTGCTTCGGATATTCGTGGTCTGCCTGAAGCTTCTGTGTCAGATACTGAGACCAAGCCAAATGATTTACCTTCTCATGATGGTTTAGAGCATGTCCACGCTGCTCCACCTCCACTTCCTCCGAGTCCAAGATTGTCACGGAAGTTATCTGGTTCCAAAAGTTCGTCTAATATTTTAGAGACCTCCTCAACAAGTGCTGCTGATCACAGCAATGAGCCCACAAATCTTGATTCTTCTCCAGAGCAGAGAATAGAGTCTGAAAAAGATATTATGGCTGATGCGCCTACATCCAGTGACAATTTGCAAGAAAATGACAAAGTTGTACAAGATGGTGTTTCTGTGATTTCTAATACCCCTACAATATTTAAACACCCGACTCATTTGGTCACTCCATCTGAGATATTCTCTAAAGCTACTTTGTCTTCTGCTAATTCCCATACTTCTCAAGGTATGGATGTTCAAGGTGTAGCTGGCCACAGTGATGCAGAAAAGTTAGAAGTAGTAGAGGTTAAAGTAGTGGGTGACACAGGTTCAAATCGAGAAAACACTGAGTATGACAGAGACAGAGGCCCGCACACCGATGCTGCTGAGAAGAAAGAGAAGTTATTCTACTCTCAGGCTTCTGGTCTTGGCATTCAGATGGCCAGGGACACCTATAATATCGAGGGAGTTCCTCAGGCTGATAATACTAATACTATCGATGCACCTGATAAAATTCGTACATCGATCGATGGAGACGTTCAGGACACAAATAAGGAGGCACCTGCAAACGTCAAGGAATCAGAAGCTGTGGCTGCAACTTTGCAGACTCCAGCACCTTCCGCGAAAGGTAAAAGGCAGAAAGGTAAAGTTTCTCAAGTGTCTGGTACATCTTCCGCTTCTCCCAGCCCTTTTAACTCAGCGGATTCAGCAAATGATCAAGGTAGAAATTCAGGTGGCTTGTCCATGGAGGCTGCTTTGCCTCAATTATCTAATATGCACGAGATGCTGGGCCAGGTCATTAATTTTATATTTGAACTTTACTATTATTTTTTTGCTTATTCACATATTCTGCTCCATACAATCCATATATTCATAAAATTACTAATGATTTTGGTAGTGCCGATTGTTATGACTGTTTTGTGTACTGTAATAACGGTTCAACATGCTACAAGTAGAGTATAGTTGAATGTTATTTCGTAGGTCTAGCCGTCTAGGAAGACATCCTATCATATCGTTTATTTGGTTTTGACTCGTGTGTATATACTCATGTCACACAAAAAGCTATTTAAATTTTTTTTTTTTATCTTGATCTCCTTTATTTCTTGTTTTACAGCTATTAAGCATGCAAAAAGAAATGCAAAAGCAGATGAATGTGATGGTTTCGGTCCCCGTTACTAAGGAAGGCAAAAGATTAGAAGGGTCATTGGGTCGAAGCATAGAGAAGGTAGTCAAGGCTAACAGTGATGCTTTGTGGGCTCGTATACAAGAAGAAAATGCAAAGCAAGAGAAATTAGAGCGAGACCATGTGCAGCAAATAACAAATTTGATCTCAAATTACATAAACAAGGATATGACATCTCTATTGGAGAAAATAATTAAGAAGGAAGTATCTTCAATTGGAACAACCATTACTCGTTCGATTAGTCAAAATATAGAGAAAGCAGTATCAACAGCTGTGACAGAGTCATTCCAGGTTTTTATTAATTTCAATATATTTAAAAATGCTGCTTTTCAAATAGAGTACATATATTTTCGGCAAAATTATTTTTTGTTAATTTGCTTTGGATAATCCCTAATCTGTCTGCAAGGTGCCATATTGCAAACTTAAATCTTTTATATCAGATATCTTTGTCTGCTAATTATGGTTTACAAATTGGTATTGTTTAATTTTCTGTCTAATATGGTAAATTGGCGCTTCAATTTTTTTCTCACTGCTGAAGTGGCAATTTTTGTTTCAATATAACTGACTGAGGTTATGCTATAAATTCTGCAGAAGGGGGTGGGAGAGAAAGCATTGAATCAACTAGAAAAGTCAGTCAGTTCAAAACTTGAAGCTACGGTGGCTAGGCAGATCCAAGCACATTTTCAAACTTCTGGCAAGCAGGTTCTTCAGGTAAACAGCAAGTAATCAACATCAACGATGTATTTTAAAACACCCATTATTTACTTATCTTTTTCTGTAACATGTTGAATGTATGGATTTCATTCTTATTGTGCCTTTTCATTATCATGCACATTATGTGAAAATGCATAAGTAATTGGTGGCATTTGAGCTGATTAATCATCCATGGTCGTTGAATTTGTAAAATGAAAATAATTGGACAACTAAGAACCTCTTGTTTGTTAGAAAAAATATGACTGATTCATGCCATAAATCCATTTGTCCCCATGAAAAGTTTGTAATATTGATGCCATAATTTCATCTATAATGCTAAGAATTCGATATACATTGTCTAGTCTTAGCTATTCTTTGCAAATCATATGATAGAGTAATTCAAGTTAACTTTATATTTTGGATTTACTTTTTTGTTTGCTGTCAAGATGGTCTGGAATTTGGTTCCCTTGTAAGCAGCTTTCTTTAATAATTTCTTGTGGTGTTGTTTGTACTTTGTAGGAAGCACTTAGGACTAGTGTGGAAACTACATTAGTTCCTGCTTTTGAGAAGTCTTGCAAAGGGATGTTTGAGCAAATTGATGTCACATTTCAGAATGGTTTTTTGAAGCACACAACTGCTATTCAACAGCAATATGATTCTACTCATTCTCCTCTAGCCATGACTTTGAGGGTATGTATTGGATGCTTGTTCTAAAAGTAGATAATATGACTTCTATCTTTACCATTAATTTTCCTGCCATCAAGAGACTTTCTTGTCTTTCTTGCCTTTCTATTATTGAGCACTATTCTTTATGTGATCCTAGATCTTGGAATTTGGGTTGGACATAACTCAACCCTTACAAAACTAGCTTGTAAGGCGTGAGGACTGTTCACCACTTATAAACACGTTCAAGCCATACAATGTGAGATTCTTAACACACACCCTCATGCCCAACATTGGACATCTGGAGTGTGACCTGAGTGGCTCAATAATGGTGACTTGATAGCAAGTGACCCGTAGGACTTGGATAGACTTTGTTACCATCTTAGAATTAGGGTTGAGCCTAACTCAGCCTATATAAAATCAGCTTTTAAGGTGATGATTGTCCACCACTTATAAACACACATTTTCAGGTCATACAATGTGAAACTCTTAACACTAGTTAGATGCAAATATGTAATTAAATAGTTTTCTGTGGCATATGGCTGAAAAATTTGTTCCTTTGAAAAGTACAAAAATGTTAGATTAATTAGTAATAGGACTTCTTTTCATTTTGTGTTGAATTATTTAAATAAGTTTTACTTCATTTCTCACTAGAAAAAAGGTCGTGTTATTTTTATAGGCTCGAATCTCTCTTTAACCTAATCTTGAATATCTGATTTATCATGTTTGAATGCTCAATACGTGCTGTCATGATTTCACAGGACACAATTAATTCAGCATCGTCGATCACTCAAACTTTGAGCGGGCAATTGGCTGATGGTCAACGTAAACTTATGGAAATGGCAGCCAATTCCAAAGTGGCTGTTGATCCTTTTGTGACACAAATCAACAATGGTTTGCATGAGATGGTATGTCTGTTTGTCATTCCCCTTATCTTCCTATTTTCAAATGGTGTTCTTGATATTCCATACTGTTTGACAGACTGAGGATCCAACCAAAGAACTATCAAGGTTAATAAGTGAGGGAAAATTTGAGGAAGCATTTACTGGAGCCCTTCATAGAAGTGATGTTTCAATAGTTTCTTGGTTATGCTCTCAGGTATGAGTGTGTGACAATTATATGTTTAGTTGACTAGAGTAACAACTCAGAATTTCATTTTGTTGGCACTGGTACTTGTGAAGAACTAATAATCAATGTGAAATGAAGTTTGTAATGCATTTTGTAGTTTGCAAGATTATGTCTAGACAAAGTCAATGTAGTTCTAACATTCAATTTCAAACCTCTTCATAACCAGGTTGATTTAACCGGTATCTTGACAATGGTGCCGTTGCCATTAAGCCAAGGAGTACTATTATCTCTTCTACAGCAACTGTCCTGTGACATCAATACAGAGACACCAAGAAAATTGGCATGGATGACAGATGTGGCTGCTGCTATAAATCCTGCAGATACAAGGATTGCAGCGCATGTGCGACCAATATTGGACCAAGTGTACCGAACACTAGACCATCATCGTAATTTACCAACTACTTCCCCTTCAGAAGTTAGCACAATCCGCCTCCTCATGCACGTCATAAACTCGGTGTTATTGAGCTGTAAATGAGTTCAATGTATGTTGTCATCGGTGCAGAATGTGTCAGAGTAGCATTGTTGGTTTGTATAGAGATAATTTCGAGGGGGATGAAGTGAACTACTGTGTGTAGTTTCCTTTGTACAACTGATTTGTGTGAATTAGTTTCACTTCTTCTGTATGCTTCTTTGTCTTTTCATCTTCACAGTCCTTCACCGACAAGGGATAGTGTGACATCGACATATGAAGAAGTTAACATCACATTAGTTTCCAAACTGCAATTGGAGTGTAAACCGAATCCAAGGTTGCTAGCAGTTGAGGATTGAAGTGGCTGCACCAAGTTCAGTTTTTTGTGCTTCTTGTGATAGCATAAAGCTCTCACTACGAAAGGGTTTGGAGAAAAGTCGGAATTGTTATAGATCCGTTGTAGACAACCTTATTGTGAAATGAGAACACGGAGGTTGGTTTGGTTCGGTTTAGAGGCAGTGTTGTTTTGCTAGGATGTTGTGTGTGGGCTGGCTCTCGGGTGGCGGTTTCCGGTGCATGCTGGTTTTGAATGTGTTAAAATTATCAGTCATTAATACTAATGAAATGAGAGCCTCCCAGTTATGTAAACTTTATACTCAATGTAGCTACTATAGAAATTTAGACTTTTGCTAGAGATTATAAGGGGTGTATTCATCATTTTAGACTTTTGCTAGACATTATGGTGCTGTTTGGATTAGTTTTTTGATCTACCAGAGTTTATTAAAATAAGTTTATGAATTTTCACTTAACAAAAAAATGTTTGTTGATGTTGATGGAGATGTTAAATCAAGAGTTTTTTTGAAAAAGATCATTTCAATTTATTGAGAAGCTATTGTTTAAATTACTTATAATTATTTTAATACATTTTGTTCATCCAAATGGGCATTTTTACAAGTGTTTTTAAAAGTCTTGGTGTTAGGAAAAAAAAAAACTTATTTTTAAAAATTGTGGTCATCAACAATGGCACTTTTATATGTGATGTGATTTTTTGTTTTTGAGTGATAGATTATAAGAAGAAAAAGTACATAAATCACATGATGACATGCCATAAGTGAAGCTATTGGTACTTAACAAATAAAAACTCTACCAATTATTTTACTAAAGAAAAACAGCAAAAAAGAATCAACCCCAAAAATATAAAACAGAAAATAGATGATAAATACTACTACAAAGAATCAAACCAACCTTATATCAAAAAAATCAAATAAATCAAGAACTAACACATTTATTACATTTCTGAAAATTACCATAAAACCATGAATTAAAACCATATGGACAATTATTTTGTGTACTCACAAGTCAAAACAACACAAACACATTACCACCACCACACAAAGCTTTTATAAAAGATGTAAAAATTATTTGATATATCTTTTGTGGTATTTCATTATAATAACCAAATATAGAAACGAAAAAAGAGGAACTAACACCTATCTCACATCACATTGCTGGTGTTGAAAGGTGAAAAAAAAATAAAAAAAAATGTGTACGTGTGATTAATTTTGTGTGCTGTTATGTTGTAATTGAGTTGTGATACGGTTTTTCCTTAAAAAAAGCTTAGCGTGTGTACAAAGCTCACCATTTCTATTCAGTTATCTTTACATTACGTTACCACCAACTCTTCTAAACACAAATCAAAAACATACATACATATATATTATTTATATCTATATATATATGTACCTAAGTCCTAGCTGCCCCTTTTCCTTAACCTTAAGACTCATCTCATAGGTATTATTATTAATTCAACTACCCTTTACTCTCATCATCATGAATTCATAATCATCATCATCATGAGATTACTTATTAATTAATCATTCTGAATAATTGTATCAATTGTTTCTTCAACATTTTGTTTTTCACATACAAAAAGAGGTTTTGTTATTTATTTTTATATTAATTTTTGTTTTAATTTCTCTAAGTGCAATGCAACTATTTGATGTGTTTTATTTATGTTCTTTGTCTTTGATTAATATTAAGAAGTGTGTAAATGAGATTTTGAATTTATAGTGTTTTATTTATGAAGTTTTTTTTATTGAATTTATAAAGGTGATAACATTTTTTTTTTTGTGATCTTTCATTGACAGAAAATTAAGGCATTTTGGTTGCATATAAAAAATGGAGCATGAGAAGAATAAGAGAGCAAGAGAATATGATGATGTTGAAGCTGAGATTTGGTTTTCTTTTGAGAATAATAACAAAAAGTCCAAAAAAAGAGATGTTTGTGGAATAAGCTTCACCAAAGACAAGAAAGAAGTTGGAGTATTTGATTTCCCTTGGTTGAAAGATGGTGTTATTTCAAAATCAGAAGACTACTTGTTGGATTTTGAAGACAATTTCTTGTCACCTTTACAAAATCAAGACAACACTTTTTTCAAAGTTTCTTATGGTATTGATTTCCATGAGGAATATCATGGATTATCATCAATGGCTCATATTCCAGAAGCCAAGTTGATGGAAGATGTGTGGCTTCCATTTGAGATTAATGGTTTGGAGGATTTGGATTGTATTTGGAGCTCTCTGCTAAATAAATAACTGCATGATTGAATTTATTGTGGTACTGTGATTTTGTGATTTTGTTAAAACTTCAAAGTGTGAAATCAAAGTCGTACACTGTGATTCCACCTAACTCACCGTCAATCCAAAAATGCAGGAAGTTTCTTTGACACAATCAACAACGTAGGGTAATTTTTTTTTTCCATGTTATTAGTCCTAGCTACAATTTTCATCATAGATGAATATTTCAACCTTGTATTAAGAGCCTAATATTAGTTAATTCTAGTCCATGTTTTTCTTTATTGGGAAATTAATTCATGCCATCATTAATTTTGTCAAATTTCTTCTTTGATTGTCCAAAATAAATTAGAAGAGTTGTATGTTGAACAAGTAAAATGTGGGGGATTTTATTTATATAGCATTCAATATTTTTCTGCATTTACTACTTATTTTTATAACATGTATCCTAAGCCCTTATATAAAGTATGAAAATTTGAACCTAAAAGTTCCAAGTGATTTATGTATTAGATAATCTTTAAAATTAAAAGCTTGTTCTATTTACCATAGTCCAAATTAGGTCTAGAAATAAATAAAATTTATTATGCAGGTCAAGTATCTCTCATATATAATTGCAGAGACTAATCCTTAAAACGGTTTTAATGTAGTTACACTTGTAAGTATGAATTCAAATTCAAAACCGTTGACTAAACTGAAAAAGACGTGAATGTTTCCATCTAAACACTTTAATGTAAATGAGAGTGATGTTTGATTATTCAGACATATTTACATATAAAAGGTTTTTAAATATTAATAGCAATTATTGATAATAATTTGCCTACCTATATGTCTTTTGATTTGAGTGAGAATATGCTCACAGATTCACAATTTGCTTTGTTTTTCATAATAGTTATTATCATCCTTTTGTAGTGGTAGACATAGATATTTTGCATTGATGATTGATGCAGTGCATCTTGCTGTAGTTGTGATGATGTTTGTACATGTAAACAACTCCATGCTTCTGAAAACTTTTATCTTTATACAAAATGATTGTTTATGGCATGTTTGGTTTTCAGAAATAGTCTTTTTGATTTTGAGTTATATATTATAAGTATATCACTTTGTTTTGTGTTTACAAAATTTTGTAAATTTTATTTGGTTATATTAAAAAACAACAAGGAGAAAAAAATAAATAAAATACTATATATAGTTTAAAAAACTTGATTCTAGTAGCATTAGGCCAATAAGAGTATATTCAAATCAATAGGATTCAAATAATAAAATTGATTTTGATATATTCAACTGTTCTTAATAAATAAATAAATAAAATAAAGTTTATCTCTTATACTTCTTGCTAATTTTGATTCTATTTCTAATTCTATTTTAAAAAATTTGTGCAATGATATAAATTAACCTAGTTTTGAGTAAAAGCTTGAAACCGAAAGCTAAAACTTTTATGATTTTCATCACAATTCAAACTCATTATATATATCAACATGCAAAATATTTGGATCCTTCACACTACCAAAGATAAAGAAGCCATTGAGAAAGACACCATCATATTCATGATTATGGATCTAGCCACCAAATTAAAGCCATATTTCCCTAGATTAATTATAGAGAGAGGAACACTATTTCTTACAAAAGATTCATACAAAAAAAAAAATAGAAAAATGCATAAAAATATAAACTTTGACCAATCAATTAATTATGATTATATATAGAAGAATAGATGATTATTATTTGTAAGTGTGATATGCTACCACATAAAACTCTTGTATTTTTTTGTCAAACTCCTCTCAATAATAATAAGTATTTTTCTTTTATAAATGTTTACTATTTTCTATTAAAAAGTAAGAATAATGTAATGTTTTTGTAAGTAAAACAAATATTAATAAACATGAAAACTATAAATGAAAACCAATCAGGTTCTAGATGCACATGCTCTCATTCAAAACAAGATTTTATTTATAAGTTCTTCATTCAAACAATTAATATAAAACTTACTTGGATGTACATTTTTTTTTAACAAGATAAGGATAACCAATTACTTATTTTTTCTTTTATCAATTTTTAAAATTTATATTTGGTGGGAAGGGGTATGTTATATGGTGGTGACTGGTGAGTCCATAAAATACATTAAAGAAAAGGTGATGATTACAAAATCTAGTTGGCCTTGTCACAAAAAAAAAAAATAAAAAAATAGTTGGGTCACTTATGTTAGAAGGAAAGTGGTAACCTTAAATTTATTTTTTTTCTTCCAAATTTAATAGTTTCACTCACATAAATAGCCACTTTTTTGTCAACCCAAATAGCCACTTATGGTTGAAGTTTTTACAACTCCGTAGGTCAAGATTGGTTCTATGGCTTGATTAAAAAAAATTGGTTGAATGGGAGCAATGGTAACAACACTTATTTTTCTAACTCCTTTTCTCTTATTAAGTACAATTTATGTCAATCCGGATTATTTATTTAAAGTTTTTAAAAAGTGATTTTAATTTTATATTTTAAAAATAATTTTTAAGAGAAACTTATTTAAAAAATAATAGAAATTATTTTAAACTCATTTATTAATAATTAAAAAAATTAATTTTAATATTTAATAATTTAGATATTTATTATTAAAGATTTTAACACGTATAAAAATTATATTTAAAAAAAAATTATAAAGAACTTCTTAAAATATTTTTTTGTTTTTTTGTTGTAATTATTTTTTGAAATTTGACTATGCAAAAAAAGTCGTAAAGATGAAATCTTTAAAATGATATTTTAAAATAAATTTTTTTATTTAATTTTTTAAAATATTATAAAAATCATTTTAAAAATTTTAAACAAATAAAAGTACTTATTGAATATTATACCCAAAATAAATACCAAATAGATATAAAGTTTCACAATGTATAATTTATCCCGATGCTTCAAAATATCTCACGTTATTTAGAATCCAATTAGGAACTCAGCCTAAGACACTTAAATAAACAATATCTCATCAGTCCAATTCTCAGTTTTGTTCTAGTTTTCATAATTTATAATTTCTTCATCTTAGACATGAGATTAATAAATTTGTTCATTATTTAACTAAATTTATGTTTTTCATAATTTTTGTATGAGATTCTAAACTGTATTTCTACCGTCTTAATTTTTAATTTGTTATCAGACGTACGTGATTTAATAAATTATTTTTTTCTCATAAAAAAAGTATTAGAAAACGGAATACCATCAATATTTTTATCATCGTTTCTTCTAA
>JBBPBR010000001.1:6796035-6819421 GCA_037974775.1 Cicer pinnatifidum
ATAAATATAAAACAAAATATACTATGTGATTCTTTAATTTACGTGAAAATAACATATTAATATTTATCTTTTTTATGTATCAAATTAATTTTTTTTTGTCAAGTTAGTCTTCAAAGATTTGTTAATGTTTACATTGCTGCTCCTAATATTAAAAAATAAAATAAAAATAGCTAAATTGAAATCCAAACATAGCCCTAATTTTTTCAAAGGTTTTCATTGAAATAATCATAAAAATATAAATCCTCGATCAACTTTTAAAATAATAATTAAACGGAAAATAATTTCAATGAGATATTTTAGAGTTTTTGAAATCAAACGTAGAATACTCATAGTCTATATTATGATATTACATGAAAATTTATTATGTTGTCTTTGATCTGGTCCATAATAAAAATGATAATAGAACTTTAAAAATATCTAACTAAAAATTGTTGCAATGAGGTTAAACTTAAAAATTAACTAACTTGTACAAAAAGAAAAACAAATTTAAAGTCTAACATTGTCTTTTTATGTAATTTAAAAGCATTATTAAATGTACAGTTTTTTATAAATATAACATTTAAATTTATTATTTTATATAAGAATGTATGCGGGGTCCGACAGAAAAACTAGACTCCATTTAAGCAAGGTTGATCAAATACATCTAGAGGCTTATAAAAAATTCAAAAAACACTACGCCAAAAATGATATTTAACAGCGCCCCTTTTACAGCGCTTGCTAAACACAAGCGCTGTTGTAAATGTATTTGAAAAATAACGGAGCCTTTTACAGCGCTTTTATTCACAAGCGTTGTAAAAGACATAAATTTCAAATAATTATATACGTTGGGAACCCTCATATCCTCTACATCTTTCATCACCTCTACTCTGGGAACCCTCATACCCTCATATCCATTACGTGTTGTGCCGCCATCTACCTATTACGTGTTGTCTCAGGTATTTTTTTTTTAACTAGATTTTTTTTATCAAATTAAAAATTCATACCACTTGATCTGTGTTAAATCTCTTCAACTAGTCAAAAACTCATACCACATGATCTGTTCTGTTTTTAAAATAATTGATTGATATTGGTTTCTTTTTGAAACTTGTTGATATGTTTTGAAAGCTTATTAGTTTTGTAACTGCATTTATATAGGTGGTATAATATGGATAGGAAATGGATGTCAGCCAATCGATTGTCAAAAGAGTATGAAATTGGAGTGAAGGAGTTTGTTGAGTTTGCAGTGAAGAATGCAAAAGATCCAAATAGAGTAGTTTGTCCTTGTTTAAAATGTTGTTTTGGAAAACGTGTTAGAGAAGATGAATTAGAAGGACATCTAGTATGTAATGGAATTGATCAAAGCTACACATGTTGGATAAGACATGGTGAGAAAAAAAAAGGAAACATTAATTTTGAGAATAGTTCGACATATGCTTCAACTGACTTCGATACAGATACATATGAGCCGGATCGAGTTGATGAGATCCAAAAGCAGTTGAAGAAGATCTTCGAGATTGTCCTAAAATGTTTGAAAGTTTGTTGAGTGATGCAGAGAAAGAATTATATAATGGTTGTACTAAATTCACAAGACTGTCGGCGATATTAAAGTTGTACAACCTAAAAGCGAATAATGGATGGTCTGATAAAAGCTTTACAGAATTATTAACACTCATAAAAGATATGTTGCCAGATGATAATGAACTTCCCAGTCGAACCTACGAGGCTAAAAGGATTTTGTGTTCTATTGGCATGAGTTACGAAAGGATTCATGCGTGTCCTAATGATTGCATTTTATTTCGAAATGAATATGAACTACTTAAGGCGTGTCCGAAATGCAATGTCTCTCGATATAAGAAGAAAGAATCTACTCCAGCAAAAGTCGTGTGGTATTTTCCTATAATACCAAGATTTAGGCGCATGTATCGCAGTGAAGAAGATTCAAAACACTTGACATGGCATGCAGATGAAAGAATTAGAGATGGAATGTTTCGACACCCTGCAGATTCCCCACAATGGGCAAAAATTGATCACGAGTATCCTGAATTCGGGATAGAGTCAAGAAATCTAAGACTTGCACTTTCTACTGATGGAATGAATCCACATGGTCTTCAAAGCATCTCACACAGCACGTGGCCTGTGATTTTGGTAATATATAACCTACCTCCATGGTTATGTATGAAGTGTAAGTTTATGATGTTGTCTCTGTTAATTTCTGGACCCAAACAACCGGGGAATGATATCGACGTATACTTGACTCCTCTAATAGAAGATTTAAAACGTATGTGGGAGACAGGTGTGGAAGTTTATGATGGGTATAAGAAAGAATATTTCAATTTGAGGGCTATGTTGTTCGGCACAATTAATGACTTTCCAGCATATGGTAATTTATCAGGATATAGCATTAAAGGTCAATGTGCATGTCCTGTATGTGAAGAGAGTACAAATTGGATGCGGTTGAAACATTGTAAGAAGAATGTGTTTCTTGGACATCGTAGATTTTTACCTTATAGTCATCAGTATCGTTGGTGGAGAAATGCATTTAATGGAAAATCAGAGGAAGGTAAAGCTCCTTTACCACCGACTGGATATCAAATACTTGAAAAAGTACAAGGTTTGACCAATAAATTTGGCAAACCTTTTGCGGGAGAGCTGGTCAAAACTGGGTGGAAGAAAAAGTCAATTTTCTTTGAATTACCATATTGGAAGTCATTGTATATAAAACATTTCCTCGATGTGATGCATATTGAAAAAAATGTATTTGATAATGTTATTGGTACGTTACTCAATGTTCCAGGAAATTCTAAAGACGGCATCAACGCAAGATTGGACTTGGTCGATATGGGAATAAGAAATGAATTGGCTCCAGTAAAGAAAGGAAATCGCACATATCTACCTCCAGCCGCTCATACTCTATCTAGAAAGGAAAAAATTGTTTTATGTAAATTTCTACATGAAGTTAAAGTTCCAGAAGGATACTCTTCGAACATTAGAAATTTGGTTTGTATGAAAGACCTCAAGTTAAAAGGTTTGAAGACTCATGATTGTCATATTCTAATGAAGCATTTGCTACCAATAGGTATACGTTCCATTTTACCTGAAAAAGTTCGACTAGCATTAACTAGATTATGTTTCTTCTTTAGGGAAATTTGTAGTAAAGTGATCGACCCTCAGAAATTACCGACATTGCAGAGGGAAATTGTTGTTACTTTGTGTGAGCTTGAAATGTATTTCCCACCATCGTTTTTTGATATAATGGTTCACCTTACTGTTCATCTGGTTAAGGAGACACAACTTTGTGGGCCAGCTTATATGAGATGGATGTATCCGATAGAACGATATATGAAAATATTAAAAGGGTACGTAAAAAGTAGAAGTCGACCAGAAGGTTGTATTGCTGAACGATACATTGTTGAAGAGGCTGCTGAATTTTGTACTGAATATATGTCCAATGTTGAATCCATAGGGCTTCCCATGTCTCGTCATTCGGGAAGACTATCAGGAGAAGGGATAATTGGAATGAGACTACTGACTATATCAAGGACAGAATTGGAGCATGCACAATTGTATGTTCTGCACAATGATGATGAGGTTCAACCGTATGTTACAATACACATGGATCAGTTATCTCGTTTGAACATGAATAGGAATCAAAATTGGATAACTCGAGAGCACAATCGAAGTTTTATACCATGGTTAAAAAATCACATAAAGTCAAAATTTGACATAGACCCCGGATCAATTTCACAGAGATTGAGGTGGCTAGCAAATAGTCCGAGCTTACATGTCTTTTCTTACACTGGTTATGTTATTAACGGCTACACATTTTATACCAAAGAACAAGATGATCAGACCACTATGCAAAATAGTGGAGTCACTCTCGTAGCTGAAGCGATGCATGTCTCAAGTGCAAAAGACAAAAACCCAATATATGCAAATCTATCATATTTTGGGGTTATCGAGCGCATATGGGAGTTAGACTACACAATGTTTCGTGTTCCCATATTTGGTTGCAAGTGGGTCGATAATAATAATGGCGTTCGAATTGATGAGTCAGGATTCTTACTTGTTGATTTTAATAAGGTGGGATACAAAGACGAGCCTTTTATTTTAGCGTCGCAAGCTCAACAAGTGTTTTATGTCACCAATCCTTCTGATGATAAATGGTTTGTTGTCCTATCGACCAATAAAATAAGTGATGATAACAACAATGATGAAGATGTTGGTAATGATCTTTTATTTGCAACATCACAACAACCACATGAAATTGATTCAACTGATGATGGTTTATATCTTAGAGATGATCATGATGAGGGAATTTGGATTAATCCATCGTTTCGTATTGTAAATGGACAAACAAATGTGAATCCCACCAGGAAAAGAAGAAGGACATCTTAATGTACATGTTTAATTGTTTTATATAAGCCATGCATGTAATCTGAATTATTGTTGTAATCTGAATTATTGTTCTATTCTGGTTTTATTATTGTAATCTGAATTATTATTCTATTCTGGTTCTATTATGGTTTTATTGAATTATTGTGGTATTATATAATCTGAATTATTCTGGTTCTATTCTTGTTTTATTGTTGTCTAAGAAGGCAAGCATAACCAGTGATTATTGCATGTTTATGTAAATTTGGACAATTACAATTCTTAAGAACTATGCATGTAAAAAAAGTGCATGTCTTTTACAGCGCTTTCTAAAAAAGCGCTGTAGAAGGCCCTTTTAAAAATTAAACAATGAGACATTTTACAGCGCTTTTTTAAAAAAGCGCTGTAAAAGACTTTAAAAATAATAATGAAAAGATAACTAACATGACTTTCTCTAACAGGATTTTCTTCAAACACCTTTTACGCATCATGGGAATCCCCAAAAACACATTGTTAACAAAAACATCAGATCCATTGTTAACAAAAACATCAGACACATTGTTAACAAACCCATTTTTCGCAACATGGCAATGAACCTGAAGATCAAGTTACAATTTAAGAATGAAAGGGAATGTAAAGAGATAAAAAGGACTTTGATGTTTGGTGAAGATTGAAAGAGTTAGCTTTGATGTTTGCGAAGAAGATGCATAAAAGGACTTTGATGTTTGGTGAAGAGGAAGATATTTTGGTGGGACTATGTGGGTTTTGCAAAGCTTGTTTAAAAAATAACATAACAAAACACAAAAATAACATAATAAGGCCTTTTACAGCGCTTGTTGGGATAAACGCTGTAAAAGAGTCTTTTAAAAATTTAAATAAGGCCTTTTACAGCGCTTCTTTGAACAAGCGCTGTAAAAGGCTATTAAAAAAACATTATATAACATACTAAAACAATGAGGCCTTTTACAGCGCTTGTTTGTAAAAGCGCTGTAAAAGGCCTTATTTAAATTTTTAAATAAATACGCCTTTTACAGCGCTTTTATAACAAGCGCTGTAAAAGGCTAAGCCTTTTACAGCGCTTGTTATAAAAGCGCTGTAAAAGGGTTATAAAAAAGCGCTGTAAAAGGGTTATATATATAACAGTAACCTCTTCAGTTTCCTCTTCATTACGTAATCTACACTATCATCTCAACCTTCATCGTTCTTCTCTTCTTTTGCAAACCCTATAATCTCGTTCATTACGAACTGTATTTCCACGATCATCTCCTTCATTTCGAACCTTATTTCCATCCAAGATCATTTCGAACCTTATATTTTCATTGAAATACGTAACCCTCATTACGTATTTCTTCAAAACCGTTTTTCTGTGACATTTATTGCTGTGAAATTTCTCCGTTCGCTCTTTTCTTTGCATTTCATCCTTCTTCGAACCATTATTCAGGTATTGATGTTATTTATTTTTTGTAATCATTAAAATGCATGTTGAGCTTGTTTAAAATATATATACTGATACATGTTGAGCTTGTTTAAAATAATGCATGATGCATGTTGAGCTTGTTGAAATTATACTAAACTGCATGTTGAACTTGTTGTAGTTAAATGGATACAAACAGATATTTAGAATGTCAAAATGAAGAAGTTGGCACCAGTAGGACTTATGAAAATGAAGTCAAATGTGGTGCAACTATCATGCAAAAAGTCATTAAAGCTAGGAGCAATGGGACCAAGTTTGAGGTAATACTATACTATACTCTGTTTGCTGTGTATTTTTTTAGGTTTTTTTAATAGCATGTACTTACTATATGAGTTTATTAGGTGGGATGGAATGAAAGTGGTCAGCCAGTTGACCCACACAGCGCAATGTTTGTGAGCTACATTGGGGCTGTTGTGCGTCAAAATATTCCAATAACAATTGACGGCTGGAGAGAAAATGCATTGAAGGATGCCAAAGATATCATCTGGAATGATATTCAAGTAAATTTTTTGATCCAATCTTTTGTCATTTATAAATATTTTCATTGAAATACTTTACTTATAATTTTTTTCATTGCAGGCATCTTTTGTCCTTGATGAAGGACGAAAGAATTATGTATTGAGAGTTGCTGGCAAAATCCATCGTGGATTTAGATCGCATCTCTCAAACTTCTATCTTAAAGATAAAGAAGGAAACACAACAGCTGAACCTCCAAAGATATATCGACATTATATATCAAATGAGGAATGGAAAGCGTTTGTTTCCAAACGTACGGACCCCGCGTTTGTCGTAAATGATTAATTTATTAGCATTTGTGTGTTTTATTATTTATATTCGCATCGTATTTTAAATTTTTACATAATTGCTATTTTTTTATATAGAACATAAGTAAGGCAAATCGCGAAAGGGCAAGAAACCCGACGCACCCATACAGAAAATCACGTATGGGATATGCACGCCTTGATCAAGGGCTTGTAAGTAATTAAACATCACTTTTATATAATGAATGAATTTGTATTATAAACTATAGTTTCTAACTAATATTTTGTTTTATCGAATAGCGACAAGAGACCCAAACTAATCAACCGTTGGGTCGTCACATCTTGTGGAAGGAAGCTAGGGTAAATAAAGATGGAGTGGTTGATAACCAAAATGTTCAAAAAGTAATAGAACTTTGTGTAAGTATATTATGACTTTAATATTTTTTCAATATTGTATTTATCACTTGAATACTTTTTAATATTGTATTTTAAAAATGATAATGAACTTAACTATTTTAATGTTACATGTATTTTAGGAGACCATCTCTCAAAGTTCTGAATGTGAAGAGGGCAACAAGGATAGTTGCCGGGATATTTTGGGCAAAGTTTTTAATGTTCCTGAATATTCCGGCCGAGTTAGGGGGAAGGGATTTGGCGTAACTCCCAGAAGCTTTTTTCCTCAAGAGAAGCGCCAAAAACCTTCCAACGAGTAAGTATTAGAGAAGCTCAGAATCCTATCTGAGCAAGTGGCACAATTGGTGAATACAAACAAAGACAAGCAACTTCCGGTTCAGCTCCAAGGTGAACTACAAATGGAGAGTGAAAGCGGGAGTTGCAACGTTGGTTTGAAAAATATTCCCGAGGTAATTAATTACTTACTTGCTTATGTAATTACTTATGCATTAAACAATATTATATATTAACTGTACTTATGTTTTAACTATTGATTTAGGGTGTCACTTCGTGTTTTCTATACTTGTCCTCGCCCACTCATCGGAAGGTGGGAAAAGCAAAATTGTACAATACTTTGGGAGAAGTATTGCACAACACTCCGATCCCAAAGGGCCATGTCAAGGTATCGCCTACTGTTGCTTTCGAACCAACTGCACCGTTGCCGATACCGGACAACGACGGAGATATGTAGTCATTGGGCGAAGCTATCGGTAGTTACGTGGCATGGCCCACTAACCTTGTTGCCCTCATTAAGAGCCCTCCCAGAAACAAATCAGTGACGTCTCCCGATAAGGTTTGTCACATTTATTGCATAAGCTTTGTTAATTTTTTCAGATTCAATAAACTAACATTTAACCTCATTTTTGTAGGTCCAAATAAATAAACCACCCGTACATCCAAAAAAAAGCAGCAAACCTCAAAAATTGGAGGTTAATAGAGCTGCCAATAAAGCTCCCAAATTTGCAGCAATAAAAAAATTGGATCGTGGCAAATCAGTCGCTGCTGCTGCTCCTCCTAAAATAAGTCAGTCACGCCTTGGTAAATACGGGGCGTGTCTTGACATTGCTGTAAAAAAGAACCTATGCAGCAGCGACGATTGCCGCATGATACATATGAATAAAGAAATATTCGGAGAGGAGTATGAGGAATTATTCGACAAGGAGCACGTATACGAGCTTCTCGAACATAAGGAGCTCAGTGCAACTGTAATGAGCTTGTATATAAGGTAAAAAATACTTTTAATTGCATTTATTTGTAATTAATTAAATGTATTGGTAATTAATCTAGTTTAATATTTTCATTGAAGGTTTTTGCATGAGAAGGTCGTGTGCCCTAAGAAATTATCGAATAAATACTCATTCTTCTCTCCGCATAAAACGTCCATGTGGAAACTGGATGAAGACAATGTAAAGAAATACATTGTAAATATGTTTTTAGGAAATATTTCAAAGGATAAATTGTTCTTAGCACCATATAATTCAGAGTACGTAATTTTATCTTTTTTAATTGATGAGAATTTAATTTATTAGTTGTGTATAGACCAAATTGTGTAACCAATTTTTTGTTGTTGTAGGGCACATTGGGTGCTATTTGCAATCAATGTCGTCTCTGAAGTTGTATACTATTTGGATCCCTTGCATGGCGATTACAACAATCACTCCGAAATCAAGACTTTGTTCGACACGTAAGTAATATTCATTTATTTTTGTTACACATATATATAAATAAGTGTTTGTTCATGCTAAAATAATCACATTTATTCATTTTATAGTGCATTAAAAGTTTTTCGAGCTCAAAGAGGTGCGGTAGTGTCGAAGCAAAAGTCTAATAATATTACATGGATCCCAATAAAGTGCCCTCGTCAAACAAACAATATCGACTGTGGGTACTATGTATTGAGATTCATGAAGGAGATTGTTGACAAGAATAAAACTATTATCCCAGAAACGGTACGGTATTTTGATTATATGATTTTCATATATAAATTATCTATATATTTGAAACTAACTTAATATAATATGTTCAATTTTTATATTGCAGTACTTTGAACATTCCAGTCCTTCATATTCTGAGCAAGATCTGATGGAATTAAAGGAGGAATGGTGTGAGTATGTGCTTGAAATGAAAATTATTTGATTTTCTGGGAAATAGCATGCTGCAAGGGATTGAATATTATATGGTGCATAGTTATTATATGTATATGATCATAGGACAATATATAAACTTGCATATAAATATGTTGTAAATTAGATTCAATGTATATTCATACCAAATATGTTGTAAATTAGATTCAATGTATATTCATACCAAATATGTTGTAAATTACTGTGTATCATTGTTCTGGTTCTGGTTCTGGTTGTGTTACTGATTCTGTTTCTGTTTTAACATGCACATGAATATGTTCTAAAATTAGTGATTCTGGATGTGTTGTGTTGTGTGAACTGGTTCAAACTAATTTTGGATAAAAAGATAAAAGACAGCGCTTTATAAAAAAAGTGCCATAAAAAGCTAAAAAACGCTTTTAAAATATATACAGGGTTAAAAAAAAAAAAAAAATAACACCTTTAACAGCGCTTTTTACAAAAAGCGCTGTAAAAGGCACCCCAAATATGTATTATGGGTATGCCTTTTACAGCGCTTGTTACAAAAAGCGCTGTAAAAGGCACCCCAAATATGTATTATGGGTATGCCTTTTACAGCGCTTTTTACAAAAAAGCGCTGTAAAAGGTACCCCAAATATGTATTATGGGTATGCCTTTTACAGTGCTTTTTACAAAAAAGCGCTGTAAAAGGTACCCAAATATATGAACTGTGGTATGCCTTTTACAGCGCTTGTTGTAACAAGCGCTGTAAAAGGTGCATAATAAGCGCGCGTTATAAATGGTGCCTTTAAGAGCGCTTTTTTGAAAGCGCTGTTGTAGCTTTTACAGCGCTCGAATCTACAGCGCTTTTTTTTTTGAAAAAGCGCTATAGAAGGCTTAAAAAAAGAGCTGTAAAAGCGCTTTTTTGGCGTAGTGAAATGAGTTTTTTTTAAAATAATAATAATAATGTTTTAGTGAAATTAATATATTATTTTTATTTTTTACTTTTTGGGATGCAATATTCATTATTTATTAATTTATTATAGTCAAATGTGTTTAACAATCCTTTTATAATTGATATTAAAGCTAACATATTTTATCTTTGTTGGGATATTATTGATCTCAACTAAGATTGCATTAATTTTTTTAAAAGATATCAGTAACAAAGAATCACTAACATTATTTTATAATTTATATATGCATTTAAAAAAATAATAATTTTTTATATAGTATAAGTAAATATGTTAATTGGTGCATCAATTATTTTTTACTTGTATAAGAGACACAAGTTTTTGTCAAAAATTAAAGGAAATTTATTTCGTGTATAAATTTATACTTGTGTACATAGAGTTTTTAATACAAATATAATTAATTTTATATTTTAATTGTTATTATTATTATTATAATAAATAATAATTATAATTAAAATGATTAAATTATATTATAAATTTCAAAAAAAATATAATAAAATTTAAAAAAATTACATCAAAATTTAAACAAATAATAATAATAATTAAAAAAAAGGTGAATTGTTGGTGATTGGTAAATTGAATGTATGCACAAATTTTGCGTTGTCACAAGATCATACGAAGTTTCATTCTAACATGATATGTACAAGCATAATGAAATTTGTGAAAATGGATCCTTCAATCATAGTAAAAGTCATTATTGCTCATATTCGAGTTTTACACAACTACATAGTTGGTGATAGAGAGACCTTGATGAGAAAAAATAAAACGATCAAACAAATTCACAACAATTGGAAAGAGTCTTACAATCAACTCCTACAATGTTTGTTCGTTAACTAAAATTGAAATAAAAATCATCTCTGCTTATCATGAGAATAGTTTGATAGATGAGATAGAAATATTTCTTAAACTATTTTGTACTTTCGTTCAGTAAATATACGCGTTTAAATTCTACAAATCAATAGTACAAGTTGATGGAACTTGATTGTACAACAAGTATAAGAGAACTCTATTGGTAGTAGGAATTATTTAATAATAATTAAAATATAAAATTAATTTATAATTTATTAATATATTTTATTTTAATTTATTATTAATATTTTTATTTTTTAAATAATTTAATTAATTTTAATTTATTAAATAAATTAATAAAAAATGTTAAAAATAAAAAGAAAAAAAATTAAGGTTAGTTGCATGTTATTTTCCGGAAAAGCGACTTTCTATAAACTTTGAAAAAAATTTCCTTCAAGTAGTCGTTACTCGAGAAAGCGATTTTCTTATAAAAAATTAAACATTATATAATTTATTTTCAAAGTAGGACAATTTAATAATTAAAAATAAAAATAAGATATTTGTATAAAAACACGTGTACATATTGTATTTTTAATTTGGAAAAATAGAAAAATAACAAGAATCTTGATACGAAAAATCATCTAATATTTTTTTGGACCCTTATGCTAAGGTTTTGGTAGCCTTACCTAAAAGTCGAGCGTACGGTGGAGACTTAAATTACACCACAACGAAAAATGAAAATTAGTGTATATTGTCTTCTATCAATTAGAGGCAGAGATAGGGGAGGAAAAATTCTAAAAAGTATCTTTATCATTCTATTTTTTTAAATGTCTCCTTCTCATTGTTTTATTTAAAATCTATAATATATTTCTCATTTTAACCCATAAATCTAACATATTTTTCAAGTTAGTCTCCATCATACAATTGACTAATACTACTAAAGCCTTAGCCTAATATAAAAATATATTAATATTATATTTTAGAACATTGAGGAGGAAAAAATAGTTTTAGACAGACTCAAATTGAAAATTATAATAGATTGGAAGACTGAAAACATAATTAACTCAAAAATTAGAAGTTATATTGAATTGAGATTTTAAAAGACTATTTATATTTACAAAAATTCAGAAAATTTTAAGAATTTAAAGACTTTATAAAATTGTTCAAGATTTTTATAATCAATATTTTGAAGTTTGAATTTTAATGGATTTATATCATAAACTTTGTAGGATTTGAAAAGATTTCACAAAATTAATAAAAGTTAGTTACCATAAAATAGTTGAATTTTAATTTAATGGATTTTACTCATTTTAGAAAATAATTCATCAGTTTTTTTTATTTGACTACTTTAAGACTTTTTTTAAAGTTATTAAACCGTTTTGATTATTATATTTCTACTTTTTTCAAAAATTCAAACAATCCCAATTGTATACCACCTGACTTATTTTAATTATGTTAAAATATTAATTAAATACAACAAAACTTTTTCATGATAAAAAAAGTATTTTAAAATCCTAATTGGATACACCCATGTTCGCTGTGAAATATTGTAAGTGTTAAATAAATATTTTGGCATTGTTTATAATGGTGATGGACGCGGCAATCACGCGCCAAACTATTCATCACATGTTGCCAAATTTACGCGCACATTAAAAAATTAGTAATTATTTTGGAAAGTTAGTATACATATTTTTTACTTTCAAATTGAAAAATTATTAAAAAATATAACTTGAGTACAAATAAAACTAATTTTAATCATAATTACTTTTTGATTGACTAAATATGTTTAATAATAAAGAGAAAGTTTATCGCAAAATATGTCAAGCAAGAAACATAAATATAATGTTAAAATGTAGGTTTGACTAATAAATCTAAACCCCAACATCAAAGTACATCATACACATATCCTATATGTATACAATTACAAACATGTTGAACATTTTAAAGGCTCTGTCAGACAAAGGTGAACCTACAAATTTGAACATTCAACCACTATCATGATAAATTTTTTATTTGTTTTAATATTAAGTTACAATCTTGTGCTTCAAAACACAAGAAGATTTTGATCTCTCTATATTGACTACATATACATCATCCATGTTACACATTGAGCCTCGCAACTCACATTGTTACCCTCAACTATACAATCAAAGAAAAATGCTAACTCGTTAATTGTGTGTGATATATCATAAAAAACTCTCAACCAATTCAATAATATAATCCATATATTTCCAAAAATTGAATAGAATAAAGAGATGATCAAAAGATTCAATACCACCACACCTTGTTGAACAAAATTGAGCATCCTTCCAGCACAATGGACCTAATTACTTTAGGAAGATAGTCGACGAAACAAAAGTCTCCAAATAAACAAGAATGCTTTTAATGATATAAATTTATTTCCAAATATATAAAATTATGATTAATCATATGTGTAAGATCAAAAATAATTATAATAAAGATTAAATATTATTAATAATTTAACTTTTATGGTTTATTGAAAGTGTTAAAATATTTACACTAATGGTATATATAAATTAAATTTTAATAAAAATTATTTCAATCATAATTCAAAATTAATATTAGTTTGAGATATGATTAAATGTTTGTATCATTTAAAAAAAAAAAAGAAAGTTGATTTTCGATACAAATTAGTTTTATATCAATGTCTAATAATAGTTGAGTGTTTTGGAATTATTTTAAAAATACAGTTCAACTAAACTAATTTTTACATTAGTTAATTATTGTCTATTATTTATTTATTTACCATAAACGAATTAAATTAAATTTTTTGTTTTGGTATTAAAATTTTTCCTTTCTGCAAATGTCTGATTTTGCGCGTTTATTTTGTTGTTGTTCCATTGTTTCCATTTATTATATCATAATCGTTTTACCAATTATTAATTAAGGAATAAAAGTTGTCGTTTGCAAAATAGTGACACAGCAAAATTACAAAACAAAACGCAAAAATTCACAAATCAATTTCACAAACTTTATAGATTACATTTCACTTACTTTTTCTTTTTACCCTTCTCTCTCTTCCTCAATCTTTGTTTCTTCTTCTTCTTCTTCTTCTTCTTCCTCTCTCTTTAATTCTCTGTTTCTCACCGTGCTTCTGCATTTTGTTACAAACCCATTAACAAAAATTGCATATTTTGTTCAACGTCTCTCTCTCTCTCTCTCTCTCTCTCTCTTCAAACTCAATGTAACTGTTTGAGATAATTCGATTTTCCATAACCCTTTTGTCCAAAGCTGAAAACTTTGAACTTTGGAGACAATTTCCAACACACCCACAAGAAAAGATAAAGTGGGTCTTCTTTTTTGTTCCCAAAGTTTCTTTCTTTTTGTTCATTCAGACACAACAGAATAATAGGATCTGAGATTTTTTTTTTTTTTTTTTGTTACAAAGTAGAAATGGTGGGTGTGAGAAACATTGTGTTGTTTTTGCTTTGTATTACTGTTGTTGCTCCTATTATTCTCTACACTGATCGTCTTGGCTCCTTTGATTCTCCATCCTCAAGTGAGTTTCTCTATTTTAATTTGTCAAAAAAATTAAAAAACTTTGTTTTTAACTTTTTGTTATTTATTTTCTGATTATTATTTTGGTTTGTTTGTTTTCAATGTGTTTTGTAGCCAAACAAGAGCTTATTGAAGATGTTACTGCTTTTGTAAGTGGTTAATTAGTTAATGTCATTTAAAGATTCTTTGGTTTTCTTTTATTTTCTTTTTGTTTTTTATTAGTAATTGTATGAGAAAGAGTGATAATTAGAGAGATCTTTGAGTTTTTGAATCTTGTTCTTTTGTGTTTTGTGTCAGTCTTTCAGTGCAGCAGACTCTAGCCACTTGAATCTGCTTCCTCAGGTAATGTTTACTTTTCTATTCTCATTTTAATATGTATTAATTTATATATCTAAATTTGTATGTATATATTTTTGGGAAGAACTTTTACTTTTATGTGTGCTGAATCTGTGATGAATCTGTGATGATTTTTGATTTACTGCTGACATTGTCCTATTTTTTGTAAATAGGAAACTTCAACAGTTCTTAAGGAACCTATTGGAGTTGTGTATACAGATGAAGACTCAATTAAGAGAAAGAATTTGCCTCAAGGTATTTTGTTTAGGATTTCTCCATTGTTCAATTAGATTTAGGTCTTTTTCCCCTAAATGGAGATGCACTTTCGGTGTATAATAGGTTTCTATTGAGAACTCATGATATTGCATTATAAGCCCACTTTGTAACTGCAATATGTTGAATTCTTATTGGGCGTCAATGTAAAATTAGTTGACACTGACAGTTCATGTTTCCGTTTTCTCCTTCTTTTATGGAGCCACTCTTCTTGAATTTTCATTACTTTCCAACATCATTGTTATGTTGACTTTTAGGTTTGCAATTGGTGGAATCGAGGGAGCACGTGTCTGCCAGGGTATTGTCAACCACAACCGAGGAAGATCAAACCGAAAAGGATAACCTCATCAAACTTGTGACAGATGAAACTAAGCAAGGAAATCAAGGCGGCGATGGAGAAGATGCTATTGATGTTGATGACAATGAAGGGAAACTCACTAAATCGACTCTTGCTTTTACTCAAGAATCTCTACTTAAGGTTTGTGATGCATTTTCCTCTTGGTTTATATGTATGTTTCTTTATTCTGTTTGTATCAATTACTCCTGCATTTTCTTCTAGCCCATATCAACATTCATTACTGCATTTTTTTTGGTTTCATAATTGATTAATTTAATCTCTTTTCAGGCTACGAAGCAGGAGCAACAACAAGAAACAGAAACTTCTAGCAGAATAAACAAGGAAAAACCGGTATTATCCGAGACCGATAAGAAAAATGACCAAATACCATCGGATGCTCGGGTACAGCAACTGAAAGATCAACTCATCCAAGCTAAAGTCTACCTTTCCCTTCCAGTAGTTAAAAGCAACCCTCAACTCACTCGAGAGCTTCGTTTAAGGGTTAAAGAAGTTTCACGAATACTTGGGGAGGCAACCAAAGATTCCGATTTACCTAGGAAGTAGGTTGCCTTTATAAAAAAACTGTTATCTGTTATCAAATTGCCCTGTCATGATTCATATAAACTTCTCTGGTTATTTGCAACTTGTTTAGTTGTAATCTATAATTTGTTCTAATGACAGTGCAAAAGAAAGAATGAAGGCAATGGAGCAAACATTGTTGAAAGGAAAGCAAATTCAAGATGATTGTGCTGTTGCTGTGAAGAAGCTTCGGGCTATGATCCATTCAACAGAAGAACAGCTACATGTGCTCAAAAAGCAGACTTTGTTCTTAACGCAGTTGACAGCAAAAACACTGCCCAAAGGTCTTCATTGTCTTCCGTTGCGCCTTACAACCGAGTATTATAAGTTGAATTCATCTCAGCAACAGTTCCCCAATGAAGAGAAGTTAGAAGACATTCAATTATACCATTATGCAATATTTTCGGACAACATATTGGCAACTTCTGTTGTCGTGAACTCAACTGTTATCAATGCTAAGGTAAATTTTTCTACTTTGGTATAGATTTAATGTGATATAGCTAGAATTAATCTGTTTTTACTTATAGTTGTTTTTTTAAAAGAAAAACAACTATAAGTTTCAATATTCGGCAAACTAACAGTGCTTTTATTTTCTAATGGCATCACTTGCTCGTAGTAATATTGTTCAAATGAAATTTCAGGATGCATCAAAACATGTTTTCCACGTTGTTACCGATAGGCTCAATTATGCTGCAATGAGGATGTGGTTTTTGGTGAATCCACCCGGCAAGGCAACCATTCAGGTTCAGAACATTGATGACTTCACATGGTTGAATGCAAGTTACAGCCCTGTTCTTAAGCAGTTGGCTTCCCCAGCTATGATAGATTACTACTTCAAGGCTCATCGCGCAACTTCTGATTCAAACTTGAAGTTTCGGAATCCGAAGTATTTATCTATCTTGAACCATCTCCGTTTCTACCTGCCTGAGGTCTTTCCAAAGCTCAACAAAGTGCTGTTTTTGGATGATGATTTAGTTGTGCAGAAGGATCTGACCGGACTTTGGTCAGTTGACTTGAAAGGCAACGTAAATGGAGCCGTAGAAACTTGCGGAGAAAGTTTCCACCGATTTGACCGGTATCTCAACTTCTCAAATCCTCTTATTGCGAAGAATTTCGACCCACGTGCTTGTGGGTGGGCGTACGGTATGAATGTATTTGATTTAGTGGAATGGAAGAAGCAAAAGATCACAGAGGTGTACCACAACTGGCAGAATCTGGTAAGTGATGCACTTCGATTTACTTTTTAGCTAGTATTCTATAAGATTCAGTGTTGTCAATTGCTGATCACAGAAAATAGTGGTTTGTTCAAATTCCATTATGAAGTAGTGCTATAGCGCCGCTATTTGATAACACTAGTATGATTGATATTTCGCATTAACCATATGATTTAAGGGAATGACTGTTGCATTTCTCTGATTTTGAGATATCATGTTTCTTTCTTGGTTGAATTGTGAACTGATAATCACTTTTCTACTTCAACTGAAATCCAGAATCATGATAGACAACTGTGGAAGTTAGGAACACTGCCACCAGGTCTCATAACATTCTGGAAACGCACTTTCCCACTGAACCGATCGTGGCACGTTTTGGGTCTTGGCTATAATCCCAACATCAACCAAAAAGATATCGAGCGGTCTGCTGTTATGCACTACAATGGAAACATGAAGCCATGGCTGGAGATAAGTATTCCCAAGTTTCGAAGTTATTGGTCAAAGTATGTCAACTACGATCACGTCTTTTTGCGAGAATGCAACATCAATCCATAGATAGAAATGACTCATTTTGATATCATTCAAATTTTTTGATGTTGCCATTCCTAAATGTGTGGCATTGGTTTTTTAAAGCTTCACAATTCTTTTTTATATACGTTTTTTTGTCATGTTTTATATCTCTATTTTTTGAATTTGGCACGTAGAAGATTAAGAGCCAAAGTGCAGAAATGGTAATGTACTTGTAAATGAAATGAAGAGGCTATTATTTTTTAAGTTCTAGATTGTGCCCTTTTCTCTTCTTCTCTTTGTTGATTTGTACATGTTTGATTTTAAGTTGACACTCTCTTTAATAGTGCAATAACAATTTTTAAATCATCATAAATCTCTTTTGAATCTGTTTATTTAATTTTGTTTGATATGTGGAAATCTACCATGTAAATGTAACTTTAGCAGCTAAAGTTATTGATATTAAGAGGTTTGAAGTTTGATAATATGAATTAATATTGGACACACCGACAATGAAATTTTAAGTATAAAATAGAGGAGTGTATGGTAGGGAATGGTTATAAATAAAATGTTGGTGATATAGAATAGATAAAGAGAAAAAGTAGAAGGTAGCTTGAAGTAGACGAGGCATCATGTGCATAACATAATTTGGTGGGGTCCAACTCCTAATTTTGTGCTGGCCAATAAGAGGGACAAGCACAGAAAAAGATAATAAAACAGCACAAAATGGTTGGTACAAAGGAACAACACTTTTGTGAATTGTCATCACGAGGTGGTGGAACCCATTTCTGATCATGTGTGCACAGCCTTCTCTACATGGGAATTGGGAAGATTGTGCCGTTGCAAACACAAATTTGGGCCAACTTGGTTTTGGGCTAAAAACTCTTTATTTTGTGAGTTTCTTCTTCCACTTTCATGTTTTTTCAAAAATCTTTAATTTTTGTTTGAATCGATCAATTCAAGGGTGTATGTCTGAATTGACCAATTCAAACATGCATTTTAGCAAACAAGGGAGAAGTTAGCATCCTTTAATTTAGGAAGTCACTTAATCCACTGCCATGATTTCAGAAGTACATATTCAAATAGAGAAAAATTATATTTTTTTTGAAAGTACACATTCAACACATAAACTATTTTATATTTTTGGATTTCTATTTTCAAAGTAATTTGGGGGAGCAAAAAGTTCCTCCTTTATGTTGTAATTGGAATAAGAAAATAAGGCATGAGAGAAAGAAAAGCGGAAGAAATAACATATTTCTTTTGATTGGAGCATCATAGAAATTGAGAAGAGAGATTAAAACAAGATGAGGTTCACACTTTTTCTCTTCTCAAAACAACGAAGAAAAGAGAGACCATAAAAACTACTACTTCACCTCAAATAAAAATAAATAAACTTTTAGCTCAAGGATATTTTTGTCTTTGAAAAAATTACAGAGACTTTGTCTCTCTTCAATTTAACTTCTCTTTCTCAAACATGCACAATATCTTAAATCTACTATATTTTTCACATTTTTCTTTCTTTTCAATTTCTTCAGGCAACCAAATATATCATTGATTCAAGCTAGCTAACTCATTACATCAATTCCCTTTTTACAATAAAAAAAAGAGTGGGCAATTCACTTGGCAGAAAATTAGGAACACTCCCTATTTTTTCTATTACATATAGTTATTTCAAAAGTATATTTTCAAATGAAAAAAATTGTATGGAAATTTATTTTCGAATGACAAAATATGAAAAAAAATATAGCTTTGAGAATAAACTTCCTAAAGAATTAGGAATAGTAATGGATAAAACTTAGGATGCAAAATAAGTATTATTTTGCACTTAAAACATCATTGTTAAGATTCTAAAGACAATTGTGAGAGTTATGATAAAACCTTTTTAGTGCAAAATAGCATTTACATTCTAAACTTTGATAAGTTTTATTCATTCTCTATTGATTTTTGGTCACTAATATCTCTTTCGAATTTTCGAAGAGTGTTTAAATGATAAGAATAAGAATCCACGATTTGAACGTTAGGATGTTTTCACACTTTCAACTGCATTTTCACTCCATAATGCATTTCAGAGCCTATTCGGAAACTCGCAAATGTAATGCGGATATCACGTTTCTAGGTCGTCGTGGCAAGCTCAAAGAAGCAAGGAAACTGTTCGACGAAATGCCTCACCGAGATACCGTTTCTTATAACTGTATGATCACTGTTTATCTGAAGAATAAGGATCTACACGAAGCTGAAAAGGTATTCAAAGCAATGCCCCATAGAGACATTGTTGCTGAATCTGCAATGATTAATGGGTATGTTAAAGTTGGGCGCTTGGACGATGCACGTAAGGTGTTTGATAATATGACTGAAAGAAATGCATTCTCCTGGACCAGTTTGATTTCTGGGTATTTAAGCAGTCGAAGAATTGATGAAGCTTCGACTTTGTTTGATCAAATGCCTGAGAGAAATGTGGTGTCGTGGACTGTAATGGTTTCAGGCTTTGCTCGCAATGGGTTGATGGAACGTGCCAGGAAGTTTTTTGATCTCATGCCTGAAAAGAACACCATAGCTTGGACAGCGATGGTTAAGTCATATCTTGACAATGGCTACTTCAATGAGGCCTATAACCTCTTCCTTGAGATGCCCGAAAGGAATGTTCGTTCTTGGAACATCATGATCTCGGGTTGTTTGAGTGCCAATAGAGTTAATGAGGCTATACATTTATTTGAATCGATGCCGGAGAGGAATCATGTTTCGTGGACGGCTATGGTTTCGGGTTTGGCGCAAAACAAGATGATTGGGTTTGCGAGGAAGTATTTTGATCTCATGCCTTATAAAGACATTGCTGCATGGTCTGCAATGATCACTGCATACGTGGATGAAGAGTTTGTTGATGAAGCTCGCGAGCTTTTCAACTCGATGCCCGAAAAGAATATTGTGACTTGGAACACAATGATAGATGGTTATTCAAGGAATGGTGATGTTGGAGAGGCCTTAAGGCTCTTTATTTTGATGCTTAGATCTTACTTTAGACCCAATGAAACCACTATGACCAGCGTGATCACTTCCTGTGATGGCATGGTGGAGATCATGCAAGCTCATGCTATGGCCATATCTCTAGGGTTTGAGCAAGACATTTGGCTTGCAAATTCTCTTATTACTTTGTATTCCAAGAGTGGGGATATTTGCTCTTCTAGGCTTGTTTTTGAGCAACTTAAATCAAAAGATGTAGTGTCATGGACTGCAATGATAGTAGCCTATGCAAATCACGGACATGGTCATCATGCATTACAGGTATTCTCACGCATGCTAGTATCAGGAACCAAGCCAGACGAGGTCACCTTTGTAGGACTCTTATTAGCCTGTAGTCATGCTGGTCTTGTCAACCAAGGTAGGAGAGTGTTTGAATCAATTAAGGGTACTTATAATATAAATCCTAAGGCTGAACACTATTCCTGCCTTGTAGACATTCTAGGTCGAGCTGGACTTGTGGATGAAGCAATGGATGTAGTATCTTCTATCCCTCCTTCCGAGAGGGATGAAGCTGTTCTTGTGGCATTGCTTGGTGCATGCAAGTTTCATGGGGATAGTACTGTAGTAAATTCAATTGGTGAGAAGCTATTAGAGTTAGAATCATCTAGTTCTGGGGGGTATGTACTACTAGCTAATACATATGCTGCAGAAGGGCAATGGGTTGAGCTTGCACAAGTAAGGAAAAGAATGGGAGAGAGGAATGTGAAGAAAATTCCAGGATTTAGTCAAATACAAGTAAATTGGAAAAATCATACATTTTTTGTTGGGGAGAGATCTCATCCCCAGGTTGAAGAAATTTACAGATTGTTGAATCTGAATCTTCAACCTTTGATGAAGGAAAATGGTTTTACAGCAGATAATATATTCCCTATAGCTTAGTTACCAATAATTTAATACTAACCAAAGTTACATCTCACCCAAAAGAATTGTATATTTACCAACATGGTTAGTACATGTGGTAAATACGTAGGTCCTTTAATTAACCATTTAATCGAGAGTTCAATTTCGGACCGATAATTATAGAAAAATATATATTGGGAGATGTCAACCCCATAAACAGATTTTAGTTATTTTGAGGGATTATTTGTTACAATTGCTAGCAGGGATACCTTGGTTTACTAAAAAATATGTTTTATAGTGGGTTACAATGAGTGCCACTGGTTTTTCAATTTACATCAATTACTTTAAGAGGGGTGTTTTGGGATTGGAGGAAGACTCTTGTTTTTGGAAATGAATGAGCCACACAAGCGTTGGAAGAGAGAACTAAAAAAAGTTTAAAAGTGAAAGTGTTACTTACCGTTTAGCTCCAAAGTCCAAATGAAATTCAAATAAACAAACACTTATCATTCAATTCTAATAATAGAATTCCCAAAAGTTGTTGGTGTCACTGTTTCTTTTTTCTTTATCTTTATGCTGTGGTCCAAATAGGAATGACAAGATTCAGAAGTGACCATGACCATGATATCCAAATTAGATTATGATTAATAGACTATTAAAAGCGAGGGTGTCAAAACAATTAGAAAATGCCAAAACTATGCCTCTTAAACAACCACATGAAACATACCAACAAAAAAGCCACCATAAAATCAGGCGCTTGTATTAAGGAAGGATAATTCATGAATTGACAGTGATGGCAACATATTGGAACAAGATTAGATAGTCAAGCACATAATGCATAGTACTAATATAAGTTCAACCCCTTTATAAAACTTTGATTTGACCAGGTCAAATGTAACTATAGAAGCAAGCAATAAGAGACGTTTCTTTTTTGTTGGCTAGCAAGCAACAAATTTTTGGGGATACAAGGAACCTTTCCCCTTTACCTTCTTTTGATAAGCAAGAGGATCACCAACAACTTCTCATATGTCATTCACAAAAGGATAGATTCCATAAGTTCTCACTACTGTCTTTATTTTCTTTGGTGCATCTATCGTTTTCTAGCTCAACTAGGACAACTTGCTTTCAAGAAAACTATCCACTTTTGATAAATTAATTCAATTTGGAAAGTTTCAAAATTTGAATGTTTTAATGATGTTCAAGAAATCCTCTAAAAATTAGACCCAAAAAAAATCTTTTATCATTTTGAAATGAATGATAGAGATAAATAAATTTTTAGTATCTATAAAATATCAGTATTTTATTTTTAGTTATTATAAAAGTTTTCGTCAATTCTTAGTCTTTAAAATTATTTATTTTCATTATTGACCTTTGATTTTAATCTAACTGATGTGTATTTTTTTTAATAAACTTTTTTATTAATATTTAGCACATGTTTAACAATTTTTTTACAAAAATTTATAATTTTTTAATGAATGATGAATTAAATATATATTTTAAAGTTTTTTATGCTTAAAAATTTATATTTAATTTTTCGCTAGTTAGAAAATTCTAAATTTTTTTGGAAAGTTTTTTATAATATTTTAAATATTAGCACAAAAAATTATTAAAAAATAAAATGTTACACAATAATTATATTAAAATTGGAGACTACAAATAACAACGAAATATCGTAAGGGACTAAAAATTGATGAAAACTTTTATAAAGACTAAAAATAAAATTTAGAAATTTTAAAAAGATTAAAAACTTATTTAATCATAAATAATAATATATAAACATTGTCAAAGAAAATTTATGTATTTAATTTAATATTAATTTTTTGATTCGTTTTTATTTATATTTTATTTTAAAATGATAAGTCATGGTATAAGCTTGAGAAATATTGGTTT
>JBBPBR010000001.1:6825280-6838551 GCA_037974775.1 Cicer pinnatifidum
TGTTCTATTTAATGTTTTATGTATTGCGTTATTATCATTATTTAACATTTTTATTTTATTTCGAATAATATTTTTAATATTTTTATAAAACTTATTATGATTTTCATATTTAAATAAACTAAAATCTAATCAACACGATAATAAAGTACCTACGTCAATTTTCACATTTGTATGATACACAAAAATTAAATTGTGCAATATAAACGTGACCATCACCAGAAATAGAAAACTTGCAAACTAAACTTTTAAGAGAATACATTCAAATCATAATCCATATATAACCTTTATTTTCAATAAGCCAATCAAATAAAAATTACTCTAAAAAAAATAGATTCCAAATTATAAAAATTACTTAAAGTTTCACAAAATATAAATGAAAAGGACCATAGGACCATTATGCCTAACACAAAATCATAAAGCAAGAAATTCAAACCCTCCCTACCTTTACAACTATAGCACCAAACCAAGTACCATATATGCAAAAATTAGGCTGGTTTGTTGATTTCAAAGTAAGAAGGTTAATAAAAAAAAAGTAACTCTCCACAATATTTATTTATTGGTAAAAAAAGTGGACACAACAAGGCAACATATAATAATGTATATTGGTGACAGTGCTTTGAAAGCAGTTAAATGTAAAAATGTACTTGACTTATATATATATATCTGTGTGTGGTGTTGATGAAGAAAAAGAAAATAACACAAACAACAACAATAATAGTGACTTAAAAAAGTAACATCAACAATGGCAACACAACCTGCTCATTGCTGAATTCTGCAGACCCTTTTGTCTCCTCTCTCTCATAACAAATACAAAAGCCTCTACCACTCTCAGCTTCAAAGGGTCACAAAGTAATCTTAGAGAGAAAGAGAGAGTGAGAGAGAGAGAGAGAGAATGAGAGAAGGAGGAAGAAGAAGAGGAACATCAAAGCTGCTAAGAGAAGTAGCAAGGAAAGTTGGAGTTGCAGCAGCATATGCATGTGGTTCATTCTCTAGAAGAAAAGCAATGGTGGATCCAGTTACTATTGACACCCCTTATACTCTGTCTGCCACTGTAATAAACATTTCTACTTTTTCATCTTCTTCTACCAAAAAAAATGCATTTTTTTTCTTCTTGGGTTTTTAGCATTTTGGAAAAAGTTGCAAACTTTATCTGCATTTTAGAATGGACTTCAATTTTTTCAAATTGGGTTTTCATGTCTTTGAATTTTTGTTTAAAAAATTCACAATCTTTATTAGAAAAGCCTATAAAACTTGAAATGTGAAATTTTTGGAATTGATGGTGTTTCTTCCTAGTTACATTTGTTAAACCATTATGTTCAAAATTTCCCATTTTTTATTTTATGTTCTTCTATTAAAAATTTTGGTTATGATATTGGTTAGAGGGTTATTTGAACCACCTATGAATTTATTGTGATTATTTATTAGCTCTGTCATTAGAGTGAGTTTGATATTTACTTTGGTTTTTAACATGTTTGCAGATCTCAAATTCCTCCTTTGTTTCTCCATCTACAACAAAAAATTCCTCAGGAGAGATAATTGAAGAAATTGATTCAAGTATAACCACTAACATCAACAACAATGAGGTTCATAGTAAGGTAATTTTGACTTGTAGTTCCTTAAAAGTTAAACCAACATAAGTGTTTCTTTTTTTTGTTTGATTTTATTAACATTCTGCACAGGAAACTTGGTACAGTATGGATTAATGTTAATATTATCAACAAATTCAGAAGTTTAGGATTAAAGACAATATTCCTGATAAAAGTATCTCTTGACTTTTTTCATAAATATTTTGGTACTTATTCTTTCTTGGATTTCCTCCTATCTTTGATTTCTATTATTATAATACTTTGGAATCCAATGTGCCTCAATGATTGGCCTTATGCAATGGTTTTACTTTTTCACTTGAACTTTTTCTTTTAATATGATGCTTAATTTTTCTTTTGAACTAATGTTTTGCTTTATTATTTCTCTCATTTTGTGAATTGGCACCACAATGTTAAAGCATTCATTTTGGTATTGAAATTTGTTTAGAACATCAAAGTAGTGAATAGAGGATACTAGCATGTGAATACCACAGCACATGGTGCATATGTGAAACCAAGAATCAATTCATTTGTTAATGCAGACCCCGCATTAGGAAGTTTCATCTGCCACAACTTGCATGATCATACTTTTCTTTCTATTGTCATGAAAACTTTTCTGGTCAAATTAGAAAGAATATGTACATGTCTAATAGCTTCCTAATGAAGGGAGTGAACCTTTGTGTTGCACACAATATTTTGTTACTTTAGTGTGGAATCTCATTTATAAATGGCCATAACCTTAGGTGTTAGCTTAGTGATTAAGAGTTTGACTTTGTAACATCAGAGAACATAATTCAAATACCCTCGGAGAGAGTTGTACAATTGTCATTAGTAATACTTTAATCAATAATAATTCCACTTTTCCTAATTCTTTTTATTAAAAATGTCCATAAAGTTTCAGTGATCTTCCCTTACTTCTATCAATTGGTTAAGCCATGACAAGGGCTTGATTATATCTTCCAATGAAGGATAATCAGTAGAAATTGACAAATATGCATTTCTTCTCTTCTTCATCTGGTTTTAGCCAAACTTTGTCTGCATGCCACTTTTCTTTTCATTCAAAAGTGATTCTTCTAATAAAAAGCTTTTTGTTCCAATATATCAATAGTTTGAAAATTGAAAATTATTAGTGTGTGATAAACTGAGAATATGCGAGTTATCTTTTTTTCTCTTTCTCTAAGTAATGTTCACATTTATTGGAAGTACACACATCCATATATACGTGTAAAAGTTCCAAACAAACAAGAAAACAAAGTATGGTTAATGTGCTAAAAGTTTTAACCTTCATTTTATTGATCCACTTATTGCAGAATCAAATTGCAGTGTTGGTCACTATGTAACAGTTGTTTTTGTTGGTCATGATTCATTAATGTTTACTTGTGTTGCTTCATAGAATATTTGCTTGACCCACGTGCTTTTTGTAACTTTGCAGAGTTTGTGTGCTATATGCTTAGATCCTCTGAGTTATCACAGCAAGGGAAGCAGTCCAAGCCAAGCTATATTCACTGCTCAGTGTTCTCATGCATTCCATTTTGCCTGCATCTCTTCCAATGTCCGCCACGGTAGTGTCACTTGCCCCATTTGCCGCGCCCATTGGACTCAGCTCCCTCGCAACCTTAACAACATTCTATCCGGTTCCTTCGCATCTAGCAACCAAAGTGATCCCATTCTACGGATCCTTGATGATTCTATTGCCACATTTCGTGTTCATCGCCGTTCTATTCTTCGTACTGCTCGATATGATGATGATGATCCTGTTGAGCCTAATGACTTGCCTGAAATTCCCAAGTTATGTTTCTCTCTTGTACCTATTCCACCAAATGCAGCACCTAGTTTCCATCCAGCTTTGCAAGTTACCAAGCATGCTTCATGTCCTTGCCATCTATCCCTTAATGCTTTATCTTGCAGCTCCTCATCACCTATGCAAACACCTTATAATTATACCATGTGTCCCTCCTCTAATAAAGCTTATCTCTCGGTAAAACTCACAGGCGAACGAGCAACTGACATAGTCCTAGTTGCTAGTCCCAATGGACCACACCTAAGGCTTCTCAAACAAGCAATGGCTCTTGTGGTTTTCTCCCTCAGACACATCGACCGCCTCGCCATTGTCACATACTCCTCAGCCGCAGCTCGTGTCTTCCCCTTAAGACGAATGACATCCTATGGAAAACGTACGGCCCTTCAAGTTATCGACCGATTGTTCTACATGGGACAAGCTGATCCAGTCGAAGGGTTGAAGAAAGGAATTAAGATACTCGAAGACCGCGTGCACAAGAATCCTGAGTCATGTATCCTCAACCTATCAGATAACCCTACTAGACCATACCATGCTATAAGCATGGAACTTCCATCCACACCTATTCATAGATTTCATGTAGGATTCGGCTTTGGAACTTCGAGCGGATTTGTCATGCAAGAGTTTGAGGAGTTTTTGGCCAAGATGTTAGGAGGCATTGTTAGGGAAATCCAACTAAGAATATGTGAAGCTGGCGAAGAAGGTGGAAATGGAAGAGTGATAAGAATTGGAGAGATAAGAGGTGGAGAAGAAAGAAGAATTGTATTAGACTTAGGTGATTGTAGTCATGTGTATGTAGAATATAGCTACATTGAAGGTGAAATTGATGAGTGTGTTAGAAGGAATGGAGAAAGTGTTGTAGGTGTTGGAGAACATAAAGGTGATGATGTTTTAGAAGTTGGTGAAGAGAGTGATAGTGAGAGGGATATGAACACTACAACCATAGGTGGAAGGAGTAGCAATGTTGAAAGCTGGGATTTTCATGATCCTTACATGGCTAGAAGATGGGCCAAGTATTTGCATGGTTATAGACTTTGAAATTCAAACTATTTTAATTTATAAAGAACCAATTAATGTATTCATTCCTGTGAAGCTATTATGTTCTATTCTCTCAAATATACTCATCTATTTTTAGTTAGACTTGTAATGTTATAGAATTGGAAAAGATACACCACACACCAAAATGTGACAGTCAAGATTAAATTTGGTTTAAGCTTAGCATCACATATTATATATATATATTATCACCTTCTATTATCCCTTAGCTTCAGAAAACCGAATTTGCTTGGAATGAACACTTTATTCAATATTCAACCACACTATAATTTATATTGTTTGTTAACAGGCTCATACAGCTCATGGACTCATAAGGCCCAAATACACCTTATGACACATTACATTTACAAAAGACTATATTGAATTACTTCTAATATTTCCCCTTGATTCAATGACACACATACAAGACTAAGCATTTATCTTATCCTCTTAAGTCTGTCAAACTTCATAAGCTTAAACACATCTGCAATTTGCTCAACTGTATTGCAGTAAAGACAACTCCAATTTGCCTTAACCAACTTGATCTCTTCATCAAAATAACTTTTTTGTCTTTATGTGTTTGCTTCTTCTACGTGAAACTGGATTCTTTGCAAGGTTAATTGTTGACTTGCTATCAATCTTCAACCAAAAGATTCTAGCTCATCAAGTAACGATCATTAGATATCGATCTTTCAACTTTTTCTCCTCTACATGCAATTGCAAAATTCCCGAATTTATGACAATTATAACACTGATTAACTTTTTCTTTTATCAAATTTCTTCTCTACATTCTTGCCTTTTCCATGACCACCACCCTTCTTAGATGACCACCACTCATGTTTCCACAATATATCAGAACTAACCGGAAAAATAAAAATAACAGAAAATAAATGTAACTTAGAATGATCATTTTATTCGGTATTCAACGGTATTATATAGTTTGTTAATGGGCTCATACATTCAAGACTTCCAAGCCCCAAATACACCTTATGACAGATTGCACTTTACAAAAGACTAGATTGAATTACTTCTAACCAAAAATAGATGGAGTATATATATATATAAAGTATAATCAACATGAGATTGATCTAGTAGAAGAATTTAATCTTTTACTACTTAACAAATCTGATTTAAATTTCGACTGAAAATTGCATTAGTATCTAGTGTCTGATATAACTCAAACAAAATTACTTCAACCGAAAGGATCATAAAAAAAAAAAGCAATGTATAATAAAGTTCAACCCAAGCTAGTATAAATTACAGAAACAAAACAAAGAACAATAATGCAACATCAATCATGGGGGAGTTGACCATAAAAAAACACATCATTTACCATCATTTTTAACTTTTCCACAGGAACAAACCATAGCTACAACTACAGAAAACCAAACCTTAAATAAAATAATAAAAAGCAAGAGGTATTATTAAAAAAAAAACAAAAAGAAGAAGAAAAGTGGTGAAATGATTTATTGTAATTTGGAACACTGACAGTGCTGAGTGTGTTATGCCAATATATTTGCTTTCCTTGCCTTTCTTCACACAAACAACTGACTCCATTTGCAGACCAAATAAAAGGACAGGATGACGTAGTTGCTATAGGTGAGAGAAAAAAGTGAGAGACCGACAAATAATAATAATAATAATAATAATAATAATAATAATAATAATAATAATAATAATAATAAAACTTATTATTATTTTGTCAAAAAATATTATTACTATTATTCAATTGTCAAATATTAATAATTAGAAAATATTATTAATATTTTATTGAAAGTGAAAAACAAATACTTATGATTTAATTCTCTAACTTTTTATTTTTAGCTAAATAATTTAATTAAACGTAAAAATGTCATTTAAATAATAAATATATCTTTAAATTTTTACCTTTTTCTAAATTATTAGGAAAAATTAAAAAATTCTCTAAAAAAAAAGACCTGAAAAAAATATTATTTAATCAATTTTATAAGTCAAACCAACAAAAGACACATTTATAATCAAATTAAAAGAACACATGGAGAAATTGATTGTTAAAAGATTCATTTAGATATGTTTTGATAGATTGGATAACTATTTTTGTAGTCTTGATAGATTGGATAACTATTTTTTTGGGTGAAAATTTAGTAACTATAGTTACATTGAATCACAAATTCAAAGACAAAATAATTATTTACTTTAATAACTATAACATATAATAATTATACAATAAGAATAAAATAATAATAAGAAGAGATAGTTAATGTCACAAAGACAATAACCCTTAAAAATTTGGTGTTTTTTAATTTCATTTGTAACTTTTGTTCATTGATTCACGAAAAGCAAAAAGAGCAGAAAGGGACAAGATCCCCGAAAGGCGTGCCATTTTCAGAGTCAGTTTGAGTCGTACGGTGTGTTGTTATTATTATTATTATTATTATTATTTCATTCATCTTTTGAACTTTTTCTCACTGAAATGGGTAGTTGTTGAGTTGTTATTTACTTCAACTTCGATTAATGGATCTGCTCTTTCTTTCAAATTCAATTTTATTCTAAAAAGTTTCTACCTTTTAGCTTTTTAGCTTATTGGGTTTTCACCATTTGAACAAGAAAGAAAGAGGATGTATCCAAGATTGATACACCCACATGAAGGGATTGTTGGACAAGAAGATTTGCAAGGTGCTGTTGGTGTTGGTGTCTCTAATCATAAGGGTGACCCTTGTCTTGTTTTAACTGCTGATCCTAAACCTCGTCTTCGTTGGACTCAAGACCTCCATGAACGATTTGTTGATGCTGTTACTCAGCTTGGAGGTGCAAGTAGTAAGTATCTTTCTCAAATTTTAAGCCTTTCTTTTTCCCTCATTCAATTTTTCTTTTTTATACCATTTAGGTAATTAATTTCCTATTATTTTTTATATAAATGTTTATTTTCTTAAATTGGTTGTTTGTGATTTGTTGGGTAGGATTGACAATGAGCCGAATCAATTGAAAATTAGTTTTAGACTCGATTCGCCCATTAATTCGTTAAATTTGGTGGAATATAAGGTTTACTTGTTGTGTGAGGTGGGAAAGTTACAAAGGAGAGTCATGATAAGAAGCTTTAGGGTTCAATTATTTGACTGAATTAAGCATCACATTATTCAATATATTATCAAGCGTCATTTGAAACCCTTTTTAATTTGGATTATGAAGTGTAATAATCTCAATTAGTTTTGTTTAGTAAGACCATCTGATACGTAGCAATGTAATCCTTTTTAATTTGGATTATGAATCGTAATAATCTCAATTAGTTTGGTTTAATAAGACCATCTGATCCGTAACAATGTAACAATCTAAAGTTTTTTTAACGGTGGAATTTTTTTAACAGTTAAATTTTTTTTAACATTTTTTATTTTGTTTATAATATAATTTGAAATAATTTTAATTAATCCGTTTTAATTAAGCCGTAATTTGTAATTTATTGTAAGATTTTGTAAATTGTTTAAGTCATATATGTTATTTAACCCATTGTCATATTTTACTATTTTGTTTGTAGTATATTGAATTTCTCTTTGAATTGTCATATTTTACTATTTTGTTTGTAGTCCATTGAATTTCTCTTTGACAAGAATGATTGTCATATTTTACTATTTTGTCTGTAGTATATTGGATTACTGGTTGACAAGAATGAAGTCATGTTTGATGAGAATAAACTCATGTGAAGTCATGTTTACTGCGTTTAATTCCAATTCACATGTGATATTTCGAATATAAATTTTAGATGGCCTGTATATAACTCTAAGTGGCGCTAATGATATAAACATTAAGGTTAGAGTTTTAGATTTTAAAAACTTGGATGGACAATAAAAATACTAAAAAAGAATCAAATTATACAATGTCTCAATTGACGTAGGGAAAGAAAACTGGAAAAAACAACGTTTCGTAAAAGAATTACTTTAAAATTTTCTTTTGAAATGTTATCTAAAATTTAGTTTATATAATACGGGAATATGACAAGATTAATACGTGTAGAATGTATCATGTAGATTGATATGTGTAGAGTACATCACGTAAATTGATATGTGTAGAGTACATCACGTAAATTGATATGTGTAGAGTGCATCATGTAAATTGGTACGTCTATATGGATTAAAATTTATTTTACCAATTTTTTTAATTATTAAAATTGCATTTTATTTATTAGGAATCCAATTTTAAAGATTAAGATAGGACATCCAAGATGTTCAATGCCATGATACTAGGGGTGAATTTTGAATTTAAAAATAAATGTTCTTGTAGACTTCAATTTAGGAAACAAAACTAGGAAAGTCAAATCATCTATTCTTCTTGCAAAAACGATGAAATATGTATATGAATAATTTCCTGTATACAAAAAGATATAATGATAGATTTTATAATGTTTGATACATAAATACACATTCAGTGCTATTTAGTACTAAAAGATTCCAATTAATTTCTAACTTCAATTGTAAATTTGTTAACTTGTTTGATTCTGTTGTGCTATGTAGTACTAAATTTATTAGCTTATCTATTTGCAAAGTAGCTACTAAAATCTACTTTCCATTTCTTATCCAGTTTCAGTTGAAATCTTAATGTTTAGATTATCATCGATATTCGATACAATTTTCTGACTAGGTTCTGGATGTTATCTGCAGAAGCTACACCAAAAGCAATCATGCGGACCATGAACGTCAAGGGTTTGACTCTATTTCATTTAAAGAGTCATCTTCAGGTTTGTTAAATTCTCTCAATACTACTATGTCCAATTTTAATGCATCCAATGAAAGTTAAACTTTTCTTTGCTGCATTGCAGAAATACAGACTTGGTAAGCAATCAGGGAAAGATATAGGGGAGGGATGCAAAGATGGTATGCTTGCCACTCTCCTCTATGGACTTTCTAGTTATGATCCTGTCATTTGAATTTTTTTGGGTTCAGTGTGTTCAGTGGTGTTTTTTTTTTGCCTTTCCGTGTCCTAAAAGAAAGGGTCTTTTAGAATTTTATTCTTCATCATGAAGTATGAATCAATGCCATAATAATACATAATGTGTCTATTTGGATGAGCAGTGAGTTTGGCAAAATCATGGTGACACCGTGATTTTGTTCAAACTCCAAATTGTAGTTTCTTTAAAAATCGTGGTGACTCACCGTGATTCTGTCATTCTCACTGCGAATCTATGCACACTAGCAGCTTAGTTATATTGTCGACACAGACTGCTGAGGTCCCTGCAGAATTACGATTAGTAGTCTAATTCTGGCAAAAAAGATAACCAAGTCAATTTATGATCAATACACTGATAACTCTTTGAATTTGTACAATTCACTATGGATAATTGTTCCTGAATTGGAAGAAAGCTTGCCAAGACGTGGTAAATTGTAATTATACCAAAGTTTTCTGTTATTTTCTTGGCTTTTTCAACTGATTCATTGAAAATTTATGAAAGGGATGACGGGTTCATATCTTTTAGAAAGCCCTGGCACTGATAACACTTCTCCAAAGTTGCCGACTTCCGATACAAACGAGTAAGGAAATCCATTAATTTGTGCCCAAAAAATAAATAATTCTTCTTCATGTGGATGTCTCAGTGGTTGGAATAACCAAATTGAAGGAGTAATTAATTTTGTGTCTAGGGGTTATGAAATCAAGGAAGCGTTGAGAGCGCAAATGGAAGTGCAAAGTAAACTACATTTGCAAGTGGAGGTAAATTTCATTTTTTTCATTGTGCAAATTGTGTATCCAATATGGCTTAATGAATTTCTACCACATTATTTGGCAGTTTATTGGAATACATTTTCACATCAATTGTGATCGAAACCAGTTGCTACTTGTTACTTTTATTTTGTGACATTATCAATAAACTACTACCTATGTCTCTTATTATAATCTCCTTTTGCTACTTTCACGAAGTAAAAAGTAGGTAGTATATTTGACATGTCTATTTTGTGTATGGATTTTCTTAAAATATCATTTTTGTGTATAGATTTGTTCAACTCTGACTTTTATCTCTCGAGACAAATTTCTATTATTAATAAGGGATGTATTTTTTTATAAAAAATCTATCTTGTAATTTGAAATGGAACTTATATTTAGCGACAATTTTTAAAAAAAGATGAAGCTTATATTAAGGTTGAAAATAATTAGTGGATAATGCATATTAATTTGAAAAACAATCACATTGTAGGCAGAGAAACACTTGCAGATTCGCCAAGATGCAGAGCGAAGATACATGGCTATGCTCGAAAGAGCTTGCAAGATGCTGGCTGATCAATTCATCGGAGCTACGGTTATAGACACAGACAATCAAAAGTTCCAAGGAATTGGAAACAAAGCACCAAGAGGTTCCTTAGTTGATCATCTTGGTTTTTACTCCTTGCCATCTACTGAGGTGGCCGGAGTGAACGCTCCCGAAGAAGAAATTACTCCATGTCTACCGTCCCAAAGAGCCGATTGTTCAACTGAAAGTTGTTTAACATCGCACGAGAGCTCTGGAGGATTGACTTTGGAAGGTTCTCCGGGTGTCGGGAAAAGGAGAATGCTAGGCATGGACTCTATGGCAGCACCTTTGATTTGGAGTGAAGCCAAGATGAAAACTCAAGCAATCAATTTAGCTCAAGGTAATAATCCACTTGGAATAACTAGGTATGGCATGTAAGCATGGAAGTTCTACTTAATGGTTCAATATCTCATAATATAGAGATACCATTGTGCTTCCTTTCTTTTCATATTTGATTTCTTCACAAGTTAGTAGGGAACAAAGGTGGAATTAATTTTTATTATCCATTTGTAAATTCAAACTACTCTATGCTTTAAACATTACATAAAACTAGCTTTAACCATACATAATGGTGTTTTTAAGGATATCTTAATTGTTTTTTGCATCATGATTAATAATTAGTGGCGAATCATGAGCAACAACTTTGATTTTAACTAATCCCTTTATTCCATACTCCCTCTGGTCTTTAATATAAGAATAAAAGTAAAAAAAAATAAAAAATGAAGTTATTTATTGCAGTAATTTTTTGGACATTTTTCCAAATATCCATCATAGAAAATTGTGATACATCCAATGATTTCATCCATTAATAATAAAAAGACAATCATTGAATGAGGGTAAACATATCTTTTAAACAATAAATACTTCTCAAAAGTTGAGATCTTTTCATTAATATGACCAAACAATCCTTCAAAGTTTTTCTTATAATAAGAACCACGGAACGTAATAAATAGTGGTGTTTTAGTTTTCTATCTTTATGTCAAAACTATTAATGTTTTGGAAATATAAGATCTAGTTTTGCATTTTCTTCAACTATACCCTTATTTGGAAAAATACATGAAAAAGTGTAATGCACTTTATGATAAATAATAGGGGATTAAATAAGGTATTTTGGTCTGAATATATGATTATTTTTAAAATCTATGTGTAATAATTTTAAACATCAATTTAATTTAATTGATATGAAATGTATAAGGATTATTTTGAACCATCAATATTTGGGTCACTGCTCACACTATATTAGAGATAGGAGATCCAATGAAAATAATAATAATAATAATAATAAAAAAAAATTATAACTGGTTTGACTTAAAAATGAATGCCTTTTTCCCTAATTCCCTAAACAAAATATTTGTTTCTAGTCAATTCATATGCTTTAGGTGTGAATGTTGAATACACCTATCCATGTTTCTTAAGTAGTGGTTCTTTGACTTTCTTTTTGATCTTTTATTTTTTTACTATATTTGATGTTTTTAAGATTTTTATTGAGATATTTAATACATCTGGCACATGTTGTGGGCATAGTCTTGGCATATAAGTCAAACAAAATGAAATTTGCAACTTGAATTGCAAAGTAGATCAATTTTTGCCATTGGTTGTATGATGCTAGTGACAGATGGAATATGACAAGAGAATAGTTGATAGCCAGCAGTATACTCATATTATGTTATATTTTTAAAGTGAGAAAATTTTATTATTATCACATAAACAATAGTAATCTCATGAAGGAGATTGAATACATGTGTGACCAATGTGGAGGAATTTTCCAAAATGGGACCACTTTAGAACCAATGTGATACATTTAGTACCAAGACAATAAAATATTGTTACGTTCAAATAATACATATTTGTGAGACATGTGGAGGGCCATTATTCATTTGGTTTTGTGTTTGCCGAATAGCTTTTGATTGATAGAATCAATGGCCTACGACATTCTCAACAACTCCATCATATTTTCTTTCTTGTTGGCACATTCTTCCTTCATAGTGGACCATAGATTAAGGATTTGTGTTTGGTTCTGGATCATGGCTTTGTCTTGCCTAATATGTACAAATAAAATTATTTTGTATTATGTATATGTTTATTTTTCAATACTAAATCAAAAGTTTCATATATTTTATTTGATCCAATTTTGGTATTTATTAATTCAATTTTAAAAATAGATTTTGTATAGTGTAAGATTCACTTCACTTGTGTACAATAGAAAGATAGTTCTTTTTAACTTATGATTTAAATTTTTTGAATTCAACGATAAAAAATAGGCGAATGTTTTGTTGGACCAATACAACATATGGTCTACTGTAAATTAATACTTAAAATTATATGAAATTGATGATCGATAATACTATTTAAAATTATAAGTTTATAAATTTTTTCATCTTTACAATTAAGATGATGATCTAGTTAATGTCAGTTTAACAAATTTAATTTTGAAAGACATAATTATTTTTTCTTCTTTCTATCAATTATGTATTAGTCAAATCATTTTCTCAATTCTAAAAATAAGAAGGACCATAAAACTTTTACTTTTAAAACATAATGTGGATCATTGTTAGAGTTTTGAAAAAAATAAATTATTATTTTGTTTATCAAAATCTTATAATTT